>CM040186.1:23621473-24221473 GCA_022606455.1 Callitettix versicolor
TGTGTGTGCACGTGCACATGCATGTGTGTGTGTGTGTGTGTGTGTGTGTGTGTGTGTGTGTGTGTGTGTACGTGCACATGTGTGAGAGCATAGGTTTATAGGTTACAATACTGTGCAGGACAGTGTAGTTGCAAGATACAGAGTATTTTGAGTAAACCTGACCTGTGTCACATTTCTAAACCCTTTCCAACTGATCATATTTCCCTCATTTAATCCTAAACATCAAGGTCAATAATGACTAAACATCAATCAATAATAACCAATTCTTTATAACGGCAAAAAAAAACAGGTTGTTGAATACTGTATGTCACAAAAAATGAAAATAAATTACAGTAAAAAAATTTAAAAAACCCAAAAAACAGAAAACTTTTTTTGATGTCGGCATATTTATGTTTGGGCAACAAATATTTTCCGATAAAAAGTCGTATTATATGTTATTAAACATGGGGGAGACAACCTTTTTAGCATTTATAATAATGAACAAAACAATGTAAATCAAATGATAACCAAGCTATGCACTAAACTTGATATCAAAAACTATCACAAAGTTATGCTTTCAGTTTTTTGTCGTAAACATTTTTTCAGCAATAAAAATGTAAAAAAAAATATATGCCTCTTTTGTTTTACTAACTGTTTTATAAAATTACCAATTTCTGAGATTATTTGATTTACAAGATATTGACTTACAGGTGTTTGCCATTTTGTAAATATGCAAAATAGAGATTTGATTTCTTGCTCCTCCCAATAAAGGTACACACATTTTTTTAAATACGTTTTAACAATGCTTTAGATTAAATGAAATGTCCGGAGGCTATCTTGAATCTACTACTATATTTATGTTCAGTGACAACACACTGAACATATTATAAGAACGTTTTTTTTATTATTTTTATTAAAAAACAATTTAAGTACACCTGTATCTATAAATTAAATTTTTTTAAATCCAGTTTTTCTAATACAGAAATAAGATTATTTGAAATACATTAGACCCGTTAATCTGAAATAATTAAAACCAAACCCTTTTTGATTAGGTGATTTTTTTTTGAATTAAGCAGATCTGTCAAAAGATTCAGCAAAACACTAACAAACATGCACAGTACAGTACATTAGTACATACTACAATATTTTGAAGACGTGAGGAATACACAATTATTGTTGTATGTATTGATGGCAAAGGACAACACTATTAGATTAGTCTAAAACAAGTGCAGCCAAACCCTAATCAAGAAAATGAGCAAAATAATGACCTTGAGCTCATACAGTGTTTACTGCTGTAAGACAGCAAATAACAACATTAGTGGTTATTAGCTCATGATGAAGGTCATCAATTATTTAATGATATGGAGTCCAAAACTCTGAAGAAAGTAATAACAAAGAAGACACAAACAGCAGAAACCCATTCAGTCATCATGGCTGCGCTTGATATTACCTTATTAAATTATTACAATCAACAAGGTTGAGCACCGCTACATCAGAGACAAAATGTTTTGAAGACACTGGCACAATACAGCTGCATATACAGCTAGAGTTTCTTAAATTCCAGAAAAATATAACCAAGTTTTTAAAAAGTAACTTTCTATAGAAAATAAGTATATGTGTAGTACCAATAATGAGTAAAAAGGCATTGACTTTATACAATTATACAGAAATCTTTAATATTAATTAATTTGATCATGTTTTCAGTATTTAAAATTTTTTACACAGACGTAACTGAGTTTTTAAATTTTAGTATTTTGACATTTATTATTATTTTTATTCGTTGTATACTAATAATTTTTGTTCCAGTATAATTTCTTCGTAAAACCTTTTTTTTATATTTTTCCGATTTCGGTTTCAGATTAAGTGGATTTTTAGATAACCTCAGGTTTCAGATTAATGGTATTCTAGATACTGTACTGACCCTTTAATTACCGCAGGCGCTAACTTATTTTATAATGGCAATTTTATAAGTTATTAATTTACTTACAGCCAACTGAACACGTCTTGCTTGTTCTTTTTCTTCTTCTGCAGCTTTAGCTTCATCTCTTCTTACACGAGCTATGTTTTCTCTGGTCCGAACATGCCAACTAAAGAACACCAAATATTCATTTAAAACTGTATTTTGGAATTACAGCAGAAGATCAAACAGTTAAATAAATCTTAACAAAACAAATACGCTTAAATCCGTATTTATGTTCAAAATGTATTTATTTAAACTCAGTTCTGATTGGGACTTTTTTACAAAAATAAAATAACTTTTTCTAGATAAACAAGCACATTTCATTAAACAATCTATTATCACGCAAATTTCAATTTCCAAAAATTCATTACAGCATAAATAAGCTCTAAAAAATACAGATTAGTGTGACACACACACACACACACATATATATATATATATATATGTTATATAGTGTAATTTAGGTTAAGACAATGTACAATGTCAACGAACGATATATAATCCTGCAGATGTTCATTTATTAGAATAGCTAAATCAGCTTTTTCTCATTGCATTGTAACAAAACTTTTGTTAAGTTAGTTGAGTCTGATCCAGTGTGTGAACAACACTGTACAATAGGTTACCTCTAGGCATAAGAGTTATACCTATTTATTATAATTAATATAATAAACGGTTTTGTAAAATTCAGGTTTAAGTTTTTTAAAAACCAATCGATCGGAACCAACGACATAACTTAAATATATATAAGTTATATATATATATATATATATATATATATATATATATATACACACACACACACACACACACACACACACCTTTTTTTAAGTATTATTTTCCTAAATATTTTATTCCTTAAGCAGAAAGCAACTTATTATGGTCGAACTTACTATTTACCGTAGGAGACTAACATACCCTAAGAACACCATCTATTATCCTACCTAATATAGTAAACTTAATAATCCATTTATAAAAATATAATACTTCACTTTTGGGGCTCTTGTCATTTTTGGTCAATTTTGAACTAAAACATTGTATTACATGCCCAACAGTTTATTATTCAATATATAAAAGTGTGAAAATAAAAATAAAATAAAAGTGATAAGCATAGCCTCAAAATAATTAGTATGTGAAAGTATAAGTTTTTCATCATTAAAACAATTAAGCAAATGTGTTATTAATAATGAAAATAAAAACTTAAAAAAAACAACCTAAATATAATGACTCAGTTGTTAAATGTAATATAAACTTAAAAAACAAATACTAATTTGATTCGGTTGTTGGGTGTTAACTAACTCAACTTCATTGGTTATGTGATAACACAAGGAGATAACACCTTCCTTGGTCATGAAGATATAGTAATCTTGCATACTGTATCTAGCATATTCCATGTAAATAAACAGTAATGATGTCACAATATAGTTACGTTAAGCAGGGCTTGAAATTGTAATAAACTGAATTTTCTGTGGACTAATTTGTGTTACTGTAATAATAAAGTTCATAATAAAATACACATTTTTGTTGAAATCATTACTTTACCATGAGACTCAAAAGTGTGGAAATACCAAAGTATATTAAGGACCAAAATAAAATCTAGAGAATTTTATTAATTTTTTGTTTTTTTGCTTAACATCCATACTTTATGCCAATTAGACAAGGGTGCATTGTTAACAGTAAGGAAAAAGCAACAGAAGCAACTGCATCTCCAACTAAGAACCTTTGTTTGCACAGTTGAGTGATGCAGGAGACTGACTGATGCTTGTATCACTTAGACCATCAAGCCCTGGAATTTTATTAATTATTCCCTAATTAATAATTATTATAATTATAAAAAATAATAATTATTTTATATTACCTAGGGAATCTAGGGTCTATTATTAATTTGAATTTTGAAGTAATGTGACAAGCAAATACTAACCTAAAAATGTACAGATTATTGAAATTTGTTCTCACCTTTTTTTTGGTAAAATATTCATTATTTGACGTTTGTTTTACAAAAAGAAACACTTAAATGTTTGTTTTTTTAACATACCATTGTAATTATTACAATTCCAAAATCGTTAAGGTTATCAGTAAACATCCATCAATGCTAATGCAAAAATCCACTTATCAGTAATCAGATAAATTTAATAAGCATTTCAAAACAAACACACAATAGTAATAACTACTATGAAATAACAAGTAATAATTTTTTTGATTTTTCGTGGGTCAGATAAAAGATGTTGGATAATATAATTTTTATGAAAAATTAATGACAATGCTACTTTAATATTAATAAGATCAATAATATTCATTAAATTAGAAATCAATGTACAATAAAAATAAATGAATATCGATATGTACAATAATAATATTGATGTGTATTATATATACACATTTACATCACAATTTCAAAACGACAGACGTAACTAGAGCACGTAAGTACAACACAGATTGAAGAACAAGGAAAACTACAAGCATAGTATTTCATTTAGAAAAAATATACTGTACTAAATGATCATTTAGATTATGTATAGAGCCATGGTTTAGTTAAATTTAAATTAGGTAACCAATATGATCATTTTTGAACCACTAATTTAATTAATTTTTTTGTAAATAATTGTGGTTTATTATTTTATCTACAGTCTTGTACAACAGATAAGACCGTTTGATGGATCTGTGACATAATCTATGCACGCATCCATATCCATCCCTCTGAAGCTTAATCTATATTTCTCATTTCTCAATTCCGAATCATTTAACCTAAAATTTAACTGCCGTTGTTGCTCTTGTTTATTGCACTTTTGTACTAATACAATTTTGTTTGTACCGTAATTTAAATTGTAATTTTATGTTTCCTATGTGTATTATTTGAATGTGCATTTTATTTAGAGTATAAATAATTTGTCAGTTGATATCCTAATGGATGATTTCAAATTATAGAAACTGCCATAACCTAAGCATTGTTATTACAATAATTTTTTACGAATTATCTTCAATCACAAAATTTCAGTTAGGATTTTTAAAGATATTTTATAACAAAAAGCAGGTAAAGTTTATTTGGTTTAGTTAAATAGACTAATTAAAACAACAGAATATATGGCCAAATGTAGAGTGTAATGTTAGTTTTATTAAAATGCATGGTCTCCACCTTCTCACAATATTATAGCTTAGGCCAAAGTTTTTTGGGTTAAACATTTTAAGGATTTGTTGTATAAAAGATTATTTTTCGTCAATATGACAAACGAAAGTAAATTAACATAAAAGTATCATTATTTTTTTGGTAAGAATATGATTTTTAATTTAATTTACCTTTAAATTAAAATTGAATAATTTCAAATGGCTCAATCGCTGACAAAACTGTATTTCTTATTTAGAAATTTTTGCTACCATTCTATTATAGTGTGACTTAGGCAACCATATTAATTTTTTTCCTGTTGAAACAAAAGTATTTATTCATTGTGGGTTTTTTTTCCAATATGATTTTTAGTATTTTTTTCTTTTATTACATACCTTACTATCCAATTGAAGATAACTAGCAACATTTTAGGCAATTTTTTAGGAAACATAATTGTGACATCATTGTTGTTTGCATTGAATGAAACTTGCTAGATTTCCTATAACAATGTTATGCTCATGTGCGCTGCTCATTACACAGACACTGCTCAAGCACGTTATCAAAGTCTAATAGGAATTACTTAATATATATTACTCTGTTCATTCTTGTAGTGAAAACATCAAAATGGTGTCCATTTAATTAAGTAGGTTTTTTACTCAACAACTGTGTCAGGTTTTCATCCAGTAACCATGTCGGTTAGGTCCTTAATAATTTTTTTTAATGAAGGTTTTTTTAACCGTTCTAGTGATCAAAAACACGTTACTGCTTTTGCGTGTTAGCAATTTTGAGATTATGCGGGTCGCTTTTGTTTTCAATTTTTATCATACTTTCTACACTTTTATATTTTGGATTAGTGCTTTGGGTACATATTAAAGCATTTTAATGAAAAAGTTACCAAAAAATCAAAAAACCAACTTACACTGTATATTTACTTAAACAGTTTGTTTTTCTTGAAATGGTAGAAAACATTTTGGGTGAAATCAAAAAAGTAGTTTATTTTAAAAATCAAGAATACATATTTCAATTTTTATTGCTAACAGTTTCAGTGACCATACAATCGTTATTATGCAACATCTTGGATAATAAACAAGTTTTATTATGTATTTATATTGTGAATAGAGTCAAAAATAAAAGTATAGTTTTGTAGGAAGGTTAAAAAAATGATTTGTTTAAAAAAATCTATCTGCCAAATAAAACTTGACATGTTAGTTGTTTAATTATATTGTAGGGCGGGCCAACACATTAAAACATTTTTTCCTGGTTAAAAGTCCTCTTTGCCAAAATAAATTTAAATTAATAAATTTAAATGAAACTTTGTTTAATCGTTACTCTACAGTTTCTGTTAACTGCCTCAGTCCATTATTAAAAGTTAAATGCAGTAATTGAATGTTATTTTACTATGTATTTTTTAATTCATAGTGCTTGGAGGAATAATTAAAGCAAGAAATAAAAGAAAAAACAATAATTAGTACAATAAATATTGCACCTATTGTATAGTATGTCCCCGCAGGGGATGCAGATTAGCTGCACCTATTGTATAGTATGTCCCCGCAGGGGATGCAGATTAGCTGCACCTATTGAGAGGATTTAGACGTCCCTCGCAGCGTCTTACACACTTACACTTACTACTTTAACACTTTACACTCACACTTATATTTAGGGAGGTGATAATAGCCTCAATGTGCTTTTCACCTTAAAATATTAAAAAAAAAAAATTGAATAGTATGTACAATCCAGTTTGCAGCAAGAAATAATTTTTGCATTATTGCTGAGCAGTGCAGGTGTCGAAATAAAGCACATTTTTATTTTATTGATGGATCAGTTATGTTTTGATCACCTAATATAAACTACTGCTTGTGTTGTTATTGCATACATTGCATTTGGGGCTAAAAAATTTAAGTTAATATTTATGTTATTTTTAATGTAGTGAGTAGTGGCTTTGCTGTTTCAGCATACAATTAAGATATTCAGTTAAGAAAATATGTGATTGAAGTACTCGTATTTTATTAATTGCAGAGGTAGTTTATTTATTTATTAATTGCAGATTTTAAAAATCTTGTTGATAAACATGATTTTTTAAATCTTTTGTTCATGTGCGTTAAATGGGGCACGATGTTTTTAAATGTTTTCTGTTATCCGTATATTTGATTAATTGTCAAAATTCTTGATCCTGACCCTGATAGTTAATTGAAGTTTCACTGTACTTAGAAAAACAGTAGGTTAACTAGGCGACTTTTAAAGAAAGAAAAATAAGGTGAATTATTTAGCTTTTATAGGAAAATATTCAATTTTTTTATCTGGAAATGTAACAATAGGAAAATATTCAATTTTTTTATCTGGAAATGTAACAATTATGATAATGTAACCTATATAGCCTACTTTTTTATATTTATTTATGTAATTCATAGAACCTGTTAGGCATTATCTTACACAGTAATTATAATGAATATGTAGACCTAATAAGATATTGCTTTACGTTTTTTGTAGAATGAGCGAATTAGTGGGAACAGATGATATGTTTACATTATTAAATGGTACTCCAGTTATGCTTCAAGAATCAGTACCAATGGATCAAGCAGTGGATTTGCTTGGAAACTCAGAGTGGATATTGACAAAACCAGAAAATATTCCAGTTGTTAAACTTGATAGAAGCCAGATTGCAATACAGCTAGAATCAGGTTGGCATAATTAATTAAAATAAATGTACATTTTCGAATAATATGCTTATTGATATAATGCAATAACATTATTGTATTCTACCTTATTTTAAGTCTTACTTTTGTGTTAAATTTGTAATTTATGTAGGCTGAATAAGTTAGTGTACGCTAACTATTAGTGTATATAATTACTGTAATTGTTTTTGACATAATTTATTGTTTCTCAAGGCTTGTATGAATTAAAAATAATTGCTTGAATTCTTTATCTTGCAGTTTTTAATTTTCTAAAGTCGTTTTAGAATCTACCTTTTGGTAATCAAAATTCTATAAGATATTCCAAGTTTATTATTAATCCACAGGAGATTTTTAAAAAAATAGGGTCTACAATAACTCATAAAGTAGGTACAGCGCCTAACTAGACTAAACTGTTAAAAAAAAGAAGAATAATGAAGGTGTATATAACATTTAAAATAATGTAACCATTTTGAACACACAGTATTCATTGCGTACTGAAGATATTTTGCCAACAATTCTCACAGCACCTGTTAGATGATGCCAGAAAATTTTAAAGTAGTAGATATAGTAATTGTATTTGAATACTATTCTTTAAACCAGACTATTTGAGAATATATTTTATATCATAAAAGCAACAAAGTAAGTAGCATAAGTGATAAACTATTTTCTTTTATAGGTCAACAGCTTATATTGGATGTTTTGGATGGATTAGGAAACGACTTTATCTTACCCCAACTGCTGGAGAATGAAACATACCAGGTGCCTTCAAGTCTAGTTGAAACCGATACAGCAGTTAACACTGATCCAGGACTAAAATCGTTACTTGTTCAAAATAATTTAGATCCAGAGGTAAAACCAAAATATACATAAGGTTAGATGTTTGTGGTAGGCTACTATGGCTTGACCAAAGGTGTAACACAATTATTCTGTTAAGTAATGCTTAACAGATAATATTTTCTTTTTTCCTTTTGAAAAGGTGACGTGCTTAGAAAGTGCAAAGTAGACGATGTTGCTACTGGAAGGAGTCCTGTAGTTGTTACTTTACTGTGGAGTAATTAACTCGAAATAACGGTATAGAGTTTATGTACACTTAGTTTATACTCAAAAGTTCATTTATGAATTTTGATTGTTATAACTGTTCACTTATATTCGCGTTAGGTCAAAAAGCCCCAAAACAGAGTGAGTTAGTTGGAATTTAGGATTTTCACATTTAGAGCATATGATTTAGTAAGTTAATGTCTCATTATCAGAGCATTAATTAAGCTAGGCAGAATATTCGTTGCAATAACAAAAATAATAAAACTGTGTTGGTCACAGTAGAGATGTGACCATTGCACTAAGAAGGGATTCAGTTTTAATGTTCAGTCAGAGAAAACAATAGATTTTTTTTAGTATCTACTAAATTCTCGTGTAGAAATATTAGCAGTGGTAAAATCTGTTAGTATTAGCGAGTTGAAAACACATGGTAGAAATGGCTTGCATGGACTTGCCAAATGCGCTTACTCAGGTGAAAGTTGCAAATGAAGTGAAGCTCGGGTGTTAGAGTCATAGGATGCGATGGACTTGACATTACGGATACATTCTGATTAAGCGTGGGTTTTTCTATGAATTTTGTTATGGACAAACTCATGAAATTTAGCTATTTGATAAATCTTGTATTCTGCTTATGGTAGTTGTGTTGGTGCAAAGCGTGGAGGTAATGAATAACAAATATAAAAGTATTACAATATATGACTCAAATATCAATGCAACAAGAACAGTTTGGAAAGTAAGATCCGGTAAAACCTACCTGCATCAGCTTTTATCAGATTTGTTATAATAGTAACAACAGGCAAAAAATCTTTTTTTTTCATTATCAACAAAATTGTATTAAAAAGGTCATTATCATGACCAACTTGAAGTATTACTAATTTAGATAGTCCAAGATTTACAGGTAGAATCCAGTTTAATTCAGTGAGCCTGCATAAACAAGATGCTATTTTTAAATGGATTTAGAAATAATATGTTTATAACATTGATGTTGCTCATAGTTGTTAAAAATAGGCTACTGATTTTTACCTGGAATTGTTTTGGAACAGTCCTTAAAAAAAAAAAGAGAATCTTTTTTCCTGAAAGTACTGTTTATTGTATATTGCATTATACGTTGTTTAAAAATTGAATCATTAAATACTGACGTTTTTTATGATTTTTCAAAAAATCCTACTTCAATCAGTTTTTCAAAGGACATGAATTTTTTTTTCGTTCTAATGAAAAAAAAATAGGAGAAAAGTAAGGGGATGTTTCCACCATCACATTGACGTAAATTATTACAGATTTTCTCTTTAAATTAAAGTGAAACTAATATTATAAAGTGGATATTAAAATTTTTTTATAAAGCAAATGAAAAGTAAATAAAAACCAGTTTTTTTAAATACAATTTTTATGGATTAATTTTCTTGTTGTTTTATATATGACAATTTATGTACAGTAGAACCTTGATAATTCGAAACTTGGTAATCGGAACCCATTACAGGCCAATAAGTTTGCTAAGTAACAGAAAATTTTACACTCAGTGCATCGGGAGTATATCCATTCCAAAACATCTGAATATGTTGTGTTAATATATATCATATAAAGTATTTATAGAATACATGTAAAATAACTAAAAGTAGTAAAAAAACTAAAAATTTTCTGAAATTAATATTATAAGTTTATTATTTGAAGAAATGATATTAGGAAAAACTTATAAATTAAATTAATTAAAAAAAATTGAAAAAGTACCGTTTTTTCAATAGTACTCTTCAAATCAAGGTTGTACACAAAGTCCCATGTTCACAATATTCAAATGTTGTGTTTGACCTACGCTGGTTTTTGTCTTCTTGTGTGTTTAAACATACAAAACATTTTTTTTGTAATTTCCTCTTCTCTCTATTAAAGTGACTGGGTTTGTCTCATGTCATGTAGGAAGTGCCGTAACACAACGAGTGTTGTTTGGCGCTGTTTTGTACTGATAAGGGTAGTTGCACAGTCCAGTATCTTCTTTCGATGATACATAATGCAAAAAAAATATATCTGCTTAATCAGCCGTAACCTAAAATCTAAGTGGCATTTTCTTGTATGTATTTAAAGCAAAACATTCTGTGAATACTGCCACCATATTTATACTGTCTAGTCATAATAACCTTCATAAAAGTAGTGTTAATTTACAAATTAAATCCGTTCTTTAAGATTAGAGCAGTATAAGCAGCTGATTGGATTAACTAGTGAATGCAAATATATATTGTAATTATAATATATATATATATATATATATATATATATATATATATATATATATATATATATATAATTAGAATGTATTTAAACAAGGACAGTTTAGAAAGTAAGCTCCAGTTATCTATAAGTAAAACCTGCATAGATAAAAATAATTTATGTACATCATAAAACTGCAGCTTTTAATTATTTTTAACATAGCCGCCATTTAAATTCAAGCAGTTGTCATAATGTTTCACTAATTTACAAACTGCTTCTTAATAAAATTTAGATGCCTGGATATGTTAACAACTTTTCACAGTAATTTTAAGTTCTCTGTCAAGTTATTTCTTTTAGTAAATGAAGAGATTAAAGTAACTGAAAATCATCCCATAGTAATTGATTCAAAAGTTCTCGGGTTCTTTGAGCACTACGAGGACAAGCGTTGTAATGGAGAAAAACATCTAAACTACAAATTTTGTTTTGAATGGCATGCTTAAGTTTAAAAGTCTAATGAATTAATTGTTGTACCATGCTCCATAAAATTTACCGAAAACCTATGGTTCTAACCTTCCTTGCTGAAAAAGTTTAGTGGGCTTTCTTTGGCTTGCATGGAGAACTGGTATGACCTTAGGCCATCAACTGTTGTTTTGTTTCAGCATTCATCTACTCCACCCAGGTTTTATCCGCAATCACAATTCTCTTTAAAAAACTTTCACTTACTGTGTTTTGTTTAAAAGGAAGTATAAGACAGAGCATATTCGTTTGGTTTTATGGATTTCTGTGAGCATTTTTGGAACCCACCAACAGGCCTTCTGGTAGCACAACTTATTGGTGACAGCCTCATATGGTACGGTTTGAGAAATTTTCGGAAAGTTCAAAGATGGTGAATGTTCAAAGATTTTTATGAACAAGATTTTTTTATCATCACTCTAAACATAAGACCTTCCCTTCTTTTCTTCATCATTAATGTTTGTCCTCTCATTTTTTAAAATTAGTCCTCTCATTGCCTGTACTATACTTTCATTTGTAACAAACATAGTACACAACTGACAATTAGTTTTATTGCTGAAACATTTTTTACCTAAAGAAATCTTATGACAACATGCACTAGGCATTTGGCTGTATTTCTATTGCAGCGCTCATGTTTTTAGGTTTTTAACAAAATGAATGGGCGATACTAACAGAATTTGAAGTGAACTGAGTCAAAAAGTTTGCTCTTTTGTCAGTGGCGATGTTCCTTTCACTACTATTAGCACAATGTTACAACAGAGGTTACTTTTTGAAAACCCTTATATGTGTGTGTGTGTGTGTGTGTGTGTGTGAGCGCGCGTGTGAATTCTTTTTACAAACAATGTTTCCTTCAGTCTATTCTTTTGTTTCAGCTAACGCTTGTGGAAATGCCTGAAACACTGGAATCTCAAAAGAATAATAATCCTGCAGAAGATGAAACTATATTCAACAAGGCCTTAAAGAATTTGGTTACCAGTGTCGTCAGTGATGACCAGGAGATGGTGGAATTACACGATGATTCTTGTAAAGGGATTGTTAAAGTGGTTCCGGTTAACAATGAAGTGTGTGTCAGTGATTTTGTGGAAAAAGTTACTTTGTACAAGTGTAAGGCATGCGCATTCTCTACAGCTAAGGAAGACGAACTGACCAACCATCTGAGGCAGACTCATTTACAAGTTAGTAGCCTAAACAGTCCTTACAGAACCTTGATATCGTCAAATATTTGTAGTCATCATGACAATTCTTTGCTTTTGTCTACTGTATCTTTATTCTCTTTTCCACAGGTTGTCTTCCAAGACCTGCAACAACGACAATTTTAGGTTTTTCTCTTAATATCCCTATCACTCAAGCTGTTTATAATAATTGTTCATTATTTCTGATACTTTTTATATTCCATGTTCCCGGAGTCCTTGCCTCATATAACTGTTCCATTATTTCTTTTGTTATATATTCTGAACATTTACTTTTTGTTATTAGTAATTGTTTTTGTTTGTAGTTTCAATCTGTCCCTGAAATTCTCTAATATAGCAGCAATCTCAGAGATCATATTTCATGTAATTAATAATTTCCCCCATGATTTGCAACTTATAGTTCTTTAGTGTTTGGTATGTTAGTAAAACTTATTTTTAACAAAAACTGTATTTAAATATTGAAAATAAATTTGTGATGAATTTATTTCTTGTATACAAAGTTCTGGATAAGAGAAAGCCTTGAAATATAGCAATAAAATATACAAATGTTATAAATAAATTTCTATTTACACACACACACACGCGCGCACGCACATGGTTCATGCCGAAATTGGCTACTGTCCAGAATGAAGGAGTTTATGGTAATCGATTAATTAAAAAAATTCTGTTTATTAACATAACCAGATAAATAAATTTATAGAATTTATCATAGACAAACAATTACATAATAACTAACATTTCGAACATGCTTCCTGAATAAAACTTTCGTAAGTTCCATAGTCATTTGGATAACTATGTATGAAAGTTCAAATCTAAATGCAAAAGTTTATTGTATATTTTGATTCAATTTGTGAGAGTTGCGATATGCCTTGTATTAGAACAATGGGTGTGTTAATTATCGCCCCTCTAATAGCACCAACTTTCTCTGGAGGGATGACAGTTCTTATTCTTCCAATCATTTTTAATATTGAACTGGTGCCCTAATACTTTTCTATCTTAAAAATATTGTATTGTCAGTAAGAACTCTTATATGATGTCCGACGTTAAATTGCAACCTAAACATTCATTGCATTTGAACTACAGATTTAGCTTTCAACAAAAATATTGCGTAACAAATTCTAGCGGACTTGTTAATTGAAATACTAATATATACTGACATTCACACTTTTATGTCTGCTGGCCAGTATTGCCAAGCTGAAAATGTCAGATTTTCTTGTCTGACACTGAATTTATTTAATGTATAGACTGTCACGAGGAGCTGTGGTGCTGACAATGTTAATTTGAATAAAAGGCTAAGATAGTAATAAGATAGAATATGTGTATTCTATGAGCAAGCTCTTGTTAACATTAATACAGGCCGTGTGTATCCATAGTGGTTCCTCAAACTTGTCTGGTTAATTGTTTATCACATCTATTTTTGGCTTGGTAGGGTGTTTTATAATTTTTGTGTGGTGTTTTTCAGCAGTAACTTTTTCCATATTAAGATATATTATTCATTTTTTTTACAAACAAAATATTGACATTTTTTAATGTTTAAAGAAAGTTTTTCTACTTTTCTCGATTTTCTGGGTTTTTAAAGTGTTTTTAAATTTGTTGTTCATAAGCAAGAATGAATAAAATAACTCAATACGGAAAAAAATACTGGTTAGAAGCATATTTATGATGTTTTTTGTCTAATTGTAGCTTATAGGTAAAAAAACCTCAGCTTAATTGTAGGAATTAACAATTAATTTTGTTTTGACTTTTGTCGTGTACCTAGGAGTTTTAAGAGCAAAATCTAAGTTTAGTGTTCACTTGAGCATAGATTCATCACATATTATTTTACTTTCCCTGTAGTTTTCTTTCATTTTGTTTTTAGGCTAGTAAAGTACATTGAAATTCTTTTTATATTCTTCTTCTTTTCTGCTAGGATTATTGTCATTATGTTCAGTATAATGATCTGCCTTCCCTAACTTTATCAATTCTACTTTCGTTGACGCGTTTCGGAGAACCTCCATCTTCAAAAAGATGAGTATACTATAGAGTATACTCTATAGTATACTCTATACTCAAGAGTATAGAGTATACTATAGTTTTTGAAGATGGAGGTTCTCCGAAACGCATCAACGAAAGTAGAATTGACGAAGCTAGGGAAGGCAGATCTTTATACTGAACATAGTAGTAAAATACATATAAAAATTATAAATTTTTTGGTTTGCAGTTTAAATTTATGATGGGATCTTTAATATAAATTATAGATTGAAAGTTAAAGTAGAAAGTGAAATGATGTTGATTATCATTTTGTTATCATAATTTTTAATTTGTTTTGTTGCAGAAATCAAAAGTTATACTGAATATTAATGGACTTTCGTCAAGTAAGTTTCTGTTTATTAGTTTGTATATACGCTTACTAGGCTTATGTTTGTATCTACTAACCAGGTTTAATTGAATTTCCTTCTAAATAATTTGATTTATTTTTTTTAAGAAGAAAAAATATGCTTGTTTGTCCACAGTTATTAAAAAAGATTTTGTCATAACTACTGCACGATTCCATTGCTGATGATCGTATCATGGTAACCGTAACCTGTAATTTGACCGAGATAAGATACTCTTCTTATAGGTCTACCGATCTTTAAACATATCAGTTTGTTGTTAGAAAGAAAAATAAACAATATGTAACAAAAATTTGATAAGCTGGATAAAAAAAATTGGAGATTAAATTTTTATCACATTGCTGATTTTATTTTTTCTTGATTGTTCTCAAAGTTAATTTTTTTGGGACTTAGTGATTAATATATTTTGTTTGGTTACCAAATGGCATATTTTCGAAACAAAAACCATTAATTTAAAACTATAGGCTAGCCAAGTTTTAGAAAAAAGACTTGAAAGTTAATAGATTTTGATATATTAAAAAGATATGGTCTGAAAAAATTTGGCCGACTATCTTTTCTTCATTATACTTTTATGTTGGTAATTTTTGTGCATCTCGTTCTGTCATTATACATATTCCCTTAGATCTTGGATTATACTTTAAATGTTTTTGTATTCCAATTTTTTCTCAATCTGTCCACATGTCAGCTTTCCTCTTTACACTACCCTCCACCATTTTTTTTTATACATACTTAGCTTTTTTCTGTCCCTTATTCTGTTTACATGGCCAAACCACATTAACCTGGTATCCTCTATGACTTCACAAAATGTCTTTTCTTTCTTTACATTGACTTTTTTTTACATATTATTCATTCTAGTTTTGTCCACTATTCTCCTCAATGTACTAAAATGTTTCTCATGAAATTGAAGACTTTATGTGCTTTACTATAGGAACTACAATAGCGTTATAAAGTTGCATTTTTTTCTAATTTATTTATCTATTTATTTATCTGCAAAGTTGTTATTTATTTATTTATTATTTAACAATTTGCATACCAGTTTTTTAATCTAATTCATCTTCTCTCGCTCTATTCTGACATCATTTCCTTGTACAGTGTTTAGATATTGTTATGGATTGACATTATATTTAAGACTTCGTTTTTCTTACAGATCTACGTGTTAAATTACATTTGCAAATTTTTCCACAAGACCTTGGACCTTAAATTGACACAAATCCTGATTTCTTAGATTATTTTTTGAAGACTAGTTAAACATTATATAAATATATGCATACACACACACACACACACACACAAACAAATAAATAAATGAATATCCAATGTATGCATGCATGCATGCACACTGGCACTGGAGTTTTCATGCTTAAATTAGAATACAATTTGGCCAAATTTTCCTTTTTTGGAAAACTGCTTTCGCTGCTGTATTCAGCTTTAAAATTTAAATAAATTGGCCTTTTTTGTTTTCAAATTTCATTAAAATTATGAAAATGATGAACTAATGGCAGGTTCATTTGTTCACTTTCAGTATAATTTAAACGCCAATTTATGCATATTTTAATGTTGAAATCACAGTTTAGTAAAGTGTAAGACCTGAAAAATTATCTGTGGAAATTTGCTTTAGTCACGCCAGTGACACAGCTATGCACCGTGATTATGTATAGAACTATTAAAATTCTAATATAATCTAATCTATATATAATTCTTGTAAAATTTTCAGTGTGAAATTTAAAACTCTGCAATAGTTGTTGTATTTGAAAAATAATTATTATTACAGGCGAAGATCAGCAAAAACCCAATTCCGATACAAAGTCGTTGCACAGCTACGTTTATTTATGCGCACAGTGTACGGCAGCTTTTATGACCATTGAACAATGCAGAGATCATATGATTAAGGTATTTAAGGAAACTTTGAACAATTTTATTTAACAAGACATTCTTTCTTAAAGTTTAATGACTTTTCTGAAGATGTACTTATACTGTTGACAAAGTTTAGACTTTGTTCTGGCCAAAGTTGTACTAGTCATTCACAAAACATCAGTCTGTGTAATAGTAATCATAGGAGCAGTTTTTACAAGGCAAAACGACAAGCCAATAAATAATGAAATATTTGTCTTAGTATATGTAGGTAGCCCTAATTTAATAACCGTTTGTTATACTAAACAAAATTCCATGCAGTAACGATATAGTCATTGTCACGGTTAATGCGATCAGCAATGTTTTTGGAAGTGCATGGATTCCCCCTGTGCACCTTCCGTGGTCTTCACCCTCTCCGTGCAAGGTTACACGCAAAGCTAAACTTTTTCAATTTTATGACTTGCTGTACCCATGCCTTTTTATAATATTTTTATTTATGAAAGAATTGTGATTTAAAAAAAATAATAAACATACAAAAGTAAATTTAAAATTTTTTAAAAAATTATATTGGACGTAGTATTACTATAAGTAATGCAGTTGTAAGGTAGTTTAAATTTAAAAGGAAATAAAAGTAGCAATGTTTATATTACAGTAGAATCCTGTTACCGCACACACCACTTACAGTACTCATGTGACTATTGTGTGATCAACTTATACTCTGAGTGGTATTATCATAAATAGTGTGAGAGTGTTCATCTTTCAGTAAAAACTTTCATGCAATCTTTTGGTATTCGTTGATACTATTACATGTTTCTATCACATTCCACTCCACGATAGGATCATTTACTTTCCTATTATCATTGTTTGCTTAGGATAGCATTTAGTGTCAAGCTGCTGTCGCCTATACTTTACACAAGTCATGTCCAGTTACAGTGTTTTGTTTTGTCTAGAAGATTACTTTTATTATTACAAATTATTTACTGTGGAAGACTGTTTAAAAATGCCAGATTACAGAGTTAAACTGACATTTATTAGAAACTGATGGTTATATGGGTGACTGTTAATCGAGAGTGTACTGTACTTCAAAACAGTAAAAGTAGCGTTGATGTATTTAAAATGTTTGTGAATTCATTTGTTGTGTGTAGAAATTTTATAGGAATTATATTTATAAGTATTAAACATTTTTTTTTACTTTGTAGGACCACAATATGACATTCCAATCCGATTGTCCGGAAGAAGAAAAACTGAGTGATAAACAAGAAGAAGATGAAAAAGAAAAAGAAGCAACTAAATCCCCATTAAGTATAACTGATTCTAATAAATTCAAAATTGAAGATTTAAAACAGCTGGATAAAAAGAACGTTCCAAAAACTACAAATAAGGGTCGAACACTAAAGTCAGAAAATGATTTTGAAATACGACCATTCAAGTAAGCTTACTTTATTGCAGTTAATTAATTTTTATACTTTCATCTGCGTTTAATATTTCATTTTATTTCTAGAACAATTTAACCATTTGATTGTATATAACAAATAGTCAGAACTCCATAAAACAGACAAAAATATATTGTATATATATTTTTTTGTGACAAGTTTATTTAAAATTAAAAAAGAAAACTTTCGTGACTCGTGTTTTTTTTCCATAAAAGTAATTATTTTTGTGTTATTTGGATTACGAAATTTCAACGGCTACCATTTTGAAAAATATTAATAAATAAGGTTATTTTTTTTTAACAATGGTTCTTTACTTAGAAAGTACTGTGACATATTTCAACATAATTTGTTAAACTATTCTAAAGGTAAAAATTATTTAGTGGAAAAAAATTTGGCTAGCAGGAAGCAAAGCATTTCTGGATCCATGTTTATAGGAACATTTTTCTTTATTTTAATATAAGAAAACCATTGCAAAAGTTTGCAGCTTATTTTAGAAACACACTCTCTCTCTCTCTCTCTCTCTCTCTCTCTCTCTCTCTCTCTCTCTCTCTATATATATATATATATATATATATATATATATATATATATATATATACCCTCTAAAATTGGTGTAGAGGTTAGGATCGGCGCTCATTTCAAGGTGCCAGGTCTGGGTCTTAACGTGATGGGCACTCCATTAGCTCATTTTTCCATTGGAAGTTTGTTAATAAAGCTATAAGGAAAGAAAAGTCAATTATATACTGAGCAGACATATTTGATATTGATACTGACCAGATTTGTTGTTTGCTTACAGATGTAAGTACACTTCGTGTGTGCATAAGTCTCGCACTAGTGACACGTTAGCATTGCATGTAGCTTGTCATAACGAAGATGAACCTAAGAACTACACATGCTCTTTTTGTGACAAAGCCTTTCAGAAGTGGTACCCCTGCGCTATGCACCTCTGGAACACCCACTCAATAGACGTTGACCTTTTTACATGCAACGTAAGTTTTAATAAGATTTAATGGTAAAACTGCACTTATGGCAATTTTTGTGCCAAAACACTTTGTTATATGCCCGATATTAATAATCCAAAGTATAAAAGTGTGGAAACAACGGTAAGTTAGAAAAAAAATGGAAAATAAAAGTGACAAACATAACCTCAAAATGACTAGCGTTTGATGAAAATAGTTTGTGTTTTTCATCACGAAAATGATTAATTAAGTGTTTGTTTTTAATAATGAAAACAATAGAAACTTAAAAAAAAGACAAGAACCTAACATGGTTGTTGGGTGAAAAAATTAACTGACACGGTTGAATATGAACGATTAATGAAATGCGTGTTATTAATAATGAAAACATTAGATACTATTAAAAAAAGACTTAAGAACTAACATGGTTATTGGATGAAAACCTTACTGACATGGTTGTGTGTGAATGACTTAAGAACCTGGTTGTTGGTTAACAAACTTACTGACATGGTTGTGTGTGAACGATTAATGAAATGGGTGTTAATAATAATGAAAACAATAGGTACTTTTTTTTTTAAAGAAAGGCAACATCCTAACACGGTTGTTGGGAAAAAAATCTGACATGGTTGTGCAAAAAAACCGAATACAGTTTTTGTTCATAACCTGTATTGCGTAAAAGTTACTAACCATGTAATAACAGTTAATGGCTTAAAATTGTAACTTATAATAAATTAAATCTTCTGCAGGTGGATATCTCTTAATTCAATAATAAAGTACATAATAAAAGCAAAAGAAAAATTAAGAAAAAATATTTTCTTAATATAAGTTCTATAAATTCAGAAATACTAATTTAATTATTATAATTAAGCTATCAATAAATGTGTAGAATTTTTATAAATTTTGTTGTAATTTTTGCCTTAGTTTCATCAACAGGTATAATAGTTAAGTAATTTACTCCTGTTAATTAGACACAAAGTTTGATTATTTTTTAAGTATTTTGCACGAAGCTCTCGGTGTTTTATATAGTTTGTTGTATAATTAAACAATTTGTTTTAGATTTGTGAGGTGTACAAAACAACAACAAGTAAAAAGTTAGAAAACCACATTCGCATTCATAGAGATGTTAAAGAGTTTATGTGTCCTGACTGCGGTAAGAAATTCAAACAAAAGTCACAGATGCGTAACCATCAAGTCAGCACGCACAAGGACAAGATCACAGATGTCACACCTCGATGGTAAGTACAAGTAGTTGAGTTTCATTTTGTTTATCTTGTAACTATAAAAAATTGTTCTGTCAAGTTAATGCCAACAAACTGGTCAGTATCTGTGGCCTAGTTTACACGTAGGTCTCAGTCTGCATTCAGTGTGGGCGCAAATAATCATAGAGCATATATTTTATAATCTGTTCAGTTTGTAGCAATGCCAACTACTAAATGAATAGATGAGTTAATAAATTTATTGTTCTAAAGAAACATAGGAAAAACCACCAAGCAAAATTTAGAGAGGATAATTCTTAAGTTTACAAAAAAGAATTATGCTCATGATATTATTGTTTAGTCAGACATTTGCTGTCATTTCTGTATATGGAAACAACACCCAACATGTTTGAAAGTATGGATCAGCTCTTGTTCTCTTCTTTTAACTTGAAACAGCCGCCTCGGTGGTCTAGTGGATAGCGTACTAGGCTTTCACCCCGAGGATCCGGGTTCGATTCCCGGCGAGGGCTTGGCATTTTCATACGCTATAAATCATCCCACCGTCTGCATTAGCCCAAGTGTGCACAATAGTCGGACGTTAAACACAAAAAAAAAAAAAAAAAAAAAAAATTTAACTTGAAACAAATGTAACATCTAGAATAAAAGGTCTGATGCCTAGGCTTATGTTAAAATTCTAAAAAATAAGAACAAACACTAAGGGCTGATAACCTAAGTGGTCAAAAATAAAACTAAACTTCCGTGTAATCACAGAACCACAAGTCCCCAGAGAAACTAAATAGTCGGCAAAACAGTGATGCGTACTGGTCAAAAGAGAAACATAGTGAACCCTCGTTACTGCGTTTTGCGGTTTGACATTTGTGGATTCACGACTTTGTGAATTTTTTTCGTTATATAAGAAAATACATCACAGATTTTCTGGAAATTCCAAAAATAGTTGTGATATATAAAGACCCAAAATATTTCGTTAATTCCAGTAAAACATTACTAAAAATATTATTTTCTGGTCTACAAACAACAAAACAAGCATAAAATAGCATAAAACATGTACCTTTGTATTTGAATTTGTAACTAACATGACAAAAAAAACAAACCATACAGTACGTATAGTACCAGTGTATGTACCCTGTTGTTGGGAAAACACAATGAGTGTAGCAGCTCGGTGACGAAGTGCGATGTAAGACGAGCTGTAATTGGTTAGGATTATGACCTGTTCTTCCCGTCAGTGGTCTATCAACTCACCTCATTAAGGCTACCGCGGTTTCGAAACTATAGTTTCATCTTCAGGCCATACAAAATGTTAAATCCCTCTGTTGAGGTCGTCACAAAGTCAAACAAAACATTAAAACATACATCACAAACACTAAGAACAATTACACATTTAAAATATTCATCATGAAATTCGGCTTGGCCAAGCTACACAGCGACTCGTACGTTGTTACATTCCGGACTGCGGAGTCTCCATCATTAGTAACACGCCCGTCATTGTTATCAGTTACGGTGTGTCTGTTGGTTTTTGTTACTTACTCAAATCACTTATCCTTCAGGCCATGTCATATATTAAATTTGATTTAAATGAAAGTTTTTCATTGAGGATGTTCTGGGGGTCTGATTTTTTGCTCTTGTAAATCTCAAGAGCTGTAATTGGTTCTAGTGGTGATTGATGACGACTCAGCTTCCATGTTCTGTAATCTTGTTAACAGTACGTACAGGGAGGATTTTATTATAACTTTCAGCTTATTTCGTGGTGAGTAAAATACTGTAAAATTGTAAAGTACCTTAACAATGTTTCATTTTTTTTTTACACCTACTGTTGTATTGCTTAATATTTGTGCCTGGATACTGTATGTACATACTGTAATGGGTGGTCTGTTAACAGTATGTGAAGGAAGGGGTTTAAAAGTACGAACACACGTTAAATAAATACTGTAAATATTGTGTCCCTACTTTGCGGATTTTGAGCTATCGTGGCCGGTCTCGGAACCTATCTACAGAGATAAACAAGGGTTCACTGTACTTATTACTACATTAACCAACTGCGGTGTAATTTAATTGGTCAGTGTAGTGCACATGCTGTTCCCACTCTCTCAAATTCCTAGCCAGAGATGTCTACTGTCCTTTTCATGTTATTTAATTCTGTGTCATAAATCAAGATCGTTGTAGGGCATTCAAATTTAGTGCAAACCGTATCAAGTATTCTGAACCTATATTGTAGATTAAAAGATAGTACAATATATTCTAATACTGAAAGTTTAAAATTATACTTTTTAGTGGCCAATGACTATATATTTATAATTTGACTTTTTTTCAAAAAAAAAAAACAATGACTAAGAATACTAATAACTCAAGTTTCTTCATAAATCTAATAAACAAGCTTGAATAATGCTAGGCCAACGTGGCAGCTTCATGCCTCTTATCAGCATTTATGTCCACGCTCAGGTAGTATGGAATGGACCGTAAAACTTAAAGCCTTTTTTTTATTAAAATTTATATGTATTTTTCAATATTAAGTCCATTTTTAATTAGTGTAGCCACAAACGGACTTGTTTATACTGATTGGGCTGTTAGGAATGTTAGATAACAATCTTCATTTAAGAGGCTTCAAATATTTTCTGTTTATATAAGTTATTGTTGTGGTGTATGATTTTTTGCCTCTTTCTAGTTGAATTTATAATGATCTTGCTTTGGACAAAATTGTAAATAACACAGTAAGAAGACCAAGAGTTTTAGATTATTTCGACAAGAATGCTGTTAGGTGAAAGGCACACCACTTTTTTAATGGATGCCTATAATAAGGAAAGGTCATCTTTTTACGAATATGCTGGCCATAATTTGAAAAGGTAAACATGTGCTCTTAGCAAAACAAGTTTTTTATCTGGCTCATAGACTAGGGCGGAAATTCTTCCAGAAAAAAAGAAATGATTTACATTGTACAATGAGAGTGACAGTGATTTTGTTAATATCAGATCTTTAAATGAAATGAAATTTGTGACATAAGCAAATGAACGCAAAATCATTTTAGTTTTCAGATCACTTGAGGTTTTAGAAAAGAAAGGTTTTATTTATAACAAAACGAATTATCATAATGTTCCACTAATTGACAAATATTTGGTAAAATAAACAACATATTATATTTGTGAGTTGCTGTTAGGCTAACGCATTACACTTTTGCACTCATGTTAAGATAAAATTAATTTTGTTTTAGGTATATGTCAAAGAAATGCGAAATTTGCTTTAAAACTTACGCAGACTCCAAGTGTCTGAAGATTCATATGCAGTCGGTGCACAGCAAGTTGAGGCCGTACGTCTGCCATGTGTGCGGTCATTCGTCAGCCCGGAAAGCAATGTGGAAATCTCATGTGCGGCAACATACCGGAGAAAAACCGTATGAGTGTGTTGATTGTGATTTTAAAACAGGTAAAGTTGTTTTGAAGGTTAACCCTGTAAAGATTGGGTCTGAAAACATGTTAATTGTTATATATATTTATTTAGCCAATGAAAAATGTAAACATTTTAATTTTTTTGTTATTTTTCATTAGCATGAAGTTTAAAAAAAAGTATGATGATCGTGAAACAAATTGGACTACATTCCAGCAAAATGTGGCGAAAATTTGGTTTTAGTTTTAACTAGTTTATTTCTGGAAATTTTTTTTTTTAAATTTCAAACACAGTAATGATCAGTAACCAGAACTGATTTTGAGAAATTATGTTAATTATTCAGTTCCTTCAATTGTTCCTAAACTATTAAAATTGTAATAGCTATAGAAATTATTTATTTTAGTTATGGACTACATTTCATCAAAATCAATAGCTGATCATTATTATTTTGATCAAAATCAAAATCTGATTAACAAAAATTTTGATCTGAAAAGGCTAAAAACATTTTTAAAAAAATTAAGAAACGGGTTGAGATTAGGGAAAATGAGACCTACATGTCAAATTTTAACTAAATCAGTCAATTGGTTTAGTTTCCAGTGATGCATGCATGAGCATGCACACACACACACACACACACACACACACACACACACACATATACATACACACACATGCATGTACACACACAACAGATGGACATACATGCAAGTAAAAACCACTTTTTAAACTCATGGTACCTGATAACAGAAAGATCTATCAAAATTTACCCTTTGGAATAACAAGATTACATCTGACCAAATTTTAAAAAAATAGTTCTTAATGTGACAAGGTTTTGTCAAAGGTAGCATGTAAAGACTAATTAGTGCTGCTATCTAACAGCTATTGAAGAAGTTACAAAGGTTAACATAGTTCCGTAAACAGTGTTTGTTTTGCATAGTAAGAAAGACTAGGTTCCATTTTGAAGTTGGAATTCTGTCTAAATAGGCAAAGTGAATTGAAACCCTGTCATCTAAAGATTGATATTTTTCGTGGTCACCAAAATTACTATCTAGACTATTTTCTATAGTAAGGAAAAAGTTATAAAATAAGCCTCAACTCAGTTCTGGGATTATTTCATGTTAAACCTTAATTTCTTTTTATTTAAAGTATTGTGGAACTGGGATTTTAGAGAAATAGTAATCATAGGCTATTTTGGTAGTACTTCAGGGGTAGGCCTACAGTTGAGCTTAAGTTGCTTTTCGGAAAACTAAGTTTTGTTTATCATTTCCAAGAGATTTAAACAAAAAAGGGGTTTGTAAACAAAAAATGGATCCAAGACATTAGTGAATTAATAAATGTCATAGAAACTGCTTAGTCAGTTTATTCTGTAGATGTGTACACAAAAGGTAAAAACAATTTTTTTATTTGGAAATTTTACACATTCACAACTTTATATTAACTTTGTAGTGAAAGAAACAAGAATTTATAAATTTAGAATTTAAAATGCCACAAAAGTTTAAAAAGCTAAAAAAATGAGAAATTGAACGACTTTGTCTACGACAGGTTAGATATATGTATTTTTTCAATAATACAATAATACAAATTTAGTATTTGAACTAACTTTATGAAGTTTAAATTTAGTATTGACCTCAACTTTAAATTATATTGCCGCAGGAGATCACAATTCTCTACGAAGGCACATGATGAGACATTCGGGGATGAGACCGTACCAATGCCCTCATTGTCCATACAATTCAATTCAGAGTGCCTCTTTCAAGACCCATGTCAGCAACCGTCATCCCGGCAAAGAAGGTATATTTGCATGCCGGGAATGTAGTTTCATCACAGTTAATCAGGATTCGTTCGTCCAGCACCTTCTGGATCACAAGAACAACCTCATCGCCTGTACAACTACTGGTATGTTTCTTGCATTTGTGTTAATATAGTTAGTGCAGATTTACAATACTGGTCCTTAAAGATTACAACGTATCTTCAGGATATCAAATTGTAAGGATAACGTTAAAGAAGGTTATCAAGCTTCTGGAATCACTGTAGATACTAAAAATAATTATTGTAATAATTGTAATGGAAATCTGTTGAATTAGTGATGTTAATACTGATCCAAAATAAATTTTTGTGCAAAGTTTGATTTGTGTGTGTGTTAAAATGTTTTTTTTTGTGTTGTTGAATGAATGAATTTACTACTGCAGTGAATAGGGTTACTATTGCACTGTGCTCTTTGTAGATCTATTGTGACCTCTTTCTATATTTCTTGAGATGCTTATTTATGGTGCTTTCTCCAGCCGTAGTGTTCGATTTGTAGAGTATTCAAGGTGGGTAAGTTTTAATTGGTGACTACCCAGTTTGTTACTAAGGTACTTGCAGATGTTTGCTCTGCTAATTCCTTTTCAATCTTTCTTTTTCTTAACCCTTACTATGGAGTTAAAGAAAGAGCCCTGCATGCCAGGGCGCACTGGGAGGTCGCTAGGTATCTCATTTCTCCATTTGATACACCATTAGGCTGATGCCATTCATTCCATCAGCATGGGTCACTGTACACTTTAGAATTAGTCACGCTGTGTGTAGTGAGTGAGTGTATGTTTTTACATGTACGTACACGTCTTGATAAGATGAATGTAAAAAGTACTTTATCTAAAGGTACTTTGGGATTGCTAAGTCCATCACATCAACTGTCTCCACTGGATTTATGTTATTAATTAAAAAAAAATCATTTCTGCAACTTTAAGGAGAGCGCTGTGCACCAAGATTATGACAGGTTTTAGTTTTTCATGTGTTTTGAATTTTATTCCTTCATATTGACGAAGAAAAGCACTAAATTTTGTTACAGTTAATATTTTTTTATAAACTGTTTCAACTATTTTTGTAAAGGTCATCTAACAGTTCACTGTAACATTGAATCACTTAGTAATAACACGAAGCTTACTTCAATATTTTTGGTGGAACTTTGTGTTTTAATTATGTGAATACTAGCTCAGGCTTATTACTTAGAGATTACATCAATTCTTCTCCAAGCTGGAAGATGTTTTGGCTGGTAGGCACTTGGAAAATTATTGTGATCAGAAAGTGGCAGTTACTTATTGATCCGATAATCTAGAATAAATAAGGCATAGAATACACATTAGGTTAAGTTACTGAACATGAACAGAGACTATTTGTAGAAGTAGTGTATATATCTTTATGTGTTAAACATATTTTGTTTCATTGTCTGAACTAATGTGTAAGATAAACCTTTCTAGAATGCTAATGTATAATTTTAATTACTAAATCATTTTTAGTTCAAGGTCAAGGAGGTCCTGATGTTGAAGTGTTTCCCGAGAATGTAGCTGCGGCACAGTTGGTGTATCGGTGCCTTGGAGCGCTTCCTGCAAGACTACAGTCTGATGTTACTGCCAGTTCCACATCACCTGATGGTATTCAATTTATATACAATACTTATTATTTTAATATGTTACAGTTATCATTGGTTAACACAAAAATGTTTGAAATTTTAAAGAATTTAGTAGCCTCCAGAATTTTCTATATAACAAAATTCAATATAGAAATTCATTGGTATTTCGGAATTTATTTGGATGATTCAAAGTAAAATTTACAAAATAATTAAAAATTTATTTAACTGTTCAAGAATTTTGAACGAGTGCAAGATATCTGTTTTCTTCAAGGATTATTTACAGCCCTATTAGATGTCAAAGATGGGTGTGTTATCTATCTGTATTACTTTTCCGTCTTATTTATCTATCCACCTTACCTATCCGTCTTACCTATGTCCCTTATCTATCTAAGGCATATTTCATTTGTGCATATTTTTTTTCTTTTTTGAGAATATAAGTGGAAATCCCATATACTTGTTTTGAATCTTGCTGCTCATATATCATCTTTCTTTTTGCGCTTGCTAGGATTCACCAATTTTTCGTGCCTTCAATGTTGTGAATTTTCATAAACACTGCCCTAGATTCAGTGTAGTATTGTAGCATGTATTATGGGAAAAACACATTTTTTTAAAGGATTTCTATAAGTTATTAGCTCTGCTGGAAAAGTTTTAATCCGCTGTTGGAACTATAACCTTCATTTTGAGTACGCTATTAAGCAGTTTAATTTTATAATTTTTTTTTTTAATTTTATTTTACGCTACAACTAAGTTTGGTTGATTGGACGAAGTTCCCAACTTAACATACACAACAGATTGTTATTATATAAACAGATTTTGCAAACAATCTGGAGGTATGGCTTACAACTTTGGGGTTGCACCAAGAAATCCAATATTAAAATTATACAAAACTTCCAAAACAAGGTGCTACGTGGAATTGTTAACGCCCCTTGGTATATTAGGAATGATGACATCCACAGAGATTTAAAGATGAACACAGTAAATGAGGAAATTAAAATTACAGCAATTAAGCATTTAAAGAAGCTTATTAATCATGAAAATCCAGCAGTGCTCCAGATCTCAAGTACCAACAGAGTAATAAGGAGACTTAAGAGAACCAAGCCTGTAGATTTAGTGCAGTGATACTTTGTTTCCCGCAATGGATATCTGGTGGACTTAAATCAGTGGACTAAATTTTATAAATTTGAGGAAATTTTTTTTTCTGTAATACTTTTTGAGAACTCTAATACAGCAAAATTTATTTTATATGTTGCCTATTAAAACATTATGTGTACAGGTTGGTTAAAAGATTGAATTGACACGTAGATACTAGAATTGAAAAATCAAGTTACTTTTGTTATTTATTTATCAGTGTAAAATTTTTGGTTTTTTACAGTTACATATTTACAAACAATGCATTTCTTTCATTTGAAATTTGGTACGGATTTGAGTTACGATTCTTTACGTAAACCAAATTTGTATATAAATTTAATATTTACGTTAAGCAAAATCATCTTGAGATATCTTTTATTTTGTCTTTTAGATTTTCACCAAATGAGCATACACTTAACAAACAAAATTCTTAGCTAATGGATTTGTAGCTAAGGATTGCTCTGTGAACGAGTGTAGAATAATGAAGCTGTATATGGAAGCAGCTGGGGAAAGGAGTCTTAAGACTGGTCTCTCACTGTTGTTGCCATCTAATGTAAAACATACTGTACACCATAAAGTAGAGACATTTTACAATTCAAACTGTTACAAAAAACTGTTTATTATTTGACGAATCAGTAACAAGAAGTTATCATGATTTTTTTTTTTTTCTTATAAACCTGTCAGTAATATCTACTAATCTAAAATCTCTCATAATTAGTATTTAATGATTTTACTCACCCACGTAGTCATCATCTCCAAAAGGGACTTTCTATTTAAAAATTTTAAATAGCTGCACAATTTCTTGAAGCAAGGATTTGGGTGCTCAATTTCTCGAGCGTAAGGACGTTTTAGGATTCTAGGTGTTCACTATTCTCTGCTCTAAGGATTTGGAATGTTCAACTTCTAAGATTTTTGAATATTTCTAATTCTTACTTCACTTGCTTCCTGGCAGTGTACGTCTTTGTGCAATGGTTTGCTGTAGACTGACCAATGTTCTCGAGCAGAGTTGGTGAGACTTGCTAATTTTATCGAGTAGAGTCGGCGAGAGACTTCTCAAAGTTCTGCCGTGGTTGGCGAAAGATTGAACAAAGTTATTGAGTGTAGTCAATGAGAGACTAACTCAGAGTTATCGTGTTTTGTTCGGTGAAAGACTGATCAAAGTTATCGAGTGTGGTCAACGAGAGACTGATTCATTTGCAGCAACAGCGGCTTGCTTCTATACTCTTGAGTGAAACGCATGCACAAAATCCCATTCTTAGTCAGTTGGGTCCCAGAACTTGGAGCGAGCTGTTCTTCCTAGTGAAACTAGTGCGAACCATACAATCTGACTTTTGCATTGTTTACTACCTCGCCTTAGGCTACAATCACCAACTGACCTTTGTACTTTTTACTGCCTGTCTCCACGCTAAATAGCATTAGGCGTGCGTTTTGGTAATTGGGTTAATTTGTTAACTGTTATAGTCTTATAATGAAGCCTGACTGTATTTTAAAAACATTGCTTGGAATTTATTATGCTGACATTTGCTTATGTAGGGAATACACCATTTACAATTTAATACTTTTTAAACTCTGTTTAGGTACAAAACAAACAATTACAATAGAGATTCCTCCACGAGAAGTACCATCAACAGATGATGAAGATACAACGCATTGTTTTCTGTTACCTGAAGAATATGATACAGGAGGCATCACTATTCCGGCAGAAGCAGACACTTCACTGGTGTGCTTTCAGTGAACATTCAAGTTAAGATGTGTATTAAGTACACTTTGTTATTAAGGTGGGAATAGTTTTTTAAGTGTAAATAGTGTAAAGGCATAATTTTACTTTTGTATTGTTAAATGTTCCTGTTATTTTATTAATTATCTGCCTTGGCGTGAAAAGTTTAAGGAAAAGTGTTTTTTTTTTCAGTAATTATTAAAGATTTTAGTATTAGATATTCATGATTCATTTTGTTTTCTGTTAATTATTTTATTGTGCTAAACACATTAAACTCTAAACCAAGTTGGAATTAATTGTAATGTTAATAATGTAGTGTATAATTAGATTGCCAAAAAATAAGTTCATGCCTCACTTAATGAATTTTGTCACCTAATTGAATAAGGTTGTGAAGTTATATCAAATCTTTCAAAATTCTCATTTTTTGTTCCACATTTCTAAACGTAAAGTAAATAACTTTCACGAGTGAAAAATTCTTGAATAGACCGGTTCTTTTGAATTCATTAATATCTGCCAATTCAGCTAACCTTATAGACCACACAGAGATATCTTATTCGATACCAGGGTCCAGCTTGTAACATCTGAGGAGATTCTGTGATATTCTTTTTGAGCCTTTTGCATGGAAGAAAAAAAGCCAATATTTCTCTTCTTATTTGCAATTTTAGTCATTTTTGATTTAATCTCAGCACAGAAAATGGTTTCAGTAAAGCCTGGGACATGTTAAAATGATTGTCATTCAAAGTTTTAACTTTTAAAAAAATCTTATCTCCTTTCATCACCAGTGCTTAAGTTTGCAGTCGATCACCATTATTTGAAAATATGAAATGAAAACTATAATGTCCATAGTTCAGTGTTCATTTTCCAATTTTTAGTAAAATTTTAAAAATTGAAATGCTAATTTTATCTTAACACAGATTATGATGGAGAAATTAGATATTTTAAAAAATATGTAAAAATGGATTTTTCTAAAGAACAAATGAGTACAAGGTGTTAACTGTTACAATAAATATCAACACCACTTACAGGATGAGAAAATTTTTTAAGGAAGAATCCACTGTACAGGCTTAAGAACTACGAGGAGAGGATAATCACCTATGTAATAGTTTTAAAAGTTATCCTTTCCTCCTAAGTTCTTAGGCCTGTGCAGTGGGTTTTTCCTAACTAAAATAAAATGTTGTTTTTTAACACTAGCTGTTTTAACTAGTCTGTTAAGTGACCTTGACAATGTTCAAACAAGTGAAACCTTGGTTGGCAAGACCCAAATAAAAAAGTTGTGAAAATGTACAATGTTTTATCATTTTATTTATATAATGGATTTTCACCAAGTACCAACGGTCTTAAGTATAAATAAGTTATAACTTTAGGTTAATCATTATTAACACTGCTAGGATATTTTAATAAATTGAATCAAACTCAAAGTCGATTGCATCATCATCTTTCTCGTCACTTTCAACTAAAGGTATTTAGCATAATTCAACAAAATTACCAATTTTTCTAATGCAGTAATTGCAGGAAGTTGTATTATTAAAAACAAGTGTTATTCCTAACACTTTATTGACAAATGAATGTACGCAGACATAAACGCCAAATCCAGAGTGTACAAAGCAAATGTAATTAAACATTTTAGTATAAAAGTTAATCGATACAATTAATGCAAAAACTATGAGCTATAATTCAGAAAACTAATAACAGTTTGTTCAAAGATGGAGTAGTGATAAGCATTACACTGGGTAACTTTTGGATGAGACTATTAAACATTCTTTGTTAAATAAGAGATTAACACCAAGTCAAACTCGTGGAGCAGTTGAATATCATCACTTTATGGAGACTGTCGACAAATAACCTTAAAATTTTAACAGGTCTGTCTGTTTTAAGTCTCGGAGGTTGATGTGACTAAAACATTGGTAGCCGCCTCGGTGATAGCGTACTGGGCTTTCACCCAGAAGACCTTGGTTCAATTCCCGGCCAGGGTTTGGCATTTTCATACGCTATAAATCATCCCATCGTCTGCATTAGCCCAAGTGTGCACAATAGTCGGATGTTAAACACCAAAAAAACAAAAAAAAAAAAACAATAAAACATTGGTCAGTCTGCTGCGTCTCTGAAATGTGCAATTAAAGGTTCTTAGTTCTCACCGCAGTTACTCCTGTTGTTTTTCCTTTATCGTTAACGCTGATCCCTTGTCCTCATTAGTCTAACTGGCATAAGGTATGACCGTAAAAATGTTTTAAGTCTCCTGAATCAAAAAATGGTTTTTACTTGGATGTTTACACATTGCTGAAAGTAATTTTTTGATGAAGTTTAGCATTCAGGTCTGGATTGCCCGCATCTGATAAACTAATATTGAGGAAATTATGCTAATTTTTTTGGCTATATAAAAATTAGAAGTCAGTACTGTTGCTAGTTGACAGTTCGATTTAATTTAACAATTGTTTCAAGTCATCCAGTGTAAAGCAACCACTTAATTTTGATGTTTAGAGTAATACAGTGAAATATCTGATACTTGGACTAATGTAGCACTTTGTGGTCTGCGAAAAGAAATATCACAGAGTACCATTATTAATGCCAGAATCAACCAATAGTCAATTACAAAATTGACTATTGTTAAATCATTACCACGTAAAGAGCATGGAAAAAACTTGCAATATTAGTGGACATGGATTGTATTTTAAGTTGCTTGATGTAATGAAATTTGGTGTTTATTTTTGGTTAAAATTAAAAAAAACAGTATATTAAAATTTGGTGTTTATTTTTGGTTAAAATTAAAAAAAAAAAACAGTATATTAAAAATATTTTTAACAGCCTTTATTTAAACAACTACAAAAATTACCCTGCTTTATGGCGACAAATCTTTTCTTCCGTTGTCACCACCATCTTTTCCTGTTTTTCAATCGTTGTAGCGAAATTCGATAAAAGAAAATCAGACAACTTGTTTACAAAATTGAAAATACAACTCTGGAATGAATAGAGTAGTGACTTTTTATTCACAAAAGATGTAAGTATACAACAAAGAAAAAACAAGAGATATCACAGTTGATTAAAATAGACTAAACAATACATTGGGTAGAAGTATAAGGCTAGGTGACCAATAAATGCGGAGCGGAGTTGTGATGAGTGGAGCTATGTATTTTTAATGTAAGTACGGCCACTGAAAGCATAACGGAGCTGAGTAGAATCAAGCGGTATCGCTAGGCTCCACTCCGCACAGCTTTGACTCCGTCTTGGTTCGATGTAAAAGCTGACTACTTCCCTCACTAAGTTGACCATGACTCCAAACTTATTAGTTCTCATTAGCTGTTGCCTAGGTTATGGTTTTTAAACATAATAGTTCCTAGAATCCTTTACAATAGGGCTAAATATTAAGATTTAAAAAATAAAAACGAGGTTTTTAAACTGACTGAATTCCTTTTCTGGTTGCCATTCGACTTCATTCCGTTCAGCTTTCTTATTCTCGTCTTAGCTCCGCTTCCCATTTGGTGGCCGCCCGGCCTAACTGAATAGTTAGTATGAGCCAACTGAATATAACAGATTGTGAGTCAGCTCAGCTAAAAAACATAGCTCAGTCTGAATATGCGAGAGGTTTTACTGTATTATTGCCAAAAATATTTTATAAGGTTAGAAAAACACAAATATTATTAATAATTTAAATAAATAATTTTTGTGTGCAATAAATAGCTGGAATTATTTTTTCTAACATGTTAAATATATTGCATTGTAAATAGATGTATTACATAAAGTATAATTGTTTGAGACTGTGTTAGTTTTTATTTTTTGTACAGGTAGAGATTAGTCGTAATGTAATAATATAGAATATTTTGTACTTTAGGATATTTTTTATAAAACGATAGTTTTGGCTTTGTAAATGTAAAGTGTGATAGTTTCAGCAGCAGTTGTTAGTTTTAGTTTATAAAGATCTAAGATTTTAGCGAATCGGAATGGCCCTTGACTCTGGAGCATGAAATAAGTGCTAATCTTGGCCTTTAGGTCATCATTTAAGGGGTTATTATATTTTAGTATAAGTTACATGTTTTCCATTTTCATATATTCCAAAACAGCATACAAGGGCTGTTTTTTTTCAACCTCTGAATCTACTGCGTGAAATGGTCTGTCGCGTGGTTGGAAGTGGAACTGGGTGCAAGACGGTAGCTCATCTCTTCCACTTCCAACTTTATAGCTGAGTGCATGGCCACATCTGTTGATTCTCATGCAAAGTGTCATTTTCTTCTGGCAGAAAGAAATAATGCAGCAGAAATTTATCGCAGAATGAACCAAGTATATGAAAATCACTCGGAGTAAGATATAAGTTGTGCGGTGGGTGATCAAAAACTATTCGGAATGACACAAGAATGTTGGGTTAGGATATCGACAATTGATAATGCGTTGTCATGAATCAGAAGACAACAGACCTCTTCTTTTGTTCTGAATGGCTTTCTGTAGTTGACATAATGTCTGACAATATGCATGTGAATTGATCAGTGAGAAAAATTGATTGTAGTCTCTGGTTATTATGGAAAAAATGCACAATCATTCAGTGTGCATTTCGTCTTATATCAGACACTTCAAGTTAGATTCGGAGGTAAAAAAAAAGAGTTCTCGTAAATGTCTGTATGTGTTAGCAATCTGTAGTGTTCAAAATTAATTTTGGTCAAATTTGTTCATATTTCAAAATGACACTCAAAAACTTAAAAAAAACTTATAACAGTCATATATTTATATCTCGATTTCACTATACTTAAATTTAGTGAAGAAGTTAAAATGTACAGACATGATCACTGTTTATTTTCATATTGTAACTCAAATTAACGTACTTAAAATGCCAATTTACGTAGATTTCAGTGCTGTTATCATGGTAAATCTGATTTTAATTAGAAAAAGTGAAAAAAAAAAGTTTTAAATTTTATAGATGCTTTTCTAAAACAGTCAAATAGATTTTTTCTGGGTAACCAAAATTCACAAAAATCAATTTTGTACCAAGGAAGATTTCCATATATCGACACTTATGTTTATGTTATGCTCTTAATGTTTGGAAATTCACTTATCATGGTTGGCTAGATAGCTGTTACCTGATAAATAATCATGATTGTTTATTTTGTTTATTATTCAACAGTTTTTCTAACACAATTATCTGAATAATTTTGACTGAGAAGCACTGAAGTCTGCTTTATATAGGATTTAAAATTCTTGAATGTAATAAAATCAGTCATTAATTTTTGTTGTCGTTGGTAATTGCTTTTTTTTAAATGTAAACACAAAATTATCTTGTACTTTTGTTATAGAACTTTAAATTTATGTAGTATTGGTATAATTATGTTTTCTAAACTTTGGGGTTCACCTAGCTTTTTGCAGTTGAAGTGTTCTTTATCAATTCTATATTCTGTTAATCTTACACCAATATTTCAAGTTCTTCAAAAGAATAATAAGTTGAAGTTGTATATGAGTTGATGATTTATTTTTTATTTTGTTTATTACGCTTTATTATTATTTTAATTGTGTGTTTTTTATTGTCTGTTCTGTGTGAAATCACATTAATCTATACTTTATTTACTGCTGGTATATTATAAATAAGCTAATTTTGTTATTCATAGGTATGAACTAAAAAAATTGTAGCTAGTTATTGTCGTATGACAAATTTATTAGTCTTTCATGTAGTTTATAATTATGTAATGTTAAAACTTTATTATTAATTTCTTTATTTGCATGTAGTTTTAATTTGCATTAGCGACTGTGTGATTATTAATGAATTAATTTTTAACTATTATTAATAAAAATTTGCATTTACTGATAGTGTTGCGTTTTATTTCAAATCACACAGATATTTCTTTATGATGTACAAATTATCTTTTGCTGATATGAAGGAAATTAAATTCGTAAAAATTTTTGTTTTTATTAAGCCTTTTTTGAAAATTTGATTTTACCATCCATAATCATCTTTAAATTCTTAGAATCGTAACATTAGAATCATTATAAGTTAAGCATTTTAAACTTTGAAACTGAATTGAAGAAGCAGTAATAAACCCAGTCAAAATTAATTTTCCGAAATTCAATAGATTTTGAAATTTTTCAAAATGCCAATTTATAAAGAATTTAACGCTGATTACGATGGTGGAATCAGATTTTCAGAAATGTGTAAGAAAAAAATGATTTCTTACATTTTGAAACGTCTGATCAAATTTTACTGGTAAAAAACTGTTACCAAAATTGATTTTTGAATCAACTGGACCATGTTTGAATCAAATTGGACCAAAATTGTGATTGTGAACATGCTAACATTTCACACGTACATACAGTATTCACTGGTTGTTGTGGCACATTGAGTTTTGCATTTTTTAATGTAATAAGCGATGATTATATTAAAACCTGGAGTCCTTAGTGTAGGTTAGCGTCACGTTCCGCAAAACAATGCTTATATGCTTTATTTTAAAATATATTACATTTGTTAAAAGATTTAGTACAAGATTTTTAAGCAATAATATGCTAAGATTTTTTACAGAATGTTATAGGCTACTGTAGTTATATTCAGAAACAGTACAATATATAAAAATATAGTATAAAAATTTTATATAAAAATACAGCACGTAAAAGCTAGTCTACCAATGTTATTTATAAATTTACAACATTATGTTTAATGTTTATAAACAGCTCAATTATCTTTTGTAATGGCGGGATGGGTATTGTGGATAAAAATTAATGTAAAATTGCAGTTATTTGAAAACCCTAAATTAATGCATGGTTCGATAATGGAAGCTTACTTAAACTCCATTAGGGGTCAAGGGTCATTGACTTTTCAAATCATTAGGAAATTCAATTGAATTCTATGGTTCTCCTTTACTTTTAAGCGATTCACTTAGCTGAGGTAAAATCCAATTAGGCGGCTGCTTCTCTACAACACTAATTTTAAGCTTAATAAAATTTATTGTATTTCTTTTAAAGTTCAACTTTCTTGTCAACATTTAAATCACTTCTCTGACGATCAGATATTTTCAAGCAGAGTTAAAAAGTCATAAATATGACTACACTAAGTGTAATGTGTATACACACTGATTGTATAAACAGTAATCACAGCACATACTACAGTCTTTGTAAAAATTAAGACATGATTTTTCATCTGTAATGCCAAAACTTTACGCTAGTAAGAATAATGGATCGAATTTAATGGAAATCGTAAAGTTTACAGCAGTAACTGCAAGTCTTGAACAGTAGAGTTTACGGCAATAACTGCAAGTCTTGAATGGTAAAGTTTACAGCAGTATCTGCAAGTCTTAAATGGTAATGTATACAGCAGTAACTGCAAGTCTTAAACAATAAAGTTTATGGCACTAACTGCAAGTCTTGAATGGTAAAGTTTACAGGGGTAACTGCAAGTCTTGAATGGTAAAGTTTACAGCAGTACTTGGAAGTCTTAAATGGTAAAGTTTACAGGGTTAACTGCAAGTCTTGAACAGTAAAGTTTACAACAGTAACTAGAAGTCTTGAACCTATGATCTTGTGGCACACAGTTCAAAGACTAAGCAGACTGACCAGTGTCAGCCATATCAACCACCAAGCTCTTTTAGACAATGTTCATCAGAAATGGTACTGCACTTTGAAGCTATGAAATGAACAAAGAGATGTCTTAACAGCTGGTGACGTAAAAGGAAGAATACTATTGCAAAGCAAAAAAGTGCATTAAACCTATTTATGCCTGCTACTGTATTATACTAATTGCATAACAGACAGTAGGAGACATTCTCAGAGAATGTTTATAAAATTACTGGTCAGCAATAAATTGGCTGTACTGTTGTACTTTGTTTACATTTTTCATTTTTGCTGAATCTATATATACAGTCTTATTTGCCTTCACAGACATGTAGTCATTTTGATTCAGTGTACATTTTGAAACAGAGAAACAATGTGAACTAAACAGGAGTGATGATATCTGTAATTTACGTGCTGTTTGGAGATCAACCCTCGATTGTGTTGACTATTGTCAATTTAACTGGATCTAATGAGCTTGTCTAACGTGTGTTAATGGGGAGGGGGTCGATCTATGTTAGCTAAGAAAGCATGTTTTTCTATTTGCACCACGCAGATGTTGTAGCTGGCAGATGAATGTGCGAATGTTTCCTTCAGTTTTATTTCAAACTCGGAGCGAGAAAAACCTCATATACCAGATACGATTTTGGCAAAACGTCAGAACAGTGTTTCTCCTCGAAACAATTGTGTTGAACAGATGTGCACTGTTTGAGTGAGATAGAGCATTTTGCCTTCCCTCAGTACCAAAAATGACTAAAAACCCTTTGCAACCTCAAGACCAATATGACTTGGCCCTATTTATTCTGCTGCTTACAGCTATGCATCCATAGCGGAGCAGTGGAACAGCTACTTCTGCCCTACCTCCATGCATGAATAATTCTTGTGCATGTAGAAAATGTCTGGCTAAACTTTAGCCTGTGAATTTAATCAGGATTACCTGTATATACAAACTAAAAAAAAGGTTACAGTTATTTCAGGACAGCTTGATAATTTTGAAAGTATGAAAAACTAAACTCATTTTAATGTAAAATATATAGAATTTCTTATAATTATTCATACAACCTTAGGTACATTGGCAATTATAGGCTTAGGCCTTGTCTTAAAAATAAGTTTCTGTTTTACAATAGCTTTGACGATATACTCAGTTTCATTTGTAGATCTAAGTCGCTGTAATACCGCAAAAGGTTTCTCTAGGTTGACAGACTTTCCATATAAGATATGATGTCCAATTATTAATATAGGTGTTCCATTTCCCTAAAACAATAAATTTAAAGAAACTAAATTATTTCATATTATTCAGAAGCTTCCATTGGACAAAGAGATAGATTGAAATGGATAACTCAAGCAATCCATCTCCTGTTTGAGGAAGGAGGCTATAACACAATTATTCCATTTAATTAACTGCTACAAAGCTTTGGTTTATAATTATTTTAATTTTTTTCTCCTTTTTTACTTCAAAATCCTAAAATAAATTACGAAATTCATGAAAAAGGCTATTAAGTAATAATTGAATTTTTAAATATTTATAATTAATTACCATTAAACTTAAAAAAATATATGTATTTCTCAGTGCTCTCAAATGACAGATTATTTTGAACAAAATAGTTGTTTTTTTACAATTAAATTGTACATATAGATTCACTTGTAGTTTATGGATTAGTGTACATGTCTGAGAGAGTGCATTTGCAAATGCATGGGCTAAAATGAAATAAATACTGTAAAACACAAGTTTGTATAAGCAAAATATTGAAATTAAACAAGTAAACTGTTAACTTACTTTTGTTATTTAACTGAATCACACCTACCTACTGTGATAGGCAAAAATGTTTTACTTAAAGAGAAAAATGGCAGCATTCTGTTTGTTTACTTCAATAATTAATTAAGACGAATGGTTATCTGTTTTTACTTTCAGCAATAAATTATTGATTTTATAAAAGCGAATAATATTTAAAGAACTATTTTTTGTTTTTTTATGAATATTTTGGAAATTTCACCAGTTAAATTAGTAATGTTTGCTGTACATTTCACAATATCTTTATTAGTATTTTATCAATTCAAATGCATTTTTTACATGTGGTGGATGTGAGAGAATATTTAGGTTTAAGCCTGCTATATGAATATAGAAAATTTATCTACAAGTTTCCATTTGAAGAACTGTTCATAATATTTGTATCTTGCCATTATCCAAAGTGTTGACCACTAGCTTAATACCACCTCTAGTGGAGCCATCTTTACTCTTATAATTTCAATTTCCACAACAAACTTCCTTCCCGAGTACATGCAATTGTACTAAAATTGTAAGGAAGAGTATTATTATGTATTTGTGGGTCGTGTTTTTGCTCCATAAGTTTGCTCTGATTTACTGATATTGTTATAAATAGCTAGGTCTCTATAAGATTTCCGGATTTGAAAAAGATGATGTTTGGAAGTCTTTTTTTCCCACACTTTATTCCTAAGCGTTGAAGGGTGATTGTCAGTGAAAATTTTAAAGAGATTGAATTAGTTTGTGGTTCTTAATATTCTGTCTGGTTTCATTTCAAGATATGGCCATAAATCCACTGTAAGATATCTGGGTTTCTTTCAGGAATTAAATTAAATTAATTATTATATGGGCATATCAATTTTTATTTTTAGTAATAGATTTTTGATCAAAAAAAAGTAATAAGGCTAAGTTTATATTTTCTTATTCACTACTTTTTAACTGTATATAATTATGTTCCAGGTTTATGAACATTTCTACTAGATAGCAGCAATTTGTTTGTAACACATTGCCAATAATATTTTGTTAAAAAACACAACTATCAATTTATAAGTTTACACATAATATTAAATATCAAAAATATTAAGTAGCATATATCAGTCCCTCGGTAACATTATATAATAAACACACTTTTAGGATGTTTAATAATTAAGTAACAAACCTGTATAGTACAGTGTAAATCTCCAACAAATTGTGATTCCAATATGCTCTGCATTCTTGACTCCAATTCTCCCTGGAGTTCAATAATACCCCAAGTAGACACTCCAGACTCATCACTAAAAAATAATAATAATAATAAAAATAAATAAATATTTAAGTATAAGTAAATATTTAAGTACAGAAAAAGAAAAAGCTAAATTATTTAGTTGGTACTGAACATTTGTATAATCTTAAAATTTAATATCAGAAAATCAATTGTTTGGCCAAAAATAAACTGAAATATATATTTTAACGTTTCTACACTACATTACAATGTTATTACACATATTTACAATCAATAAACATTATGTAATTTTTGCAGACTATAATTAATTACTTGTTAAGTTTATGTGAAAATTATTCTGAGATGAACAATATAAACAATAATGAATGTTACACTGTGGTTAGCATTTATTGACTGTTTTAAATTTATTTATTTCTAATTAATTTATTATTACACAAGCATGTTAGTTCAACCACTTAGTCAAATTTCAGAATATATATAAAGCCTAAAAAGGACAAAGCTGCAACAGAATCCTTGAGGAGGGATTTATTAGAGAGATCTAGTTTTATATTACAGATTTGAGTTAGGCAGATAGTATTTTAACTTTAGGTTAGGCCAAACTGAAACACACATTTACATTTAATATTACATTTATTAAGCTAAGTGAGCAGGTTTGCTGCCTTAACCCAACAGCCATTTAACATCAACAATACTTATATATTATCAGTAACATAGCACAACCTAGGTACAGATATCAATAGACGACTTATTCAAGTAAGTTTTAATACATTTTCTCCAAATTAACAACAATTTATTTTCATCTAATTTTACATTCAACTCAATTTTAAACGATTTCAACACGCTTCAGTAGTAAACAAAAAGATTTATGAAACAGCCTAATACTAAACACTAAAAATACCACCTAGGATAAGCCCTCCAGTAAATTTAAATAATACATTGTTTTTTTGTTAAAAGTATAAATATTTATTACTTAAAAATTAGATTAAAAATGTTAAGATTATCTTTGTAAATAAATTTAATGTAATAAAATAAACAAAATTTCTAAAAGCTAGGTTAGACAAACCTTAACAAATAATAAGTTAATGTTTTAGTGAATAGGTTAATTATAGAAATAGCATACTATATCTATTTACAATTTAATTAGAATGGTCATCGATGATTATTAAATCTGTGGACATTCACGTACTTAATTATACATATGTTCTAATTTTAATGTGAAATTTATATTGAGGTTATAAATACTATCTCCGTAATGGAACATCGAACTCGAAGTACTAAAATTCCCGCTCTGTCAGTTGAAGCACAGGTACAGTGTACACAGATCGCTCTTTGTGTAGTTTCTGCCCAATAAATCATGAGTTCAAATGCAAGTTTTAGTTATTCGAACCATGTTGACAATATTAAGAAATTCTACAGTAAAATAATATGTTTTTAGGCTCACTTTTTAAATAGTAATTATTAAAAGAAATTTTTAATACTTATATAATAGTTCTTGAGTCTATATGCAATATTTCAATGGCATATCTATTACCCTAATACTTAAAAGATTTATAATATACAGTATAATAATCACAACCTTCAAGATTATAATAATTGTTATAAACGTTTCCAATATGGCGGTGGTGTCGGTGTGTTAGCTTGGCAAAATATTCTGCGCCGTTGCCTTTAAGTTGTTTTTGTTTAGTGGGAATATATTGTTTTAGTTTGTCTTACAGTGTTCTTATTACCATAATATATTTTATTTGTCGAGTTGTGTATTTAGTGAAGTGGCTGACAATTAAAAAAAAATGGCCGCAGACCACTTTTGTTTGAGGTGGAATAATCATCAAAGTACTTTGGTTTCTGTTTTTGACGATCTTCTTGAAAGCGAAACTCTAGTGGACTGCACTCTCGCAGCTGATGGAAAATATTTAAAGGCTCATAAAGTTGTTCTTTCAGCTTGCAGTCCTTATCTTGGGGTAAGTTTATTATTTTAATCATAAGCTTATAAAACCTACACTGATTGGTACAAAATTGCCTAGGTCTACAGACTTGCCTAAAATAGCCTAAATAAAGTGTCCACAGGTATACACATTAGTTAACCAATAATAAAATTATAATTACCAGTTCTACTATCTTACGTTTTTACATAACACCATAATTTATGCAACTTTATCACCTAGAGGTCATTTCACAACTTCCAAGTTGAACCTGGTTTTAACCTAGCTTATTTAGGCCTAAAATGTTTTTTAAAAAATGATCTAGAAAAATGCGAAGAGAAGTCTATGATAGTGAAAAAATTACCCTATTATTACTTTTTTTTGTATCAATATTAAAAGCTTAGTCTTCATAATGCTCTATATAGCCTGTTCACTCGGCAAAATTTGCATATTAGCTACTATTCAAAATTAGAACCTATTTGGTTTTTAAAACATTTTATTTCAGTCTGCCTCCAAAGAATATAAAATAACTTTTTAACAGAAAAGTCAAATTACTAAAATTTAAAAATTTTATGAAATCTAACCTAAAATTTAGCTTAACCTATATGTAAATGGGGTAAATCTCTCGGACATCAAGATTGATATTATATAGAAATTACATATTCCTTGAAAATATATGTTTTTCTTTATATAATAATGAAATCATTTCTTTACATTTTCAAAATTTCATACTATATAGTGATTATTTTTAAATCAAATGTTCCTATGCTGTCAGTGTTGTTTATTCTTAAATATTTATTTTATTTCATCAAAATGGTAAAGTCTAATAGCCTAAATATATACTAGTAGTAGGATACACAATTAGGTCTGCTTTTAATAATAATTAAATATAGGCCCTACATGTAAATATAAAGTAGATTTAACAAATGTAACATAGCCTACTCTTAGTAAAAATAAAAGTGTAAGTCTACTAAATTTCATATAACTAAGCTAGGTCGAGCTTTACAGCTACCTTGGGGATCATTTCACATCAGCTAATTTAAAAATAGTTATGAGCAACACTTGTTGGTTGTTGTGATATGTTCTCTACATATTCCCCTCATCAGTAGTTCTTACTACTGATAAGTTAAGGTAAAACTACACTTTTGGGTTTACTTGCCAAACAGTAATAATCTAAAATATAAAAGTACAGAAACAATGGCAAGTTAAAAAAAAGTGACAACATAACCTCAAAATGATTAGCACGTGAAAGTAGCTAAATATTTTTCATCACAAAAACAATTAATTAAATGTGTGTTATTAATAATGAAAAGAATATGCACTTTTAAAAAAAAATTTAAGAACCTTATTCGACTTGTTGTTGGATGTAATATAATTTAAAAAAAAAATGAAAAAAAACAACTAACTAAATTTGGTTGTTGGGTATTAACTAACTTGATTGTCAACTTGGTTATGTGATAAGGTGCATGAGCAGTACCTCGCAGGGTGATGTAGGTATAATAATCAAGTATAATAAATCTAGCATGTTCCATGTAAATGAACAGCTTCCTTCACAATATGCTTCTTTTAAAAAAGGCTTAAAATCATAATATCATAATAAATTGAATCTTCTGCGGGTAATATGCGTTAATGTAATAATAAATAAAATGAAATAATAATAAAGTTTATAGTAATAACAAAAGTTGTTGTTGAAATCACTACTTTAGCATGAGGCTCGAAAGAGTTTATACTTGAATTTATAAAATTTAGTTTTTTTTGGAAACTAAGTTTTTGAGTAAGGTAAATTTACTTTAAAAAAATATGAAAATAATGGATTGTCTTACAGAAAATAATGGAAGGGAAAGGGTTTTCTTTGAAGAATACATTTGTTTCATACACTATTAATTTATGTAGGCTCCTTATGCGAACCTAATGAAATAAAATATTTTATATTGTAGTTCATATTAAACTGGGTACTTTTCATTACCCGTAATTAGTGATGTAAAATTCCCATGAATTTAAAAATCAGGGCAATTCCCTGGGAACATTGCGGGAATATTCCCAAAATATATAAATTCTCAGGAATTTAAGTTTATTTTTGGTTGACAAAATATATCTATCATTATTTTCTGTTAATTCTGGGTGATGTAGTAAAATTGTACTCAATATTTTACATCTCTGTAGTTCGTAAAACGCTGTAATTCATACTGAGATGTTGGATCCTTAAAAAACTCTTGATTCATACAAAAACAATGCATTTTAGTTACTTCCTTGTTTCATACTGAGGAAGCTCGATATCCACTCTAAGTGATGTCCACTCTATAATTCGTACTTGGCCTACCTAGCCTTTGCCTCTGTAAATCATAATAAATAGGTAGACTTGTTTATATTGTCAATCACATGTTTATTGGATATAAATCTGTATTGCAATCACTAACTATAACCCACTCATTTCAAACATATTACTTACTGATAAAATATGGCTAATTTATTATTGTAAAAGGGAAAAGCAATGTCTTAATGTCAGGTGTCAACATCACAAATCTGGTGTACAAATATTATTAAACAGAAATGACTTTGTACTTGACTGCACAGACTAAATGGAGTGAGACAGTAATTGTAAAATAATAGATTTATTGAAGAGTGTCTTGTGTAAGTTCTTATAGAAACTGTTCAAATGCAATATCGTTTGTGTAAAGCTGTTGTCAAGATATGTCTCTATGACTATTTTATGTTGAAAATATAAGTCTCTTGTGGACAAAAGAAAAGTTCACATGAATTGCATTGTAAATTTTTGTTCAATAATACATACTTGGTTTTCCATATTTTCCAAGCTATCAACCTTTATATTATGCACTCTATATGTTTTGCCACCCTCAGTAATTAAACATTTTTTCCTTGGTCCCTTCAAGTACAAACAATTAAATGACAACTTTAATGTAAACGTAGCCTACCATATTTATAACTGTTAAGTTTATAAAATGGTAAGTGCTGTTACCATAGTGTCTTGTCTTATTATAGGAAGCTGGATAGGCTGTCTAAAATGCAAAGAAAAGAAGAAATAGAACCAAACAAAATCCAATTTTATTGTTGTTTTATTGTTTTATAAAGAGCTTGCTAAATTTCTTATTAAATTTAAACATGTTGAATTTCTCATGTTGTATTGCATTTAACAGTACTGTTTACATTTACATCAAAACAATATGGCTTTTCTTAATGCTAAAAAATTTAATAAATATGATAGGCTTAGGCATAACCTAAATTAAATATTTGAATAATTTAATAAGAAAGGGTTTTAAAAGTTAGTAGGTAGTTAATATTTTTCAATAGGAAAGGTTAGAGGTTTATTTTATTTTGTCAATTTATTTTGGCACTAATTTATTTTGTCAATTGTGTTTTATATGGCATGTTATTCTTGAGAACTTATGAATGAATATTTTTAATTTGCTTTTGCAGTAAAACATTTAAACTACAGCAATTTTATTAATTTTTAAGTGTGTGACTAATTTGGAAGCAGTATCTCATAATATTTAAAACTTAATAATAGTAACTTTTTTTATAAATTCCTACTTTTTGGGAACTTTCTTAGCTTTTGGGAAAATAACTGGAAATATTGCCTTGTTATAAAAACCCTTCCCAATGGAAACATTTCTGGCCCCACCATCACTGTCTGGGGTACCCACACACACTGGAGTATTAACACACACTAACCGTGTAATTTAGGTTTTTCACCCAACAACCATGTTAGTTAGGTTCTTAAGTCCTTTTGTTTTAAAGAAAAGGCTATTGTTTTTATTATTAATAATATGCAAGAACACAGATAATAATAATACAAAAAGTAATTGAAAGTAAAAGTGACGAATGTAACCACAGAATGACTAGCACAGGAAAGAATGTATCATGTTTTCATAGCAAAAATGATTAGTTAAATTTGTGTTATTAAAATGAAACAATAGAAATGTGTCTTTTAAAGTTAAGAACCAAACACGGGTGTTGGGTGTAAAAGCTAACTGACACTGTTGTGCATGTTGGTACGTCTGGATGTTTTTGAAATTGTAATCAAGTTTAAACATTTTTTCTTTCCCTATACTAAGTTGAACTTTCATCAGAGAAATATTTTATTTTAAGTAGATAAAATAGTAGTTTCTTTGAAATTGATAACAAGTTAGCTTTGAAAGGCGTAAATCGCTGAAGTTTTATACTCCAAGCAATTTGTGATAAACACATAACTGTATGTAAAATAAAACTCATAGTATACTAGGCTACACATCTCGCTTTCCTTTTGAACATATTTTCCGTATGAATATCATGATAAAGTACTGTGTTACTTGGTTGTTTATCGAATAGCAGAACAAAGGAATAATTTTGTGCGAATGACAATTTATTAATACCGTACCTTCAGACATGTTTTTTTTGTGAGAAGGTTACTTTTCATCTGTTTGATATGAAAGAATGTGTTTTAATTATGGAATCAAATGTTTTCAATAAAATCTTAACTATTTTTTGACAGTTTCTATTGTGTACACCTTTCTACAGTTAAACTATTGTGTGCATATTATTTTGCCAATCATTTTGTCCTTATATGTTTTTATTTTGGATCCAAGACATTGATTACCTATATAACATTAAGATGATTGAGAATTATGCATCGTCAAGACAAAAAACTGTTACATTATTTTAGAGGTAGTGATGTTCAGATAGTTTTGATAATAATTGGTATCGATATTTTTTTATATACTGGCAGTACTGGTATTGATAGTAGTGTTTTCATAATATCAAGGTATCAGTTTCATCACTGAAATATCATATGGTGATTTCGGTCAAAATTGTGTTGCATTTTATGTACTTATTGCTTTCATAAAACAAAGATGGTAACTCAAAAAGTAGGAAATAAACAATAGACTGTTTATTCAGCAAAGTGTTGCCTGTCAGTGTTTTTCTTATCACCTTATTATGTTATCTCTATCTGATATCAGTAATCATTTGTCAGTGATTTTTGAGACAGGAGTACATTTTTTTATGCTATACCTGTTGTATTTGTACATTATAATATTAATAAAATGTATATTTAGTTTATTCTCAATAGTAAAGTATAATAATTTTCACGAATTTAGTTCACACTATGGTCCACACATTATTACTTTTTTAAAATACTTTCTTGTATTTGTACATTATTTTATTAATTATGTATGCATTACTATTTTTTATTAGTAAAGTGGAATTTTCAAGAATTAGGTTTACAGTGGGTCAGATATTTAATAATGATTATTGTTATAATTTGTACTACATATTGTTTTTAATATACTGAATTTGTTGCATTTCTATGTTTTTAAAGTACCAAATGAAGTGTGTATTTAGTTTTTTCAAATTGGTAAAATATAATTTTCATGAATTTTAGGTTAAAAATAAACTCATTACTTCATCAATTTTTTTTTTAATTAAAACATTGCTATTGTCAACTGATATTATTTCAAAACCGGTTGTTAACAAGTTGGTTATTATTATTAATATAAATATTTTATTAAAACAAAGCAAAATTATTAAATAACATGAGTAATGATAACTTCTGATATCACAGTATTGATATTTTTGTTATATGGTATTAATACAAAAATCGTATCAAATGCAATATTGGAACATCCCTAGTTATAGGTCCTGATCACCATTCATAGTCAATTATTTTGAAGTCCAATACCATTTGTGTTATTAGTTTAATATTTTGGTGTATAGTGCAGACACTCTATGATTCCACTTTTACCAGGTGATATAGGCCTACCATTCTTAGGTCTCATGTCATAATGCTTTGAAAATCCTACAAGGAGATTTGGGTAGTTTGAACAACTCGTATATTTTAGAGATTCTTCAACACTTGTGTATACATATAGGCTATGAACCATCATTTCAAACAAAATCCTTTTTCTGGTCATCATTGTGATTACATATATCTTGATTATAAGAATTTTTATAATCTGCATTTTTATTCAGGAAATAAGATTAAGTAAGATTGGAAGAGGTGCATGCAGTGATTTCTTTTTGTTTTGAACTAGAGTTTATTAATAGGACTACATTAATCTATTGTTGATATTTTTCCGTAGTAGGCCTACATTAATAACTTCATATATTTTAGAGAAAGTGTTCATAAAGAGAAAGTTTGTATAAATGGAAAGTGTTCATATATATAAACACTGTGTTGATTTGGATTTAAATAACTGATGTTTACAAATACTATACAGAGTCAAAAAATTCTAAACATTGTTTAAATATGTGATAATACATTTTACTTGTAGTATTATAAATGAACCTAAGATTAAATAACTAATTTTCCAAGATTTTATTTAACAAATTTATGAGTAAGGTTTACTGTGTAAGTTAGTGGGTTATAATCTAGTTTGAAATTTCATGAAAACTACAATATAGGGTTTAATATAAAATGTTTTATTATATTAAATTTCTGTAGCCATCCTATAAGATTTAGCATGTAAGTATAGCCTGAGTAGTGTATGAAACAAATATATTAAAAAAAACATTGAAAAGGGTGTTTTCCCCTTAATATTTATTTTACATGGGGGATATTTTTTTATATTTAGAAATGTGGTCTTGATATTTATCAACAAACACACATTAAAATCTGAATGATACAGGTTTCGGCCTTTCAAGTCCACAACAGTTTTGAAATTAGAAACATTAGAAGATATTTAAAAATGTCAGCTTTACATAATTGAAAATTAACAACACAAAAATTAGCCTAAATGTAAACAAAAATTTCAAAAGTTGTATTTTTCTTTGATAAAAATAAAATGTAAAAATTTAACAAATTGAGATGTTCAGACCATTTCTTGGTTTGATACAAAATGAACTCTTGAAAATATATTGGATTCAGTCTTCTGTTGTAATTGTAAACAATTACTTTTAACTGTCTCTCTTTATTTGTTTCACCCAAGTTTGGGGTACACCAAATCAATCACTTCTCAATGTTCTGTGCCTTCCTCGTAGCCCAGTATTGCTTCATACGTTGTGATCTTGCTTTTCTTTCTTCGTCAGAGATTTGGATCGTTCACGTGGATTTGACTTTGCCTTGGAACCGTTGCTTCTTGTCCTTGGTTATTGTTTTGGCTGTTCTGTCCATGAGCATAGTGTCAGTGATCTGCAGTTCTGTTATGTCTTTCTCTCTAAACCAAAGTGGTTTGGCTCTTCTACTGCGAAAGTAGTCAGATATTTTTTTGGTTAGTCTATTTTTGTCCATTCGGAGGATGTGCCCATAAAAATCAATTCTCCTTTTTCTTATTGTGTCTGATAGTGTTTCACTTTTTTGGTAAAGAGTTTCATTACTGATGTGGAGTAATTGGTTGTTACGGAATTTGGGGCCTAAGATTTTTCGTAATATCTTTCTTTCTTTGATCTCCAGCCTTTCAAGTGAGCCCTGGGTTGTGAGAGATAATGTTTCAGCTGCATATATAAGGCTTCTGGTTTAATTACAGTGTGATAATGCCTTATCTTTGTATTCCAGGAGAGGGACTTCTTGTTGTACCTTATAACTGTCATTATGTTGTTATTATTTTTTTTTTTAGACATTTGTCACCATCAGTGTATGTAAACCAACACATGACGTTTGGCTCAGTTCTCGTTTTCAAATGCTCAACTGAAACCTAAACCATACAACAAGAATTTAAACATGCCTAGGTTTATGTTAGTGATGAGATGACTATGCTATTACGATCTCTTATGTACTGGGATTATTAATAAAGATTAGGCACATTGCTAGAAAATGTAAAATTTGTACGAACCGCTTTCAATACAGAAAACGCTGTTAGACAATACTTAGTCATAAAAAAACCATTAAATGGAATTCAGGACACTAAAAACTGTATAAAATGTGATAAGTAGTATATAAGCGAGATAAAAAGATTTTTAATCATAAGGGTAAATAAAAGACTCATTTATGTATGAAAGTTTTATTTTATATATATTTGTTGGAAAGCGAACAAAAATGATTAGACTATTAGATAAATCAATAATAGCTGAATACGTATGGCTCAACAATAATAAATTTAATTGGGAAGAAGCAAAAATAGTACACTTGTATGAACATAAAATAATTGAATCTTTGTGTAAATAAAAGTAGTGTAACCTTATTAGTCAAACCAGTGTAGAAATAGGGTCTCTGTGACTACCCCTTATTAAAAATTAACATACATTTGAAAATAGACACAATTTTGAATTTAAAAAGGCTGAAATTTTAACTGTTATAAAAGGGGGTCATTACTAGATCCCAGTCTAGGAAATTGAGATATGGGAATGGCAGGTGTTATTAACTTTGATCAGGTAGACCCTCATCCATCTGGTGATGGTATATACAGGGCATCAGACTGGTAATTACTGTTGTCTTGTACACACTTTTTCTAAAACAGTATTTGTCTGCTCTTGGAAAAGTGTACTTAATGATTGTTCAAGTAGTGATGAATCTTTTGATTGTAAAAGTTGTGAAATTAATGAAGAGTCTGAGAGTGATTAATAGGATTGTACAGTAGTTATAGTGATGTTATTAAACATTGTGTGTAGTTTCATTATCAACCTAATTTTAATTATCGAGTATTATGTACCATAATCCTGAGATTTATTTTAGTACATTTAAACGTTTGATCATTATGTTTTGAAATAAGTATAGTAGTACATGTGTATTAAATTTGATTAAAAAAATGTTTTTTCTTGTCACTTTGTAATATTCCTTAAAAATTGTTGGGAAATTACAGTGCGTCCTAGAATCGATGAAATACTGTATTTTTAAAATTAAATTTGATTTTAATAATTAGCCTTCTTTCCAATTAAAATTTTCTTCTTATTCTTGTGAAATAGACTAAAATAGGATGTACGAATTTAATTTTGCTTGTAACTAAATTGCTTATTTATCCTGCTTGGTAACATTAATGTAAATATTGTCTTTGGTGTCTGCTAACATGCGTTCCTTACATACAGTTGAACTTCGATAAACTGAAGGTTGTTATGTCATTAGAAAAATTAAAACTGAGTTCATTAATAGGAAAATTTATTTTAAACTTCTTTATCCCTTCTAGTATAACCGTTCTAGAATGTCTGAATATGCAATATTCATATATGTAATTGTACATGTATGTGACTAGAACAGTGTCAGAATGTTCAGAATTTAATAATTTATATTTAATTTATTAAAATGATAACGATTAGCTAGAAATGTAATAAAATTTATATACGTATTTTTACTCGTGTTTTGTAAGTGTTTTTGCACAGGCAAAACATTTTTTTTTGTAATTTTGTAATTTTGTAATTACTTGTTTACCAATGTACTTGGGTTGGTTGTGTGGAAAATGCTGTGCTGTTAGACACAGTGGGTGTTTCTTGTTGCTGTTTTGTATTCAGGCAGTAGCACATTCCCAGTTTCTTCTTTTAATATTATATAAAATATCACAAATAATTAACAGATATAACCTAAAATCTAGAAGTGGTGTTTTTACGCAGATATTGAGAATGAGACATTTTGCATTGTCACGCTGTCCATATTAGTTAGACTTGTACACTTCACGGAATTGCACACTTATAATCATGTTTTTTTCCACAACAGAAGGATGATATCAAATATTGTTCTAATGTGTTAACTTAGAGAAGGGTTTAGTTGTTTTGTTTATTACATTATTATTTTGTAGTCCTATAATTATTTCTGATCCTCATTTAAATACAGTAAAATTAACGTAAATATTAGCCATTTATGTTTGGTAATCTGCACGATTTTTGTAATCTGAATAATCTTCGGTCCAAGTTAGTTCGGCATATCAAGGTTCCACTGTAGCATTGTGTTTCTACAGGCCAAAATAATATTGCGCTTGTTTTGGTATTGCATAACGTAACTGTTCCCGGTTTGTATCCCAGTTTAAATAATGTTATATTCAGTGCATTTTCACAGTGTATTCATTGTGTTATATTCAATAAAAAAAAAACAACATTAGTTTGTTAGTACTGTACCTAACCCTGAAACATTTATGTAATCAGTAGGAGAGTTTTTTTTTTAGTAATTTGAAATGCAGTTTTTTATTTATAAAATAAATAAAATATTGAATAGTTATTAATTTAGAAACTATTCAGTTAAAGGTTGTACTAGTAGATTATAAATCATTATAACACCGAAAGCATTTTTTTTTATTGATACCAGTATTATTTTACAAACAATTTAATTTTTTAAAAATTATATTTTTAACTATTAAATGTTTTTTTCTAGATGATACTAAGTCAGCATTACGACCAACATCCTATTATCATCCTGAAAGACGTTAAGTATGAGGAAATGAAGGCAATGTTGGATTATATGTATCGAGGAGAAGTAAACATTTCTCAAGAACATTTGGCAACGTTCTTGAAAGCTGCAGAATCTCTGCAAATCAAAGGTTTAACGGACACAAGTGGTTTGAATGAGGAGGTAAATAAAAAAAAGCAAGTAGAAAGATCTCCTTCAAGTGATGAATCGACTACGTCAGCTCCAACAATAGATGATATTCCATCAAGAGAAGGAAGTTGTTCACCTACTCCAAAGAAACCAAAACAGGAATTATATAAAAATAATATTGAATCCGATCACAAAGTGAAAGAAGTTCGTGCGGGATTATACGATGCGGGAAGTGATCTTTCAGTTCGTAATAGTATTGCGTCAAAATTTAAACCAGCTGGTTCCGACGTGGCTAAAAACTCTGTTTGTGTAAAAAGTGAACCTATTGACATTTCGTATGACGGTGTTACGCCATCAAATATTAAAAGTTCAGAAGATGACAAAAAAGGAGTTCCAAGACCAGGGCCATCAAATGGATCTAACAGCAGCATCGTAGGTTCGTATTAAAATTTTACTTTAAAGCATGTTTGAATTTAATAGTACGCTAATCATTAAGTATAGTAGGTAATCTCAAGCGTTAATATAATTTCACATTCGTAAAGTTAATTAATATTTGGTAGAGTGTTATATATGTTAATTTTTAAATACGAGAGCAATCCAGAAAGTACCTTATGTTTTTGCTGGACGCCAAGATACTTCCTTAAACTCAGTACATGTCCATCTGTGGTAGAAAACAGACTGTGCTGTTTCTGCTTTTTCATTGTGCATTTTTGAAAATGTGTCCTTTAGTAGGAAATCCTGTGAGTTGTTAGGTGCATTAAAGTTTTTGTTAGGAAAAAAAATTTTTTTTTTTAGAGGTATATGGAGACAAAGACCGCATATAAGTTATGCAGGAAGGAAGAGGAAACTGCAGACCATGTAATTTGCAATTGAGAGGCTCTTACTAGTAGGAGACTGGGGTATCTAGTTTTGCAGTACCTGAGGACCTCCAGCAGAATGGCTAGTTGGTGGACTGCTACAACGTATTAAGAGCACCAGTCTGCTGAACTAGAATCCAAGAGACTTAGTTGCACTTTGCCAAGAGGCTTAGTTGCACTTTGCCAAGAGACTTAGTTTCACTTTGCCAAGAGACTTAGTTGCACTTTGCCAAGAGGCTTAGTAGTGATATTTTGATCACAGTATGTGTGGTTGTATTAGCCCTTCATCTAGCATTAATGTTATCTTATGCAGGCAGTCAGGCAGTGGGTGTTTAAAAATTATGTTACCAATGTTCACAGCGAGGATCACAGTTGTCTGTCTAATTTTGTGATTAATAAACTGACTGAAAAAAAATGAAATTGTAGCTTCACAATTGTAGAGCTTTTGCTTTGTGTTTCCTCAAATTTCATGAAGTTTGTTGCGTGAAATTGTAAAAGGCTCTCATAATTTTGCAAAACTATTGACAGTAAATCACAAAAAAAAAAAAAAAAAAAAAAAGTGCATGACCGCATAATTGGCATTCCTAAGGCTTGTGACAAAGATAGTGTTTACATTCTCAAACATTTTGTGAAACACTTAAAACATTAACATGAGTGATTCAAAATAAGCACCGGGATATACAGAGTTCAAAGGTTTGGTGTTTAAAGGTAGTGCCTACCTGAACACGGCTAATCACACTTGAAAATTTTGTATTACTTTTGATGGGAGATGTGTGGTCACTCTCTGTACAAACCAGATCTTGCGCTGAATGAGCGCTTTCGCAAAATTTGTGAAGCGGTGGTTTCCATGTTTTTCCGTGTTTTCATGTTTTTTTTTTTTTTGCTCTTGTGTTATGGAAGCCTAATGTTATTATATTTTAAGACCTAATCTATTAAAGAGTTTGAAGTGAAATAGTTATTTATGCACATTGTTTAAACATATCAAAATTATAAATTTGTAGATTAGAATATTGATTTCAAATATTGAAAAAGGCTACAAGTATTTTAAAATAGACTGTGATGTATTCAGATTAAAACATTGTAATAGCCTGGCTTGGATAGGGTTGATGTAGACAAAGTGGAAATAAAAAATTCGATAGTAATTAATCGTGATTAAATTATTAAAAGTTTAAAATTGAAAACTACCAGTGATTACAATGATTACTACCAGTGATAGTAATGATTACATATAATTTAACACTTACAAAAATAGCCAAATTTAAAGTGAAGAAGAAACTAGTTTTATAAAATTAGTTAGTGTTACTTATTAGGCCAGTGTTGAAGAGTTCAGTGTGGTAAAATTAAATTGTGTAAATTTAAGTAGAATTAAAAAAAATTGAAAATTACTGTTAATATCGTTTAAATTTGTTGTGATTTTTTAAAATACAGTTGAATAGTACAGAAAATTGAGTAAGATATTGGTAATAGCTATGAATTTTGATACTAATAGTAAAACTGTAATTATAATTTTGACACAAAAAGACGTGAAAAATATAAAAACATAAAAGACCACTGTTGTTTTTTTTTGAAACCAAGCCAAGTTTTCAAAGTGAGCGATGAGTTGAAGTTTCAAATTGCTGATCCAAGGTGTAACGTGAGGATTAGTAGTGTCCAGAATAATTTATAATTGTATTGAAACTCACAAAATTAATATTCTAGAATAAACAAAGTTAAATATCAAGAAGAATTACATGAATTTTAATGTAGAATGCAAATTGAAAATATTAATTAAAAAACTTATAAGTGAAATCGAGTGAACTGATCTACATAAGGTAATATCAGTCTGTATATTTAGTTGTGAATGTTGCAAGAAGAAAACATTTTGAGAAAACTTTTGTAAATTATAAAGAATGCAATTTTGAAAGATATATTAAAAAGTTAATTTTGTGCAAGAGAACTATAAGTTTTGTGATAGATTACAAGTTAAGACATAAACTGATAAACATTAATAAACTGCTATTGTGTATTGTTTAGATTAGATAATAGTATGCATGATAACTTTTTAGAGTGTGAGTAAATAATTATAGTTGTAAAATGTTAAATATAAGTGTATCTGAATTGAACCATTAACCCAAGATTAAGAGTACTCAAGTAAAAAAACTCAGTTAAAATTATCTTGTATTAAGATCATTCTGAAACATAATAATTAAATTAAAAAAAAATCATTAACTTATTATTATTATTATACTGCATAAAGCTAAAAATATTGTAATCTGAAACATTATTAATTTAATAGGAGTGACTACTGGTTTTGTATTTGAGGAATATAGGGAATTTTAATTGACTTTTTTTTCACCTGAAAAAAATCACTTAATAGCCTAGCCTACATAATTTGAAAAATAAAACCCAGCTTTCTCTGTAGCTGGATTTAGAAATTGGCCATATGGTCCTGTTGCAGAGGGTGGGGAATTGTAAGGAATGGTTTTAAAAGGGAAAAAACACCAATAATATGGTAGGCATTTGTACCTAGGCCTATCTAAATATATGAAACTACAAGATAACTAAAGAATAAACAATAGTAATTAATTGTATATTAATTAATTGTATAGTAATTAATTGTATATTAACTTCAAAATAAAGTAAGCCTCATTTGCTTGTAGGCTTGCAATAGGTTATTTATTTAGTCTATTTTCTTTAGACCTAATATATTAAATTAAATTTTTAGAGGTATTTTTGTATCATCTGGCCTCAAGGACCTGCAAAACCTGATCTATTGTAATCAAGGACCAATTGTGCAACTAAGACTTAAATTATAGTTCAGTAGATTGGTGCCCTCAGTCAGTTTTAGTAGTTACTGACTAGCTCATTCTGGTGGAGGTCTTCAGAGTCCTGGAAGCCAAACAGCCTTAGCCTCTACTGGCAAGAGCTTTAATATTTGTAGATTGTGGCCTACAGTTTCACATTTCTTCCTGCATAACCTACATACATTTTCTGCATGTAATATTCCTATCCTGTTTGTGTACCCTCAGATTGCAGTATTCTGAAGGGAGACCCTGGTTTTTCTCTGCCCAGGATCTCTGTCTCGCTAAGTATTCCTGAAGTGTTTTTTTTTAAAAAAGATATTCACCATGGGAATGCCTTTTAAGGTTGTCTCGTCTTTACTAATTATTGTTTATTTATCCACCTGTTGATAGCAGATGCAGCGAGATATAATGAAATCTTTACTGTTGGCTCCAACTCATTGAACTCAAGATGCAAATCCCAGTCCAGTCAGTCTGTCTCCTCATTACACTGAACCCATCTCGCAGGAGGGGTTTTGCCTCTGATCCCAGTGTAATGTGGTTTTGTGGGAACAACATTGAGCTTCTCATTACGTTTTCCTTATCAGCTTACAGTTAATTGTTGAACCTGTAAATGCTTTAATTGCTGCCTGACTCTCATATAAATGTGAATTTAAACCTGCTTAAAAGTGTGTCTTAAATTCTCCTAAATACATAAAAGGCTGTTATCTTTGCTTATAAACTTTTTACTTTTTAGAAACGATATTTAGTTTGTAAGTATGCTTAAGTTTATTTTCCAACTATTTGTACATATCTGTTTAGGTGATAATAGCCTCAATGTGCTTTTCGCCTTAAAAAAAAAAACACACACACACACACACACATTTAATTCCCAGTCTCAAACCATACACCTGCATAACCATCAGTGCTTCCTTTGTTTTAGAACCTTCTTTATACCATAAAGGTCTTCAGAATTTCCTACCACTTGATCTTCCCCATCAAATGTCAGTTTTACCTTGAAGAGTTTAGATAACAAGTGTCTAGTAACCATCCTATTAGTCCCCATCATCAAGTTTGAGTCTCTTGATCTTTCCTATAATTCTGGCATACCTACAGCAGGTTTTGCTTATCCAGACTCCATTTTCCTGCAATCTGCTACTCTTCACGCTTCCCCCATGATGTATAAATGATTAAGTGGAAGCCTAAGCACAATCTCCTTTGATGTATTTGTAGTAGTTTTCATGATGTCATATACAGGAGGCCAGCATCTGACTTAAAAGTTTTTTTGGCTTCCTCTGGTCCATCACATCACAGCACAGTTTCACAGCAATGTGAATGTACGTTATCACACTTGGCTTCAGTTCCCATATCTTCTCCACCATTCTTCTTACTGCCATCCGTGACTTTGATTTTTCCATGATGTTCACAAATTGTGTATTTCAGGGTAAATATTTGTCCAAAGCCAAGCCTACATATTTCACCTCATTCTCAATTGTGATCGTGTCACCAAACAATTTAAGCCCATCTGAATTTGGGGTGATTCTTTTCTTGTAAAGAAAAGAATGTTGTTTTCTTAGGGCTATCCCCTATGTTCTTTTTGTGACATCAAGTTTCTGCAAATGAGAGGGATCCTCTTCATGAGATTCACACTTTTTATCCCAGGTTGTTACAGGTCACAAACTGCTGAATCATCAAAGGCAATATCAAAAGCTCCCTCACTGACTAAAAAGACACCAAGGGTTCTCTTCAGTCCTAATCTGTTGACCAAATTATGAAGTGTACTCTCACATTTCCATGATTGGTATACGTACTGACTGATATGCAGAGCTTCTTACATAGCTTTCTATCAATTTCTCTAAAGCCTTCAGATTGAAAGAAGTCAAGCATGATTAGTCTGTAAACATTTGATTCTACATGTGACACGCCCTGGCATTGGAATAAAAATTATGCGGGCTACTTTCCACAACCGGATTACATACGTGGTGGCCCTGCTAGACTGATACAGTCTGCATAGGATAAGGGCAACAGACTGTCCTCTATGTCACAAGATGTCACTACAGATCTTCTTCCATAATTCATGTCTGTCTCTATTTAATTTTTTATTGTGCTCAGTCAGGACTCGCTTATAGACCTCCCACTTACCATAACACTTGGCTGCATTAAACAGCCTTCTAACTAGTATTGTTTACTGAGAGAGTGCCTGAATCCACCATTTTACATGTCTCTCAGTCATCTTCCCTATAAGGGAAAAATTCTTATGATAAAAATCTATAACTACCTCCACCAATCTTCTCTGTATTTTTTATTCATGCATGTTACAAATCAACGTTCCAGAAATTTGGTTTAGCCTTCATGCTTTCCTCATAGGCTCCCTCCTCTGGGATTACAGTATGTTAACTGATCTATCTACAACTTCGAATTCAGTGACTATGTATCTATGGTCGTGGCCTTTCCAACATAGTATTTACGTCATTCATCCCCAGTGTAAGATCAAAAACCTCACTTTAAGCATAACAAAGGTTGGTGTTTTCCTTTATTAAAGAAATAAAGTATAGATGCTATGAGAGTAAATACCCACCCTCTTTCATTTATGTCGCTGCTCCTTTACACCGTGTGATATGTGTTTACGTTTGCTCCTATCCTATTGTCACCATAGTTTTTTACCATCTTAAAGTTGGTGGTTTACTGTTGTACTGTACAGTTGATGGCTTGTGTTGGAAGTGCTGTATGAAGAAGTCATTACTAGCTTTGTGATCCTTGAACCTATATGTAGGTCAGTACTTCTTACTGTGGTATCTTTGAAACATTAAGGGAACAAAATAAGCATCTCATTATTGTTCTTATCAATTATACAATTCCTAGGATTAGGACGTCCTGTTGTAAACCACCTTACCTCCACCTAGAGCAGCCCTGCTACTGCTCTCTCATATAAAAGGTTCGTAATAGGTCAATGTTGGCTTTCCTCTGCTCAGGCATCCTTCATAAGGCAACAGTTGTTGTCTTAGTATGATGGAGGTTGATTTGTGGCACTCTGCTAAAGTATTTGAACTACTCTTTTTTGGAGTGTGAAGTATTCCGAAAACAACTTTCGAGAGGCCCAAATGCACTTTACTTGTAGGCCGATTACAATCGGTGATTTTTCATCAATCGTCCATTTAAAAATGACCTGTTTTAGGTCATTATGTAAGCTGAATTTATTTACATAAAGCGCTAATTTTATCTGTGTGAACATTTATCTGTATTCAAATGCTGAATTTGAAATAATACAGGCCTACAATATAAGTTACTTGATTATTATTACAAAAGTAAAAAAAATGTTATACCTTTATAAAAACTGAATCTTCAGTTTCATCACATTAAAAAAAACTCCTAGACTTTCATTTTGTATATAGACTTTCATTTTGTCTAATTCTAAATCATCTGGAATAATATTTTTGTAAGTATAATTATTAAAGTTTTGTTTTTTTCTATCAGGATCTCCTTGGCAAATGTCTGTGGACAGCACAGGAGACGAGACAAAACCAGAGGCAGAACAAGGTAAGAAGAATCATTTTATTTGTTTAGCTTTAATGAGGTGAAGACAAGACATACCTCCTTTTCAAATCCTGCAAGTGATAATGACAGTGAAAGTGCTCAGTGTATGAAATGTATGAAAACTAGTTTTCGTTTTTATAAAAGTGAAATTTTTCTGATTATACTTGCAAAGTAGTTGTCCCTTTAATATATGTTTTTTAAATGTTTTCATGTCTGTTATTCAAATAGTAAATTTTTGCCATTTGAAAATTAAATTTTAGGATAATAAAAATTACTTTCAGAAGAAGTGACACAGTAATGGATATGAATTTCTAAAAATTTACAATATCGCATAGACAAAAAATTCTACTCAAATTTATTGAAAAATATAAACATGAATCCTGATCTTTGCCTGATTCATTTTCACATTTTAATTAAAATAACACTTTTTTATTTGTCTTGCCAACCAAGGTTTTACTTGTTAGAGCAAGTCTGTTAAATAAACACGTCTTGTTTAGCACGTCTGTTGTGAAACCTGGGTTGGCAAGACTCAAACAAACTGTGGACATATATAAACTTGTTATTATTTCATTAATTTATTGATTTCCACAAAGTACCAGTGGTCTTAAGTATATATGATTTAATGAAATTTTTTAAGAATATTAAGTTTGTAGAAATGCAGGGTTTTTTATTTTTCACTGGTCCATAGGCTGTGAACAGCTGACATTATATTAGACGAGCATTATGTTCTACGCAAACATAATGCGCAGGCCAATCAAAACTCGAGGCACAAATTTCATATCATTTCTTTGCATTCCAGAATTCTTTGCATTCTGTTATAGTTCATTTATCTGAGCTCTTATATAGTCCAAATAACTTCCCACCTCGTCAGTGGTTGTCACCAGTGCACAAATTGTTTTGTCAGTATTATCCATATGCGAAATTGATGTATGTCTAGAACAAGGACATGCATGCCATTTCCATCAGTTGACAATTCAACTTTTTCCAAATGAGAAACCACTTTTACACTTGAATTTTTCCAATAGCACTATCCTTTTAAGCTAAATTCAATATGACAACAGTTTCTGCAGCATTGTTCTCGAGCAGGAAACAAAATATCCACACACTGTTCTCTTAAAAAATAGAAGTAAACAAGAATGCTTTTACAAAAAAAAAAGAAAAAACTTTTATTAGAGAGAACATGCTTGTCTTGAGATAACGATACTGGGAGCGAGATGCTCAGTGCCCACCTAGCGAGAAAGATGCATACTGTAGAGACTTCACCCAGCGCGCTGTTATGTCATTTTTGTATGTATGGTAGGTTAAATCGTGTATACATCACATTAATATCCACTACATTTTATTCTGTAGTTGTGCCAATAGGATTTATAGAAGTTTTTATAAAAATAAGACTTTTTTACTATACTACCAAATTTGTTGTCCCTGTTATTGTGCACCTTTTTCTGTATTCTGACCATGGTTCGGTCCTGTTAGTGATGGATATGAGGTGTTCTACAATACATAACACTTTAAAGATTACTTTCGTCTGTCCTAAAAATATGTTATCTGAAAATACTTTGCCTAGTTGAGGTTAAAGATTGCAAGAAATTAATCATAAAAGTATCACTTTAGCGTATAAATATACAAAGTGATAGTGTTCAGTGCAGTGATATAGTGAACATTTATAAATGTAAATTTGAAATATTAAAGTGATTATGCTTAAACCTTAAAACCCTTGTGGTATGTCTCTGTGTTACCTCAGTACTTCTCTCTTTTTCTCCTGTCGAAACTGAATTTAGATCAATAGTAAAGATTTTTGTCTAAAAATTTGAAGTTTTTTATTATTTGCAAACTATTTTTATTTCCTTAAACAATGTTTTTATATATTAATGTTGTTGAATGTATTGGAACTCAGAATTTTTCTCATGTTTGATGTTTGTTGTAGGCATTCACCCTTTCAAATCAAGTGTAAAAAAGACATTTTTTAATAAAGATGACCTGTTTTAGGTCATTATGTAAGCTGAATTTATTTACGTAAAGCGCTAGTTTTATCTGTGTGAACATTTATCTGTGTTAGCTTCAGTACAGTGGGAAATTTGCACAAATTCCCAACACTCAGTTTTTAAATTTAACAGCTAGAAATCTAGTCTGCAGTTCCCAACCTCTTTTCTCTTTTTTACCCTTTAATGATGTTTTTCATTTGTCAGTAAAAACTTTTCGCAAAACTTCTCATCCCTTCAAGCAAAAATTGTGTCTTTTGTAAGTAGGCTAATGTTCTGCAGTTTAACTAAATATTCAAAGACTAAATGACATGTATTTCTGGATAGAATACAAATCTTAAAATTTTTACAATTTTTTTACAACCTTGTTTTTTTTAAAATGTCAGATTAAAATGGAGGTAGATATGTTCGTAAGATACGATTTCTGTCGAATCTGTTGTGATATTTATTTATAATACATACAGAAAATAATGCTCATTCAACAAACACTGTTTGTAAGGAGCAATTAAATACTTCTTGCTATATTACTGAGTTTTTAGTATTTTTTCCTGTTGATGCTAATAAGCCAATGACATTTTTAAACTCACATTATGAAGAGAATCAGTCATGTTTCTTTTTCAGAATGATAAGGTTTTTCAAAAAAGGTCAATTTTTCTTTTTCAGATTGACAAGTTTTTGGCTTGTCAAAGTATTAGTTTGTCGAATGAATTTGAACTCTAATTATACATTTTGCTTTGGAACATACTGTCTTACTGATGCACAAAGTGAGCTATAAATATTACTTTTTATTTTTGACAACTCCAATTTATTTGAAATCATGTTTTCTGTAAAGGTGGAATAGGATCATACACATATATAGGTGAACTCAGCAACCCATCTCGCAAACCGAAAACTGTCAAAATATCTTGTAATTGAAACAAGGAGTTTTTATTAATGAAGGTCTGTTCTTAAAAACCAATAAAAAGACTATAAATATCACAGAAAATATATTTTTGCCCTTTACACATAAAAATATTTTTTATGTAATGTCCATATTTGTTCCAACATTTGTCATATCTTTTGAATTCCAACTTGAAAGAACATTGCCATAGTGAGAAAGATTACTGCATGACTGCAATTTTCATTTCATTGTCGTCATTGAACTGTTGGACCCAAAAAACTTTAGAAATTGAAACAAGTGGAGTGACAGGGTGCAAAGTCTGGGTTATAAGGCTTTGTTCCCTCCAAAAGGTCTTATTAGATTTTGAGGTTCCATCCAAAAAGGTCTTATTAGACTTTGAGTATATGCAGAAATATGTGGCCGTACAATTATTGCCTAGCAAAATCACACCAGCTGATAGCAGGTCACATGCATATGTTTGTATGGTGTGGCTCAATATTATACACTACACTGTTTATTTTGTATTTTTCTCGGGCTTACACAATACACATTGAATTTATTGTTATGCCTGTCGGTGTAAAGACGACTAAAATAATCCATTTGTGTCATTAAAGTTGATCTTTCTTGTTTAGAATGTTTATCTGGCTTTCACTTCGACTGTAGATGCTGTCTTGTTGAGATTGCTGTCTTTTAAGATTGTTCATTTGGCTTTTGCTTTGTCTGGAGATGCTGAGTGTTGAAGTTTCATTGATTATTGTTTGGACGCAGGAATTGCAGGAGACACCCAAATTTCATCTCCCGTAACAGTGTCATTCAGCAATTCATCTTCTTCCTGATTGTATCGAGTTAAAAATAATAAAGCACTGCTCAGCCGGGTTTTTTGTTGTGAATTTCAGAAAAGTTTGGGAACAATCGAGAACACATTAATTCGATTTCTCTGAAATAATAGTTCAGAAAACTGATCTTGAAACAGTAGGAGTTAAAGCGACAATAGTAATATTGTGAAAGATTTTTCTGAATTTTGTTGTCAGTTGCATGAACGAATCATCCGAGATTACAAAAGGTGGGTCGGAGCGAGGCTCTTTGTGTGTATGTCTCGACCATTCTTGAACATTATCACCCACTTCCTAACTTTAGTATCACTCATTTGTACTTTTTCTGTAATTTTCACAGATCTGCCAGTGAGTATCTGCAGCTGGCATGTTTCTTTCTCTTAAGACTTGGATTATAGATATCTCACAATGTGGGCTTCTTATTTTGTTCAAAAATTGTAAATGTATACCATACAGTGTTCAACAAATGGTGTCTTTTCGCAGTGTATGTCCATTACCGTTGTTGCATGAGATTTAGAATTTTATTTAAAAATCTACCTTTAAAAACACTCCTATCATTAAAAAAAAATACTTCTATAATTTCCTTTGATATTCACCTACGTACAAATAAATTTTCATTCAAACGTGTTAAGGTATAATTGAACCTGTCTAGAAATACAGCTACATTACTGTTGGAATGCATTTATCTCTAAGACAATTAAAACTGCATCACTCATTATAGTAAATTTTCTCTACATACGCGCTAGGCAAACCAAGACCAATGAACGACAATCACTGCTTCATTTTCCAAATTTTACTTTGCGTGTACAAGAGGCCAATCATAGTCAACAAAGCAGTTGGTCTTGATTGAGGTTCAGTCTACTGGCGGTAAAATCAGAGGATTGGCTTTGGGACTCTTAGTGTAAATGCTGAACCAGTGTTAGTTCATTATTTTGTTATTTGCTCTATCGAAGGGTGTGTGTATTAATGTCCTATTATTGTGTGAAAAATAATAGGACATTTTTGTTTTACTATTTTTTCCACTGGAAGATCTATTTTGAATGTCTTAAGTATTTAGTTAATCTTGTTATATATTTTATATGAAATTGGTTCACTTACAATTGATGGATTTGTCATCACTATTTTCCTAATAATCTTTTACTTTGTCCATAATGTTTGGAAGTGAAATATTTTAGCTGGTGCATTTTGGAAAATTACAGACTATTTTTCTTTATCTACAGATTTTTTTCTTCAATATTTGCACTTCCCTTATTTTTCTTTTGTTTTCTTCTTCTTCATCCGGATCACCCACTTTGGGGTACGCCAAATCAATTACTTTGATGTGCGTTAGCTGCCTTCCGCTGTATCCAATACTGCTTCATTCTATCCGAGGCTGCCTTCCTTCTTTCATCCGAGACTGCCCCGCCCCTTTTAGATGTTGGTTTTTCTTGGAACCTTAGGTTTTCATTATACTGTTTTCATCTTTTGTTTTCATTATACTTAATCTAATTTTTGCAAATCTATTTGTTACTATTGGTATTCTTCAAATACAGGTTATATACAAAGCCCAGTGTTACATTTGCAACACTCATATGAAATGTATTTTTGATCTTTTTGGCCTTGTTTTTGTGTGTGTGCACTACAGAATTTTTGTTGTAATTTCTTCTTCTCAATCAAGGTACGAGGTTGGTCATGTCGAAAGTGCTTTTATGTTAGACACAGTGGATGTTGCTTGGTGCTGCTTTGTGCTGATAAGGGCAGTGGTACAATCCCAGTATTTTTCCCCGATGATATAATGTATAACAAAATTTGCCTAATTAGCCATAACCTAAAATCTAGAAAATGTCATTTCCATGCAAATATTGAGACTATGTATACCGCCAGGTGTATTTCGTTCACCTGTAGGTGCATTCCAGTCATGATAGTTGTCAGACGAGACTTATCCTTCTCAGAACTGAACAGTTGGCTAATAATATATTTTTGTCACAACATTTACAAGCATGATTTCAAAATGATGTTCTAATGTGGTAAAAAAAAGGATTTTCTTTGTCATGTTTTAGGTTTTATTTCAAAGGTCCATTATTCTTTCCAAACCCCATTTCAGTACACTACTGTACAATTAACACTGTTATTAGCCATGATTATATTTCTGTTTGATAATCCAAACCACCTGGTGACCCAGTCATTTTAGATAATCGAGTTTCCATTGTATGTGATACTTGATACTAGTGAACGGAGTTTTATGTGTAGCGTATATGCACTGTAGAGTATTCACGTGTTTGAACTTCAAATTTAAAAACATGAACAATCAATATTGGGCACATGAAATGTGAACTACACCATCATAGGAAAACATGACTCCGCATCTTAGGCAGTTGAGAAGTGACCAAAAGGGCTTCTTGTTTTTCTTTGTCATATTTTGATAAAGACTAGAGCAAGCAAAAGAGGTTTACCGTTCTTCTATTTCATTCTTTTTACAAAGTTCAATCAAATGATTTCATGAAATGTACTTTACAAACCTATGTGGAATGAATGTTTGAAATGAAATGTTTGTTATTTGTTCTTCCCTCGCAGCTGTTCTTTTATTGGGCCAAAAAGATGAAAATCATTTGGAGCCAAGTCTGGACTATATGGAGGGTGGTCCAGCAGCTGAAAACCCAAGATTTTGAAATCATAGGACTGTGTTTTTAGCCGTATGAGGTTAAGAATTATCTTGAAGCAAAATTACGCATTTTGAAGGATTACCATGTCTTTTGACTTCAATAAACACAGTTCGTATTAGCTGTCATTATTTATTGTTTGACCCTCCAATTGTTTATTGTCATCATAACCTTTCCAGCAGACAGCTGAGTTTTTAACCTTTTTGCTTGGGGAGATGAAGGATGTTCCCACACCAAACTTTGTTGCTTGCTCTCTGGTTTAAAATGATAGACCAATGTCTCTTCAACGGTTGTTATTCGCTTAAGAACTAAATCTCCTTCTTTATAACATTCCAAATGCTTCTGGGAAATTTTGAAACGATTGCCTTTGTGGATTCTGGTCAATTGACATAAAACCCAGCGAGCATAGATTTTTTGAAAGTTTAAAGAATGGCTTACATTCAACTCACTTGCAATTTTATCAACTGTAATTCGTCGATTATTGAGAATCATTTATTTAACCACTTCAATATTGTTATTAGTCTTTGAATGCCTACCAGGCCACAGTTCATCACACAGAGAAATCCTACCACTTTTAAAGCTATCAATCCATTCATAGATCTTGCTTCCACTCATACAACTCTATCTGATTGCTGCTGCATTCGACGAATAATCTCTGCTGGTTTCACACCTTCTGAATTGAGGAAACTTATCACTGCTCGCATTTCTTCCTTGGTGCAGTCAGACAAAGGAGAACTCATTTTACGGTCTTTATACACAATCACAATTAGCTAACAGTGAAACAATACTTTCAATGAACATCTGATAGACGTTATGAGTTACAGCAGAACAATCAGTGCTGATGCGTGTGATTCGGAGGGAAATTTAAATTTCCCTTTACTTTTTAACTTGCCCTCATACAAACAAAATTTATATGCAACTAACTTCTGTCAGCAACCAAGATTAGCTACCAAAAGTATTTGTTTTCAGTGTTGTCTTTAATTTAGAGCTAAACTACAGAAGAAATGATAGGCTGTCTGTAGTTTCTGTCAGAAATGAAGAAATAATGTTTTTTCATTTTTGTTAAAATTAATAGTTTGATATAATGGGCATACGAAGTTTAACTCTTTGGCACCATTTTAAAAATAAAGTTCTGGTGCAAAGCAAGAAACACTTACTGTATAATGTTGCACTGGTTCATAAGTTGCAACCAAAGTACATTTTGTACCCTAATTGTTTAAAATATGCATTTTTATTTAATATAATGTATTTTACATTATAATGTACAGCTAAACAATGTTAAGCAGTAGTCACAAAAACTCTGTATAGGTACTATATTTAAAAAATTCTATCCAGACTGTCTTGTGTAGCCTAGTTAGGAGGCAAAAACCAAGGTTTCTAAAATGTTTACAGCCCTAGCATGTCTTTAGCTCTTTAAAAGTTTACTAGGCCCTAAGAATTGACGAAGATCAATTTTATAATCTACAGCAACTTAGTTGTGATTCAGAAAAACTAAAATATTTTGCTTAGCGTACTCATTCATTTTCGTTGTACTATTTGTTATTTGAGGGTGTACTAATATAACCTAATACGAGGGCTGTGCAGAAAGTAATTTATAAGCAACAAAAACACCAAAGTGAAAGGAAGTATTTTTCATTACGTAGATTTGAGAAATATTCTAAACTGTTTTTCACCATTGCCTACATTCAAATTGAGACACTTATCATAGTGAAACATCAGTATATTAATTTTATTGCCAGAATTGACATTCCAACCATTAAATTATGCCTGCTTACAGTTCGATTTCATCAAATTTTGAGTCAGATCTGTACTTATGGAAACAAAGGAAAGCTGTTTGGCAGATCATGACTGCACGGTGGATAATCAAACACCTCTTATCTGAAACGATCCAAGAACTCTTGTGTGCGTTTGGCTGTGTACAGATGGGCATTGTCTTGAAAAAATTAAAATTAAGAACTCACTTTTTTAAAACTTTTTTAATGTTACACATTGTCTATCAGAGTTATTGTTTAACATCATTCAGTAACTTTTTCTCTAGAAGAACTTTTGTATCTGCGCACCATTGGCTGTTTTTTTCATAAGTTATTTTTTATTTAAGCCTCATCCCGAGTTACAATACATGGTACAGAATTGAATTTCTGTAAGGTTTTGAGAAATTTGAACATTTCTGCTAAATGTTATGCGTTGGTTTTTGTGATCTGACAAGATTTTCGGTACCCATCTCTAATAAAATTTGGCTAGTTTTTGCATCACAATATCATATGACTTGTAATTCTGACAGAATAATTTTCATAAATCTCGTTACTGATTTATGTCACCAGTAATGTTGTCAGCCACTCTGTCCCTGATTATGAACATTTTTGCGGTCATTTATAAACAATACACTGCTTTCATGCATTATGTTGTTTCATGCATTTAAAGTAACTAATTAGTATTTCAATTTGTAACGGTTTTTTCCCAACAAGTACCTTATCACTGCCCGCACTTTACAACTCGAAAGATTTTCATTATCAGCATTCATTCGAAAATTGTTTCTTCAAGGAGCAAGCAACACAAACTGTACTCTATAAAAGCAGCTGGATGACTACTGAGTGATAGAAACCTCTGCGACCAAGATAGTGGCACTAGTAGCAAAAACAGTTACATTTCTGCACAGCCCTCATGTAATACTCGTAGGTCCTACCCTAGGCTTCTGTTTAAAATATCACTTTTATAAAATTCTAGTTTTTGGGTTATATGCTTCTTCAATGGATCACTCGCAGTAAGGTAAGTGCTCTTTATTTCTTTACATTTTACATTATTAATATTGTTTAAGGAAATAAAATGTTTTTGGAAAAAAAGAGAGATACAGACATTTAGTTAACCTTCATTTCAAGGCAAATAGCGCAGTCGATTTTAAATTATTTTCTGTAATTTTTTGTCTGAAATAAATATGGTATTTAATCTGTTATTTTTGGATGCTTAAGACAGACTTTTAATTAAAACTGCCTTGTAGAATGAAGGTAAACAAAATGTTAAGTAGTTTTGGGTTTTTAGCTAAATAATTTTGATGGTTTTGCATGTTTTTGAATAATGCATTATCTCTGTGTCATTGTAAATAATTGAAAGATTATTCGGGTCAACTCGCAAAGATATCTCGCCCGCAAAGGATAAATTGGAATTATTTATTCCAGATTCATTTAAAAAATATATGTTATTTATTTTTGTAAGTTCATAGTAAACACAAGTTGTACATTACAACTGTTTTAAAAACATTTACAATTTAGATTGTTTTTAACTTTTGTTTATTTACTGTTACTGTGAACTTTAACACCGAACTGTTTCAAACATAAAATTCTTTGAAACATTGTTTATTTATTAAAAATATTACCTTCGGAAAAGAATTTGGTTGATTATTAGTTTTTGTGGAATAGAATTCTAATCAAAACAACAGTGAAATTTAATTTGGAAGCAAATCAGGATCACCGCTATGGATAAATATAAGTAAGTATCAATTTTTTGTTTTAGTTTTTAGTAAAACAACTAGTTTCAACTGAGTTTTGTAAAAATAATGATTACGTTTAATTATATGATATATATATATATAAGTATTATCGCATTCAAGTGTGATAGGGAAGCGCTAGTTTTTAATTGTAAGTAAGTAATTGTGAAAGAAGAGATTATGGTTTTAAAATGAAGAATCTAGTTTTTGGAGCATTTTTCTGGTGAGTAGAATCTTTTCATTCTTCTCTCCATGAAATGTTTTACATTATAGATTTGTAGGCCTTTTTACTACTACTTTTTTAAAAATATTATGCTAAAATATTAGATCTAATTTTTTATATGTAGTCTAATATAACAAATATAACATACATATACATACAACATTGTATGCATATAACATAACATTGTATTGCATCAATTGTTAGGCTACTACGCTTGACATATAATAGCTTGTAGTATTCTTAAGTTTTTACTTTTTTACATGGATGTTGATAGGCTTAGCTAAAATATTTATGATTGCTGTAAGAAATCAAAAATTGATTAGTTACGAGGGTTTTATGGAAGATTCATTTACATAATGAATCGTAAGTTTGCTTTGAATGTATTTTTAAAAGTCGCTTACAGCAAGTATCGAAGAGTCTCCTCGTCATCCTTCTGCATGGGAAACTTAAATCACTGGCATCATTTCACGTGACAGGATAGTGAATAGGTAAATATTACTTTAAAAAAATACGTTCTTAACTGTAGTAATTAGGAATTCAAAATAATTTTAAAGGGTTTTACGAAATTTAAACTTAAAGAATAACTTGTTTGTCCTCTTGAACAATAATAGCCCTTTTTTTTAGATTCACTTTTGTTACAGCTACATTTTGTGGGGGCAAAGAAACAGAGATAATGACTTTTATCAAGTAAACATTATATATCAGTTATTTAGTTGTATTTAGCCTAATGAAATAATATGGATACAGTAATAGTGTCAAGTTTTTTTACGATTGTTAGGTTATGTGGTGGTCAAATGAACGAAATTGATGGGTTGTTTAAACAGATACACACATGCATTAATTGGTGTTGGTCTGGTGGATAATAATGAACCGACTTGTAATAGATTAAATTAGTTCCCTTATAGTTAGCGAACATGTATTATGATTTGGCTTATGCAGTAGATTCCTTCTGGTTCGATCTCCTCTGGTCCAAACTAAAAATAGCGTGAACAAAGTGAATAAATGCAAATAAGATCAATAATTGGTTGAAAATGTTTAAGGGCTTTGTAAAAAAAATAGTTATAAGGTTATATAAACAATGCTTTAAGAGTTTTTTTTAGTGTACTGTACTCTGCCGTACAAAACAAACAGTACAGTAAAACTTAATGAAAACAGCGTTTGTTGTCCATTTATAGGTTTTTTTTGACATTAAAATCATTTGTCTCTGTACCCCTCAGGGGGGTGCAGACTAGCTGCACCTATTGAGAGGATTTAGACCCTCGTGGCACCCGAGTCTAACACACACACTTGCAACACTACATTTACGACTTTAACACTTTACACTCACACTTACATTTAGGGAGGCGATAATAGCCTCAATGTGCTTTTCGCCATAAAATACATCTGTATGCTCTTAAAGTTTAGTCTTTGTTAGGTAATCACAAGAGTATGTTTATGTTTAGCACTCATTTTAAAAACGCAGTTATTCCTAGTATTTTAACGATGTTTTAGTGTATGTAACAGTACACTAAAGAAAGGAAAAGTATGCACATCATTTTAACAATTACGTATAGTGTTGTAGGCTGCACATAACTAATCTGACTGTACTGTTCCTGCGTTATAGAGGCAAGGAATAAGTGGAGAATTGTTGCTGACTCGGCACAGCTTATCACTAAGTGATGTGTTGCTGGTGTGTCAGTGTGACTCATGCTCAGGCAGCTGGCCGAACCAACCTAGGCTGATTTAGAGGGAATCTACTGTATGTGCATGTAGGAGTAACACATTTTAATTTCTAAATTAGGAAGTACCGGAGTGCTGAAGCACTTGTTACTTGATGGTGTGTGTATTTTCTTTGATATTACCAAAATTGCAGCCCAAAAAACTGTAATTTGGTGTTGAAATTAAGAAAATACTATTTTTTTTTCAATCTTTCGAATCTACTCTGAAGTGGCCTGAGTAGGAGATGGAGCTGCACACTGGGCGTGAAGCACAGAGATGTTCATTAATAATCCATTATGACCACCGTTACTTCCAACTTCATAATTACATTCCTAGCTGAGTTACAGACTTGTAAATATGGCTGTGTCTATTGAATAGAGGTCAGGTGTGGATTGAGAAGTGTCATTAGTTTTTTTTTAGGTGGAAAGAAATAACGCTGCAGAAATTTGTTGCAGAATTAGCCAAGTATATGAAAATCTCTTTGAACAAGATCTCAGAATTGTGCAAGAAGTTTTGTGATTAGGGTAGCTGTACGAGTTCATGCATTGTCGTGAATCAAAACAACAAAAGAAAACATTCCTCTTCTTTTGTTCTGAATAGCTCTCTGTAGTCGACAGTATGCATCTGCATTGATCATACTCCTTTGTTCCACGATATCCATCAGAAACATGCTTTTATGTTCCCAAAAAGATGGAGGCCATGACTGTCAACATGATGAACATATTTTTGAATTTTCTAGGTTTGTTCATAGTGTTTGTGTGCACCACACTTGTACAACACCACTCACGATGTTTTAATCATATACGTGTAATGAAATTTTGCCGTTATTCTTTTCTGCCTAAAGAAAACTAATGACACTGCAATTTGCATGTGGCAGGAAAATCAGTAGACATGGTCATGCTTATGAGTCTGCAATTCAGGTTCAAATTGGCATTATAAAGTTGGAAGAGCTAGTGGTTATAGTAAGAGAGATGCACTATTGTCTAGTGCGCAGCTATGCTTCCTATCGCTCAACAGGTCACATCACAATAGATTTGGAGGCAAAAAATGTACTATTACATTATCAAAGTGATAAACATGGTTTTGTTTGTTTTAAATGTTAATTATTTTTTTTTAAGACGAAAAGCACATTGAGGCTATTATTGCCTCCCTAAATGCAAGTTTGAGTGTAAAGTGTTAAAGTTGTAAGTGTAAGTGTGTGTTAGACTCGGGTACCGTGAGGGACGTATAGATCCTCTCAATAGGTGCAGCTATTTTGTAACCCCTTGTGGGAAATGGTTTTTCAGTAAAGCAGTTCCAGAGAATATACTGCATTGCACTCCTTATGAATTTGTTCTTTAGACTTTGCATCAATAGCAGTGTCTTTTTTTTAAAAAATGGCGTTCAGCCTTCTATTAATGAATAGGTGGTCCAACTAGTCTTGTAAACATGAAATCGCACATATTTTCAACACATAAAGGGCACTGTGAAAAGGTTACGATTAAGTTCATTTCCGAGAACCCTCTTTTACAGTGTTTGAGTATGTTTGGAAAATATAGGGTGTGGCAGTCAGTCCTGCATTTTTGAAAAGGCTGTGGATAATAAACGGATGCATTTTAAAAAATTTTATTGCTACTATCTTATTATACATTAAAAAGCATTTAAGAAACATAAATATAACTATTCATTGCTTAAAAATAACATCGGTAAATGTTATCCTTCCCGATTAATGAATTCTTGCAGGCGATTTCTGAAGTTGTTCATCACATCACGGAGCATAAGTTGAGGATTTTCTGAATTCTCAGGCAATTTCTTGCCTTGAGTTCTTCAACTGTACGAGGTTGTTCTTCATACACTTTACTGTTTAGGTACCCCCAAAATAAAAAAAAAACTTGGTGTAAGGTCGAGGGTCGAGTACTTCATAGCTACCCACACCTAAAAAGCGTTTCCACTTTGGTAAAACGCTTTCACGCAAACGACCGTTGTAGCTTTGACCACTGTTTCATAATAACTGAAATCCTTTGAGGTGAGAAACACAACGGTAACCTTGACAACTAACCCAGTCCATTTTCTAGCCTTCCACAGTCTTTTTTCAAAAATGCAGGTTTGACTGCCACATCCTGTATTAGTTTCTGGCTAAAAAGAAGAACTGGAGCATTGCTCTAGTTATGAAGAGGAAACAGCAGATTACATAATCTATGATTGTAAGCTTTTTGTCACAGCAAAGACGCTTGCTTCTTGTTGGCAAGAACCTTACAATTATAGATTATGTTGCCTGCAGTCTTCTTATTCATCGCACTTAGCATAGACAGTTTTTTCATTGTTAGTTCTTCTCCTGTTCTGCAGGGCAGGAGTTTCCCTCAGCATACTATAGTGAATTCCTTGGTTCTTCTGAGTTACCCTCTACACTGAGTTCTCTACTGTCCCTTTAAGTCCACCTAGAAGAACCTCTTTCAGTAGGCGTTTACTGTTAGAACACCCTCTAAGTTTATCTTGTTATTCCTGGTGTTTGTAGATCTACTGGATAGCCGATCACGCCAGGCATAGAGAAACCCCTACTGCCAGTTCTGATCCCATAAACGCAGAATAAGATCTCAATCCAGGCAGCTTGTTTGCTTTCCCATTACTCTCAACATCCAATGTAAAGTAATCTGGTTTACAACCTGGTTCTTCTGAGTTTTCTTCTACACTGAGTTCTCTACTGTCCCTTTAAGTCCACCTAGAAGAACCTCTTTCAGTAGGCGTTTACTGTTAGAACACCCTCTAAGTTTATCTTGTTATTCCTGGTGTTTGTAGATCTACTGGATAGCCGATCACGCCAGGCATAGAGAAACCCCTACTGCCAGTTCTGATCCCATAAACGCAGAATAAGATCTCAATCCAGGCAGCTTGTTTGCTTTCCCATTACTCTCAACATCCAATGTAAAGTAATCTGGTTTACAACCTGGTTCTTCTGAGTTTTCTTCTACACTGAGTTCTCTACTGTCCCTTTAAGTCCACCTAGAAGAACCTCTTTCAGTAGGCATTTACTGTTAGAACGCCCTCTAAGGTTATCTTTATTATTCCTGGTGTTGTTTGTAGATAGCCGATCACGCCAGGCATAGAGAAACCCCTACTGCCAGTTCTGATCCCATAAACGCAGAATAAGATCTCAATCCAGGCAGCTTGTTTGCTTTCCCATTACTCTCAACATCCAATGTAAAGTAACCTGGTTTACAACCTGGTGGTTCTTCTGAGTTTTCTTCTACACTGAGTTCTCTACTGTCCCTTTAAGTCCACCTAGAAGAACCTCTTTCAGTAGGCATTTACTGTTAGAACAGTAACCCTCTAAGATTAGAAGATAACCCTCTAAGGTTATCTTTATTATTCCTGGTGTTGTTTGTAGATAGCTGACCAGACCTGGCATAGAGAAACCCCTACTGCCAGTTCTGATCCCATAAACGCAGAATAAGATCTCAATCCAGGCAGCTTGTTTGCTTTCCCATTACTCTCAACATCCAATGTAAAGTAATCTGGTTTACAACCTGGTGGTTCTTCTGAGTTTTTTTCTACACTGAGTTCTCTACTGTCCCTTTAAGTCCACCTAGAAGAACCTCTTTCAGTAGGCATTTACTGTTAGAACGCCCTCTAAGGTTATCTTTATTATTCCTGGTGTTGTTTGTAGATAGCTGACCAGACCAGGCATACTGCCAGTTCTGATCCTATAAACACAGAATAAGATCTCAATCCAGGCAGCTTGTTTTGCCTTCCCATAACCCTCAACATCCAGTGTAAAGTAATTTAGTTTAGGAGGCATTGTGGATCTCCCAGCATGTCTGTACTAGTTTAGACTTCATAGTTGAGCCAACAGGTGTATGAATTGCTGCCTGAATAATTGTTGGTATAAATATATAGTTTGGTTTTCTTATACTCTCAGCCTGAAATAGTATGGCATCCTGTCCCAAGGTAATGGTATACCTGTCAATCTCTGTGTAAATTTTGTCCAAAATACTGTCAGTGTCTTACCGCTAAATCTCTTGGAATAAGAGATTTATTCCATTTTTTGGAAAAATGCATAAAAAAATTCATGGAATTATAAAACTTTATTAAAAAAATAATTGTGCTATATATAAAAAAATAACCATCTATTTCTAAAAGCATAACGTTATTTGTTTATAGTTCCAAATTTTTGAAGTACATTTCAGTAATGTTGTTAATACTTATTTCACTGGATTCACTGTTCTCCTTCTTCTTTTATATTATTATATTCATATTTTTATGATATTTGTAAGAATAAAGAAACTCGGTTATAAAATTTTTTTAGTCATTCCATTTTCTCTGCATTCCTTCCATATTTTATAAGTTTTCTTAATATTACATGTAACCATTTTCACACTTTTTTTGAATGACCAGTGGCGACATTTTGTTTGGTTGGTTTTTTTCCAGTGTTACACTTTCGGTTTGTAATTTTTCATTCAATTTACCACAATTTAATTCTGTCATATTGAAATTCAATCATATTGTTATATGATTATAATCTCCTTTTATGTTATCACTGCAAATGCCATTTGTATCAATAAAATATTGAAGTTGCAATAATTTGCTTAAATGTTTTTTTCCATCGACATAAAGGCTAATTGTTTTTCGGTTTCCATCTTCTGTATTTTTGTTTTATTTTATTACTAATGCAAAGCATTTTTGTTTTCTTCGTATAATTTCTCAGTTACTAATGAATTTATTCAATTTTTGATTAAATCTTGTCCATTGAAATATTTTTCCAGGAAAATAAGCAGCCGAGAATTTCACGGTAGAAGGTAATGTATATAATTTTTCCATTTATTGATAGGTTTAGTGATAATGTACAATTTGAAAATTTTTATGTGTCGAAAGCTTTCCATGCGTAAATATAACGTGACAGTTGTAGCAAGAATAGTGGACCCATGATGTGTAATAGACAAAGTGTCATATGGAAAGCGTTAAAGGTAGCAGTTGATTCAGATCACTTGAGTCGATCAGCAGTGTTCTTCTCAAGCACGCCGGTCACAGTTCTTGCTAAAACTGCTTAGATTAGAAATATGAGACGCTTCTTTAAATTATTCTTTCTTTAGTGCAGTAAAAGTAAAATGATTGCATACAAATTTAATTTTCAGGACTTGTTTATTGTAGGCTAATAAATACTTAAAGGATGAGTTTTAAATGCCTCCTGTACGTTTTCCAAAAACATTTTCAAGTATTTTTTTTGTAGGCGATACTTAATTTTAACACAATATTTTCGAACTAACTTGCAATTCTATTTTTTCAAATGTGAAGGTGGTATTATGTCACATGATTTCGAGTCATATTTTTATCTTGAATTTTTATGAATATGCAATGAATCAGCAATTTTTAATGAATAAATTGCTGCTAACCACTACTTCTTACAAATATATCATTAATTATAGGGTAAATACCATATTAAAAAAAAAAAAACGGGATATTTTGGAAACTAATAACGAATTTTGAAACAGTTTCCAGCGTTCTGTTCGGCATAAAAAATTAACCGGATATCATTTGTAAATTTTGAAAAAAGTATAATTTCAACTAGTAAATCCAAAAAAGTGGTAAAAAGTGTAATATATTAATTATATATAAATTAAGTACTTAACAGTGATTGACATTGGTTTGCAAGCAATATCAGTAAAAATGCAGGAAAAATTATGAGGAAGACATTTTTTCTTTAGATTATCAAAATAAGATTATCAATATAGATTATCAAAATAAGAAGTTGAATCTGAGTAGGCCTACTAATTTTCTAATATCTATACAGTATATTAAAAAAAAAATAATGGAACCTAATACAAGTCAAACAGGCTGTTCGATCTGATCAACTCTGAACTTTACACTTCAAGGTTATGGGTTCAAGTCTTGGTTACTCCCATTGCTTTACCCTTAGGGCCGAGTGGCCACCCAAATTCAGCTTAGAGTTAAGCTGAGCTTTCTAAATATAACCTCAGTTGTGTGCAGTAACAGTATAATTGTCCAAATGCCTTACACGTTCACTTCTATTGTCATAAGTCGATGACATAAATTGTTATAAGCAAGAAGCACGCAGTACATAAGCTTTTAAATTAAATATTATGATCCCTTATAACCTGTTTTCTTAAATTTCCCTTGCCAAAGTTGTAAAATAAATTTTCGATGTAATTGATTATAAACTTTTTTTTTTACGTTTTTTTGTAGTAACGTTTGTCATTATCATATCTCTCAGTGTAAATGTGCCGTTTTTGTTTGATTTAAAATAAAAATTCCATTTCAACGGTTTTTAGATTTGCTGTGATCTTATCAGATACTTTATTTGCAATTCTGTTTCATGAAATCATTTATACAATCCAATATGTTAAATTGTACACAGCGTTCTGTATTTTTTTAAAACAAATGAAAAAAGATCTTGGGCCACATTTATAAATACAGTGTTTTGGATTTTGCCTGTTACTGATTTCCCTAAGGTCGTAAGTCATACATGTGGGAGGAATTTAGTTTACGTTTTGCTTCAGCTGCCTGTGTTTGGCCGATTATTTTTAGGCAAACCAGTGCTATAGTGAGAACAGGAAGTAGGAAAGGACTGTTTGAATTTAAGTAAAATGAAGAAAACAGGTTATAAATGTTAATTTTAATGTACAAAACATTTTTTGGATGAATTGATTTTTTATTATATTACTTTGGAAGAAAAAGAGCAACACCCCTAAAGGTATAGCCTGCTTGAGGGATACCCTCAAAAAAATTTACAGACAGCATAAAGGCAAAATTACGAAAGAAATATAGCTCCTCAGTCAAAATTACAATTAAAAAAAAGTTTTCTAGAAAAAAAACATTCGAAAATATTGTGTGCATGATTCATTCACACACCTCTTCTAAAATTTACTAAAAAAATTAAATACAAAAAGTTATTACAGTAACCTGAACATCTTGGTAAGAGCCAACCTCTAACTTTTCCCTTAAATAATGCCAGTGAAGCTGCACATTTCATGTGTTCGGGCGGAATATTAAACAACTTTGGCCCAAGGAAACCCAGTTTTCGTAAAGCAGTGTTTTAAAAGAACTTGGGAACTACAAAAATTTATAGAGAAAAATTACAAAAAAAACTTTTATTATTCTAAAATTGATTATTTTTGTTTCTTACAGATTTAAAAAGGCCATTTTGCTGTCCACGTTGTAATCGCAATTATTCAGTGATCTATACATTGGATAGGCATATGCGTTACGAGTGTGGAGTGAAGAAACAATTTGCCTGCGAAAGCTGCCACCGTAGGTTCAGTAGGTCGGATGTATTACGCTGTCACATTCGCATTTGTAAATATCAAAAAGGTCACGATTAATTAATTCCCTATTGTTTTAATTGACTAGACAAAATATTTGTTGTGTGAACGTTATAGTGTAGGAAAAATTAATAGTATTACAATTACAGGAATTGTATTGCAATTAATTAGTACCATTTAAATTTTAATTAGCACATTAGAAATTTTATTGTTAGAGTTTGCGATAAAAATTGTCGTTTAACTCATCCAGTAACATTGAACAATTAGTTTTATATTATTTAATTTTTTTGTAAAAAAACAGTTTTTTGAGTTAATGTTTTTATTAAGTACATTTCTTTTATAGGTATATTTTCCAATATGGAAAGTGTATTGTGTGAATCTTTACATTTTTAAAACCAGTATGTTCGAGAGTAATTAAATTGATGATTTAGCTTAGCTTATAAAGTACCCGAATGCAAGTTTATTACATTATGTTTTTTTTTATTTTTAAGTTGTTTTTGTGTTTTTGTTTGAAAGTGTAGTTTTAGTAACAACGCAACCACAAAACATTGTGGTCTGCCAATTTTTTTTTTTAATTTCTAAAACACAATGTACCTTCTTGTAACCTGTATTTGATTACAGGTACAAGTAAGGAAATAATTTAGTTGATTGTATTTTTTTCAGTTATTTGACTTTGTGAGCAACTCTAGAAAAAAGTTACTGATTTTCTATTCTTTAGAAAATATAATTTTGTATTAAACAATTTATTTTTATTTTCAAATGCATTGTATATTTTCAGATAATACAGAATCATTTTTGTTGTAATAAAAATGTTTTTAAAAGTATTAAATTTGATTAGTTATACCTAAATCATATTTGTTGTGCAATGTTGGTGATGTAAAACAAGAAGCAGAGAGGTCTGGTGTTATAGTAAGGGGTGGATGAATCAATAGCTGATTTCTTTATTATCTTTATTGCTACAACTTTCCTGACAGTATCGTTAAAATAGAGAAGTTGCACAAAAATCTTTGGTTAGGATTATGACCTATTCTTCCCGTCAGTGGTCTATCCACTCACCTCATAAATGCTACCATGGTTTCGAAACTATCGTTTCATCTTCAGGCCGTTATAAAAAATGTTAAATTCCTCTGTTAAGGTCGTCACAAAGTCAAACAAAACATTAAAACACACATCACAAACACTGTTTGTTTTAATTTTTTGTTTGATTTTGTGACAGAGGGATTTAACATTTTGTATAACGGCCTGAAGATGAAATGATAGCGTTTCAAAACCGCAGTAGCCTTTATGAGGTGCGTTGATAGACCACTGACGGAAATCCTAATCATTTGAATATGTGGTCCGGTGGTTATGTTACAATAATGAAAAATCTTTGTTTTAAACAAATTATCTGCAGAAATCAGCGACCCCACCATCACTTTACAAAAGCTGTTTCAGAAAGTTGTTGCAAAATTTCTGGAAGTAAAATTTGTTTTTCATTGGTGAATAAATACAGACATTGAAATTATGTATGATGGGATCATGGTTTTTGTAGAACCAGTTTGAGAAAAGTAACAATATGATTTTTATTCCAAATGTTTAAAACACACTTTTTCTCAACAAATCTACAAATGATGTATTTCACTTTTTTAATGATATTTCACCATTTTTATTTTGACTTTTAAGAGCTGAGTTGTGATAAAAAAACTAACAAAATTTACCGATAACTGTCTACAATAAACAAAATAATTAGAAAAATAATCACGTCACACAGCTGTCTCGCTGACATGATAGAAGAGAATTTCCAAAAGTTTTTTTTCTATGCCTTTTTGAAATCTAATTGTACCGTCATAATCAGCATTAAAATCTGTATATATTAACATTTTAAACTTTCAAATTACACTGAAAATACAAAAATGAACCCTGACCACTATAAAAAATTGTTAAACAGATTTTGAAAATTCAAAATGCAGATTTATGCAGTTTTTGACACTGATTACACTGGTGAAATTGGATTTTCAAAAACTTTTGAAAAAAGGTTATGAATGAATGAAGGTCAGGGTAACACTCATTTCAAGATCCTGAGTCGGGGTCTTACTATGATGTCCACTCCAAGAGCTCGTTTTTTCATTGGAAATTCGATAATAGTTATGTTTTATTTTAAGAAATAATTCTTTGTTTAAATTCACTGCAAAAATAGAAATTAGTTAAAATTACCTGTTTTTTAAAAGTAATTTATGAAAATAATTTGCTTGATTATCTTTTGAAATTATTTTTTAAAATTCTAAGTAGCATGATGATCATCTTTCAACTCGTATCGTTCATGATTCAAAATGTGATTTTCTAAACTGAAAAACCCTGCTAGATGGAAATCTGATTATTTTAGAAAATATGTGTACATGTATAACTTTATGATTTTGATGTGGGTAATATGCTGGTGAATTTGGAATTAAACAATAAATGTTTTTGTACACATGCATTTTCACAAGTTTTAAGTTTAAATTTAACAAAGATCAATATATGTACAAAGATTGGACAGTGAGTTGTGCTCAATGTACAGGTTAAATTGAATTTTTCCAACTCTGAAAACAGTTTGTAGAAGATGTTAATCCAGAGACTTTTCAAACTGGAAGATAGAAAACTGAAGCTTGAAAGGGTTTTCGGTATAAAAAAAACGTTCCAAATACAGCTTTTAGCATTATACAATACATATACTTGCAACCCATAATATGGGACTTTTTTGTAGCGGCAGTTCAAAATATTCAAATAGCACCATTGAGTTTTATTGTATTTTGAAAAGTAATCTTTCAAAAAACTAAAAAATAATCAATGATTGCAGCTGTCTCACTGACATGATGGAAGCAAATTTTATAATATTAAAAAAAAAACTGATTTCATCATAATAAATAGCATTAAAAACTGAAACACTATCAGACACAAATAAGAAAAAGGAGAATTGATTTTTATGGGCACATCCTCCGAATGGACAAAAATAGACTAACCAAAAAAATATTTGACTACTTTCGCAATAAAAGAGCCAAACCACATTGGTTTAGAGAAACAGAGAAAGACATAACAGAACTACAAATCACTGACACTATGCTCATGGAAAAAACAGCCAAAACAATAACCAAGGACAAGAAACAACGGTCCAAGGCAATGTCAAATCCAAGCGAACGATCCAAATCTCTGATGAAGAAAGAAAAGCAAGATCACAACGAGTGAAGCAATACTGGGCTACGAGGAAAGCACAGAACATTAAAAAGTGATTGATTTAGTGTGCCACAAAGTTGGGTGAAACAAATAAAGAGAAATAGCATTAAGATGTAAATATATTAGCATTTTATACTTTCAGATCACACTGAAAATACGAAATGAACCTTGACTGTATCATATTAAATATTCTTAATTTCTGAATAAAATGTGTACATTTTAACGACCCCTCAAGAATGTACCCTCTAGAGGTCAGGATTAGGTCGCTGATTGCTCATTTTCCAATGGAAATTCACTAATATAACTGTATAAACCAGAGTTTGCTGTATCATTTCAACCTAAAATGGTAGGCACTCAAATATTAAAAAAAATCCAACTTAATTAGATTGTATTCTAAAATTTACATGCATACGTTCTATCAAACATAACTGTGAATGAAATTGCTTAGTTTGACGATGATTGACTCAAACAAAATACATAAATTAAGGATTTATAATAAAAACTTAAGTTTTCGTGGATTATAGTTTTTACTTTTATTGAAGTACTACTGTAATATATGTTTGTGCTATAACTTCAGATTAGGAAAGGTGGTTATAATAATATATAATTATGTTACGACTATCTATGTATAGTAGGTTTTACATTTCAAGTGAGGTTCGGAGGTTGATGTGGCTAAATCACATGTGCATCTCAAAGTTTTTAGTTCAACCCATAGTTACTCCTATTGCTTTAACCTTACCGTTAACGCTCATCCCTTGTCTTCATTAGTCTAACTGGCTTAACATATGGTCATTAAAAAAGAGCAGAAAACCTGAAGGTTCCGAGTATAGTTTTGGTAGATATTTTTTCGTTTGTAATTTGTTGGCCTGTTAGGTTTTTTAAAACAGTTTTATATTTCATAAAACATATGTTTGATAAAATAACATGTCTGTTATATTTGATTAATGTATTGTTAGAATTTTAAAATTTAATTCCATTTTAAGAAGTGTAAATTAAATAACAAAATGAAAGTTTTAAGTAATTATTCAATTTGTGATATTCAGGAAAATTAGAACACGCATTATACTTTCACAAAAATTCTTAATTATTGTGTGATATATGTGTTTTGTCATGAGGTATTAAACATAACATAATAATAAAGAATTTTCGTGAAATTATTATAAATGTTCTAATTTTCATGGATATCATGGAGTTTTACCAAGTACTGACTTTGTGTTTGATAAATAAAATAAAATAAATTGGTAATAATTGAATTGGTAACAGTAGATTATTTATTAAAAATTTTAATTTTAGTGTGTAGTAGGTAGGCCAGCGATCCTGCTAACTTTTGTGAATATTAAATTTAAAATAATAATAATGTTACTAAAAATGTGCTGAAAGAAGATCGGCAGAGCAATATTTATTTCTTTATTACAGTAGGTCTACATACGTTAAGCCTAGATATTTTCATTGTTATGCAACAATTAATGTAAACCACATTAATAGTAAGTGGACTGCCTAATAAATTACTAGATTGTTTGTCAAATAAGAAATGTGAAAATTGATGATTTTCAAGAAAAAATCCAGAGTATAGAAGTTACAAATTTGTAAATGTTTGTTACTGTAACAAGATTTTGGCCAGATCTTTTAACAGCTAGTTTCTTGAGAACGTGTCAGATTTGTTTGTGTTTAAATGAATGGTTTATATGTGAAAAAAATACATGAATCAATCTGTAATTTCTTTATGAAATGATTAGGAAATTGTGGCATATGCTTTTATGATTTTGGCAACTGTATTTTTGGTAGCTCTTGAATACAAATTAGCAGGATCGCTGGACTGGGTGGAGGTGGGAATCGGGGTCCTAAAGGATCCTTAAAATTAATATTAATGCCTGTAAAAAATAATAATATTTACAAACGGTAAATTTTTGTACGTGGACACTTTAGAAGTAGATAGTTATTTTTACTATAATTTTAATAATTGTGTTAAGTGCAATATGTGTAATAATACATGTTTTTGATTATCTCGCTGTGTTTAATCTTACTTGTTGTGATGTCTGTATGTAGTTATTTATTTGAATATTAGATGATTATGGTTTTATGAAATTTCATTTTCATTACTGAAAATGTGTAATTTAATAATTTATAAAGGTTAAATAATCTGTTGTAACAATTTATAAAGGTTAAACTATCTGTTGTAACAATTTATAAAGGTTAAACAATCTGTTGTAACAATTTATAAAGGTTAAACAATCTGTTGTAACAATTTATAAAGGTTAAACAATCTGTTGTAACAATTTATAAAGGTTAAACAATCTGTTGTAAAAATTTATAAAGGTTAAACAATCTGTTGTAACAATTTATACAGTTTAAACGTTATACATTTTGACAGTAAAGTTACAACGGTGTAAGGGGAATGCTACGCATGAAAGTAATATTATTGTAACACAGTTTTGAAATAATAAAATAATTGATTAACTGATTGTGATTGCCACAAAATAGTTTGAATTTAAAGTTAAAATTTTAAATGAAAATGTTTCTTAAACTGAGGTATTAAAAGAAAATTAAAGTATTAAAAACTGAAGAATTATAATTGAAAGTAATGGAAAATAATGACTTCATATCAATAAGCTCATCACTACAAATATTTTATTTTTTTATTAGGGCCTTGCAGAATACGGGGTGTGGCATAAAAACCTCCTTCTCGTTTATGCTACTCTAGTGCTAGTGGCTGCAGCCTGCAGCCTACGCTCTACCATTTGAGTTGCCATAATGATTTGGAGTGTTGTGCATAGTGTGTTTGCTATTGAGACTTTAGTACTTACAAAAAAAAAAAACTGATTGTTTTCTTGTACACTTCAGGCTTGGACGAAACATTACTGTTCCTGATTGGAAGACTATAATTAAATCGGTAATTAATATTAAAACAACTTAAAGAAACCAGGTAGGCTTCCTAACAATGTTCCCTGGTAACCAAATCTCACTATGAAGTGATCTCCAACACGTTTGCCCAGCTTTACTCCCTGTGATTTATTTTTTCTTTGGGTATACTAAAAATTGTAAGTTTTCAAAGATCTTGATGATTTAAAAACTGCTAATTCTCCTTGAAATCTCTGCTCTTCCTCGAGAAAAGACAAGAAGAGCCTTTTCCAACTTTAGTTCTAGTTGCAGAACTGTATTCATAGTGAATGTAGATACTAAAATGATAATTACAACTAAAGTATGCCAATTATATGGATGACTTAATGTAAATACAAATGTTATGAAATGTAGTCAGATAATGAAAACATTTTTTAAAATTGCTATATTTTATTTTATTTTTCCTATGACTATCATGGAAAATAATTTATCTTGAGCTCTTAATGGATTGTATATCTATTTTCAGGACACCGAAGGACAAAAAAGTGGCTTAATGAGAATATCTAACCATTTGTGTGTTTATACAAATTGCTGAAAAATTAACGAATTGACTGAATTGTAAATACAATGTGCCCATTGTATTTCTCAAAATTAGTTACAATGATTTTATCATATTTTGTCCAGATATATTCCTTAAGTAATATGCAAACATTGCTATTTACATGGCACATTTTATTGTGTGCTATCTACGGAGTTGAAAGTAATGTCTTCATTTAAATATCAGGTGTTGAAAATAACACCCAACCATATATCATGTGTACCTGTGTATGATTGTAAAAATGTTCAGTTTCTTTTATTATGAAATAAAAGATAATCACTGTTACTGGAGGCGAACTTTTTATAGCATCATATAAATATGCTAATATTTTTGAATTTTACAATAAAAATAAAGTCCGTAAAAATTTATAATTACATTTATCTTACACTATAAATTAGATGTAATTAAGTCTTAAATTAATGATTGTTTGTCCTGTTTAAAAATATGAACTAAACTATTGTGTAGCCTGCTCAAATGAGAAGATACCAGTGGCATTGAAATGTATGATGCTAGCCACTGCTTCTACCTTCTATTGGTCATGCGATCAATCAATCAGCATCAAGTGACGTCTAGCAAGTGCAATGATTTGTTCAGTAAAAAAAAAAAAAAAAAGGAATTTAAGGAGTTAAACAAGAAGTGACAGAGTCAATAAATGTAAACTGTGTATGCAATCACTATCTTAATTAGGTAAGGTACTTAATTTTGAATAGGTACAACTACGAAATTATATAAGAGCTTACATGAAAAGGTCTGCGGTCTGTTGATGTCTAGTAAAAAAAAATATTGAGAAGATAGCTACTAGTTGGAGAGGGATTATGACTTGAGCAGTGTATATGGCATGCTCCATTTTGTAACATTGGTAGCGGTTGTGTTTTTGTAAATGAAAAATGTAACTTGCTGCATACGTAAATCTTCAGCAGCAGAACCAGCGAGTATGACTGCGCCTGGTGATTCATGTTTATTTTTCCTGTTATTTTTCTGTTGTAACGTAAACCAGTATGTGCGACTCTAACCTTCGGCCCATATAGGGTTTTTATTCAGAAGAATAAATTTAATTTGAAATTTTAATTTCAATTAAAAAAAAACTGAAGTTATTGTTCTTGCTTTTTATTGTGTCTTAGTATGTGTGTAAAATATTGTAATATATAAAAATTGTTGTGACTTTTTATTATTTCTCATTTGCATGCCCTCTTGCTCCCTTTGTCTTCTCACCATCTATTTCCAGCTCTTAGGTTTCCTCTCCTCTTTTCCCTAAAAAAGGGTTTTTAACTAATATTTCAGTAGTTTTTGTTGGTTAAGTCATTAATACAATGGCAATAAATAACACGAGGTTTGTCAGTAGTATTAATTTTGGAAGCTTTTTGTTCCAGATGTTGTAAAGAAGAAGAAAAGAACTGCAGCACTGAATAACTCAACCGTAATAAAAGATAAAGTACCTAAAGAATTGAATCCAGTAGTTAAACTACGTGTCCTTCGCCCTGAAGAAATAGGCCAATTTGTTACCACAAGCTTTAATAAAAAAGAAGACACTGACAACAAATCCAATAAGAAAGGAGATGAACTTAGACTGTTAGAGTTAGAGAATGAGAAGAATTTGAAAGAGTCAGTTTCATATTCAGAAACTATGGTGTTAGATGGAAGACAGAGAATCGTTGATACTGAATGCTCAAGTGTAGAAAGTCCAGTAATGCATTTACCGAACAGTGAATTGGAAACAATCACAGATGAAGAAAATATGATTTGTGAAGAGATATCAGATACATTGATCGAAGAGAAAGTTAAAGAAGAATTAGTTATGTTTACGAAAGTAAAACAAGAACCAGAAACTATTGATCTTTGTATATCTCCTGAATTGTGCGACCCTGCACCAAACTCATCTCAAATTTTAAACCAACACTTAGACGATCCTCTTCAATCCAGAACAGCTGTTAATTCCAGTCCGCAGCATGTTTTGAATCCACAACCAATGGATTTTGCTTCCCCAGACACCTGTACATCTCAATCCATTTTACAGAACACTGTGTTCTCCCCGAGCATTTCTCCTTCATCTCCAATGAACGTCACGAACAGTTTAACTCAAAACAGTAATGTAACAATTCCGTCAAGCGGTGTGATTGGTACTAAAGATGATCTTAAATATTATACAACAAAGTTTCTAGAAAAACTGCCAGTTAATGTTTATACACCAGATAAAGTATCTATTGTAAGGATCGTTACAGATGAGCACAATCACACCAGACTGACTGTTACACAATCAGGTTTGAAGCCTGCTGTAAAGCCTAATGCAAAACTGCGAACTATTAAACCTAAATTGTCCCATGAACCATTAAACCAGATCCGCACCAACTTCACTGGCATGCAGCCATTAAATATACCTACTTCTGCGCATACAGTTCAAAAATTGATAATCCCATCTAGTCAGTCTGTGAGTTCGCCAACTCATTCAATTACACAGCCTGGCATGCAGCCATTAAGTATACCTACTTCTGCACATACAGTTCAGAAGTTGATAATCCCGTCTAGTCAGTCTATAAATTCGACAACTCATTCGATTACACAGCCCGGTATACAGCCATTAAATATACCTACACATTCTGCACATGCAGTTCAGAAATTGATAATCCCGTCTAGTCAGTCTATAAGTTCGCCAACTCATTCGATTACACAGCCTGGCATGCAGCCATTAAATATACCTACACATTCTGCACATACAGTTCAGAAATTGATAATCCCGTCTAGTCAGTCTATAAATTCGCCAACTCATTCGATTACACAGCCTGGCATGCAGCCATTAAATATACCTACACATTCTGCACATGCAGTTCAGAAATTGATAATCCCGTCTAATCATTGTGTGAGTTCGCCAACTCAATCGATCACACAGCCTGTTTACACTTTAGCTCAGTCTGCACAACAACCTGTTTGTAGTAATACGATTCAGTCTGTTCCTCAGACTGTTGTGTGTCCACAGTTTATGGTTCCACTTTTAACTGCAAACAATACAATTCAGAACACTGTCACGACACAAAGAATTGATCAAACTGTTAATCACCAGATGGTTATTTTAGATCCGAACCAGCCTTTTCTTACCAGGCCAGTGCTGGCCACCTTGAGCAGAGACAAGGAGACCTATTATCTGAGTGGGACGTAGAAGTTCAGAAACTCTTAGGAAACTATGCTACACCTCCCTTTAATCGGAAGTTGGATAATTTTAATAAACCCAAGAAAGTATGCCCTATAGCATTGCGAATAGATAGTTCTGTATTTTACACTACAGACAGGTCACCTTAAACCTAATTACCCTGGGGCCTGCGAGTTCTCTGCGTTTTCAAATGCAGGCAGGTAACTTTAAACTGAATAGACCAATTGGGGACAACAAATTCTAAATCTCTTGAGGTCTGTGCTGCACTGACTTCTCCCATTTAGGCCTAGTTGTAAAAAGCGCATAATAATTACAGCGTGCAGCTGTCTTACTGGCATGATGGAAGTTGATTTCCAAAATCAACATGAAAAACATTAGTTAAATGAACACTAAATTGTTTTAACTTTTAATAATATAAAATTTCCTATTATTTTATAGAAAACACACACATTCTCACATACCAAATGTAAATACTTAAAAATTTAAACAAGCCAAAGAGCCTAGTGGGTACCTGCACTTGATCAGATCTAAATGTTGAAATTAATTAAGACAATGAAAGACAAAAATTATTCAATCACCAAATTTGCATAAAGTGCATACATGTGAAATAATAATATAATATTGTAACAAAATTCAATCTTTAAGTGGTTAGGGGTTGTTTGGAGATAGACTTTTTTAATGGGTAAAATTTAGGTCTTGTGGAAATTAACATTGCCGAAATTTGTAAATGAATGTCTCTTTGTTTCGATTATATTACTGAATTTAGAAAAATAACAATTTTGATGGTGGTGATGTATGGATACGCCGCCTCCCATGGTACTTTACCGTGCACCCTTAATTGTGTGTAGATACATAATACGTGATAAGGGTATTTGGTTGTGTCGTTAGCCTTTGGGATTTATTATTCACCAAATCAGTGAGACAGCCGTAAGTCGTAATTGTTTTACTATTGAAACGGTTTAACTTACTTAATGCCTTTTTAAAATTCGACTAAAGGGAATTATTTAAAAATATTTGTACTGTTAATGGTATAACAGTTTAATTTTCAATTATCACTGACATCGGAATATTGAATTTAATACTGATATAATACTATGTTTAAATGTTATCTTGTGTAATTTTATATTTTGTTCACTTCTGTTGGCAATGTCACACAGAAGCTTAGTAATGTTTCTTAGTTTGTATTGACTTTTTTTACTGTTTGTCTAAACTTATGTAATGTGTTTTATACTTTAGTTCTTTTTTTCTGTATTTTATAATTATTTTTCTATGTAACGATGCAGCTGAAGCGACTGTCGATATTATCAATTTATAATTGTTTCTAGATTATTGTAGAATTAATTTCGTGTGTGTTTGCATTTAGTTAATGTAATTTTTGTTAAACCTGAAACTGCTGTGAAGATATTAATTTGTATAATTTTACTTAATAAATTTCTAAAAAAAAAAAAATACAAACAAAATTGTATGAATTGTATTATTTACCCTTACTGATTAAGACTTTAAAGAGTTGATATAGTGCCATTGAATGATAATGATAGCAAAATGTTTCCTCATTGCCCTCACTGATATAATAAAAAAAAATTTTGATCACAAAAATAATTCAGCCAAAAATTGTTTGTTTATTAGATGGTGACGTTTGTAGTTTATGTTTATTTTTTTATTTCCCATGAGATTATTACAGTATGTTAATACCAATATTTTTTTTGGTAAATTAATATTTTACTAGCAATATTAATAGTAAAATTGCTCTATAGCATTGAAGGGAACATTTTTTCCTTTTTGGGGATTAACAGCGGCTCTGTGGCCCCCGACACATCAGCTTAAAAGCTTTTTGTGTACTATCATTTCACCTTAAACCGACTCCAGTGCCTTAACGAACTCTGGAATCTTGTGTAAGGTGTCCTGGTTGAACTCCTGATCTGGTTGCTGAGGTACAAAGAGTTTCCTTCTTTTGGCCTCTGGGACTCAGGGACATTAGTTTTCGTAGCTATAAAAGATTTCCGCTATAGAAAGAGCTCAACCAAAACATGTTTTTATTTGTAAAATGGTTACACACAGTTTTTAATTTGAAGTACTGATTAAAAAGTTTATTAGAATAAAACTATATAAAATATACTTTTGTATACACTAAATATTTATTTATTTATTTATATTTACACTATATTTACACTATATATTTATTTAGTGTAAATATTATTTATATACACTAAATATTTTATTTAGAAAGACTGTAGTCTTTAAAAAAATAATATTTGTTAAATAGTACTGTATGAATAAAATAATGTAATTATGAGAAAAAGGCAGTATTTTGCTGAAACTACTGTAGAATGGCTTCATTAATTCTGGCTTTCAAAGTTTCTTGAAGTTATTTCCTTATTTATAATAGGCTTTATTTTTCAATATCGTGCCAACAGAAGAACTAGCTAAATTAAAATTTCGGCAAACATCTACTTGCTTCAATTTTCTCTAATTCACTCAAAACTCTAGCCTTTACATCTAACAATAAAATTTTCTGTTTAGACGCCATTACACTGTATTGTAAAAGCATAAAAAAGTAATGCACTACTTGTAAAATATACTATTAACAAAATGCTTGATTAAGTTGGCGCACTAATTCATTGCTTTTAACACTCAAATGATCAAGTGATGTACTGGCATACTGACAAATAGGGCAGAAGAATAGGAAGTGTGCACATGTTTCAATACTAGAGTGATATTCCTGGAATTTTGTTGGCTTCAATAGAGAAAGTTACAAGGAATGGGAAGGGACGAACATTGGGGCTGTTATAGAGATTTTTGGTATAAAGATCCGTAATAGAGAGACTTTACTGTGTTTATTGTTTCATAAAATATATCTGATATATGATCTGGATGGTAAGGAAAGGGAAGGACAGGGGATGGGTCCTAAGTACAAATGTCTAAATATTATTACGTTTGAGATATTAGAGAGTGTAGGAGGTAATCACAAAAAAAAAAAATGTATTCCTTGTAAATTACAAGCATATTTTTTCCTTTGCCATTACTGCGTGGGCTGCAATATACAATAAATTTACTTTTCTGGTGCTAATAATCTTTCGTGTGTCCTTTTGCACCTTGTCATCTTTCTACTTTTAGTCCTTTCTCTTGTCAGATCCTTCAGTTCTGTTACCAGTCTTTGTCTGTTTTTAGTTCCATATAATTCAGTTTTGTCCATACGTGTATGCATGTGAAAATAGGAAAGGATGCTGAAGTTGAGCAGAAGCTAAATTAAGATGTACAAAAGGCATTGCTCGCTGATCCACTGCCACTTAACTTTCACCTTATATATATGTGTGAAGAGATGAATGTATAATATTTTCAACTATACTTCTTTTATCATTAGTATTCGGATAGGTGTACTGTGTTTTTGTTTTACTTTTTTGTTCATGTTTCTTTGATGCCTGTGACGTTAGTCTTGGTTTAGGTTAAATTATGTTAAGATACGTTAGGTTCATAAAGTCTTTGGTTTGTTCCTCAGGCCAATTATCCTGTAAATATTTTTGTTTTTGTTTCCGAATTTTTATAGTCTTGATATAATTTGTGTTATGTAGAAATATTTACATTTGATCACTAGCTGTTTGTGTCTACTTTGCTTCATATGATGTTTTGGTTCTGTATGCATATTGGTATAGTCCAAAGAATTATGTCATTTTCCTTCTTTTCCTTTATTGTTAATTTTTCATTTTTAGAGTAATGTTTTCTCTGAGATACCAGTATATAAACTGTAATATTTCTGTACTTTTGGCTTCAATGTTTTGTCTTTTTGCTTTTTTTATAAATGTTTGTGTTATATTTCTTTTTAAATTGGTAAATGTAAAATTTAAAAAAATCGTTCTTTATATAGATGAAATTTATATTTTTAGTGTTTTGGAGTACAGTTACCTCGTCTTAGTTCTGATCAAAAATAACAAAAGTGGTTAAAGTTTTTAAAAATATTTTCAAAGAACTAATAAACTTTTTTTTTTTTTTTTATTACAACTGAGGCGTGCCCCATCTAGTAATTTTTCTTTATTCATTGTGTTCACTGTGTGCTGGGGTGCAGTCCGACGGCTGGTCCCAATGTGTTTACGGCCTGGAGAGGTCAATTGGCTTGGTCCTCTTCAGCCTTCTTGTGATGTTGTCACTGCGGCATAGTAGTTGGACAATCTCTGTATTATTATGCTGTTCTAACCTGCAATAATGCTTAACCGAGAGCTTTTAAATGACTTCCTGAACAGATTCAACACCTAGGTCCTTATGTATGTTTTCATTTCTCACATACCAAGGGGCATTGACAATCGTTCTCAATACTTTATTTTGAAAAACTTGAATAATTTTACTATTGCTTTTTCTTGTACATCCCCAGAGTGGTGCACCATAGGTCCATATTGGTCTTAGAACTTGCTTGTATAGCAGTATCTTGTTGGCTATCGAAAGTTCTGAATTTCTTCCAATAACTAATAAACTTGACACTGAAAAGTTTATACTTTATGGTCAGCGATGAAAATTAATAAAACTCGTATATGTTTATATTAAATTGTTACACCTAAATTAAAATTTCAGTAGTTTTTCTAAGCTGAATTCATTTTAGGGTCTCGTTTATTGAGCAACATATCTGGCAAAACATATGGACAAAAACATGTGCTCAGTAAGCACCAACAATATGAATGTGGTAAGGAACCTTCATTTGTGCCCATTTTGTCCGAAACGCATATTAATATCATTTTACACGTAAAATCTATACATCTGCCTGAAATAGTTGACCCAAAATTTGTTACGCCCACACAATTTAACTTGGTAAAAGAAGAGCGGTTAAAACAATGTATATAAACGGCATTGAAGGTAAATCTGAAGTTTCGTTTGTTTGTTCCACTTGTTTTATTGATTCCATTGATTTAGTTTTAAGTATAATAATTGATTTTTTAAATAAAAATACTCAAATTACTGTTACGTTTTTTAATAATGTGTTGTAATGATGTTTTAAGACTAACCTGTTAGGTAGATGTTCGATGTTATAAATTGTTGCCTGTTTATTTTGCGTGATAAGTAATGTATAGGAAGATAATAATTAAAAGTGAAAAATTTACAGGAACAGAACTATTGATATATGGAAGATAATATTACATCTTGATCCATTAAGTTTGTGTAATCTGTACCAGAAGGAAACATTTTTAGAAAACTTTTCTAAATTATAAAAAAATATTAAGACATTTGAAAGTTTATAAAATTAATTTCTGCAAAAGAACCGAATTTTTGTGATAGCGTACAAGATGAGATATGAACAGTTGAACATTTAATTAATTTCTGTTGTGTATTGAATTAGCTTAAATAATGGAATGGATAGTAATTTTAAGCGTATGAATAAAGTGATTATAATTGTAAATATTAAATCTAAATATATCTGAGATCGAAGTAGTAACCAAAGATTAAGAATAATCAAATCAGATAAAAGCTCATTAAAAAAAAACTAACTTATAGCAGTCAAAATCATTGTGTAATATTAAAAAAAAGGAATTCAGAAATAAAAATAAAATTATTTTATTTATTTATAATAATGATACAACATCATTGTGGGTTTTCAGGTAGAATTGTAAGATAGTAAGATTTTGTAAACCTTGATGCTTTACAAGCCAAGATAGTAATTCCTATAGCTGCAGTGTTTAATCATATTTCGCCTGATAATTCAGAGAAAACAATTAGTATTGCTAACAAACAATTAGTGTCTAATGAATACAATATGTTTTGTTATAGATTATGTAACTATAATCAAACAGAAGATCAACTGATTTAAGTGATAAGTGTTCTGTATAAGGGTTGGTAAAACTAAGAAGTTGCCATCACATACTTGTGACCTACCATGATCCAGCGTACTGATAAATGCATATTTACATTTATTACAATTTTTTATTAGGTGTCTAACCTCGAAGTAATAAAAGTTGTTTGTTAATGTTCGTGGCACAGCCAGTACTGCAAATTGTGTCAATTATAAGCTTACAAATAAATCCCTTGTAAAGCGTTTGGTTAAAATTTACTGGATTTTGGATTAGAACAAATGATCGACTTCACAAGACCACGAAATCGATTGGTTGACACTGACCATTTTTGTCCTTTACCTCGAAACAGTTCAGAATTATGTCTGTAATAAATCAAGACAAATATGCAACTTTATGAAAAAGTGGTTAATACTATTAAAATGTATCCTCAGGTATAACTATTGTATTGTATTTCCATTGTAAACAATACTAAATTTAAAGTTTATTTTCAGTGTTAATGTGGTCTAAAGAGGACTGCTTATTTTATTTGAGTAATAATTATATTTTGATGTATACAATTAAATAGGTCTTAAAGTGTAAATTAATTTTTTTAATAATACGAGAGATGTTAATGAGAAAGCAGTCAGTCGAAGGTGTAAGCTCGAAAAAGTAACACGTTTGTACCAAGATTCATTGTTCAAAATAAAAGTGTGTGTGTGTGTGTGTGTGTGTGTGTGTGTGTGTGTGTGTGTGTGTGTGTGTGTGTGTGTGTGTGTGTGTGTGTGTGTGAGCAATTTTAGTCTGATTTGTTTCAGGATAAAAATTAATGTTGGCAATAGATCGGACAAGTACATGAACCACCAAAATTTGTTCAACAGTTTCTGATTGGCAGCCATTTAAAATCTTAAAGGTTCATAATATTTTCTTTCTTAAATTTATTTTTGAAAATCTGATTTCTACATTGTTTATTAGTGTTAAAAACTGCATAAATTAGCATTTTTGAATTTTCAAAATTCGTTGAAATTAAAAATTAATTTTTAACATGCTCAAGGTTCATTTTTGTTTTATCAGTGTATTTTGAAAGTTTAAAATGTTAGTACATGAAGATTTTAAATTCTGATATGATAGTAAAATCAGAGTTTCAAAAAAGGATAAAAAATATTTTCAGAAATTCGCTACCATCACATCAGCGAGGCAACTACGTGCTACAATTTTTTTTCTGAATCTGAAATATGTAAATATGAATGACTTTTTCAATTAATTACTAGTAGTATTAATTAAAGTAGTAGTAATTCAATTAATTACTAATGAAACAATCAATGATTCATTAGTAGCTTATATTACTAGTAAGCTTTTTCTGAACTGAAGGACAGGCTTATTATTTCATCTGCATTGTTTTTTTTACAATCCACGAGTTAATAATTCTATGTCTTTTTCAAACTTAAGTGTACAACAGTGTTCCTTTCCTGCATTAAATTTAGTTAAAAATCGACAGGATGTGAAGGTATGCTTCAATCAGTCAATCAAAAAAAAGCAATATTTGTGAATACAGTGTGTCAGACTTGAAGATAATCTGGTAGTGTTAACATAATCATGAAGCACAAAAATATCTGTCAAATATTTTAAACTACAACTAGGCTGATAAACTGAATCAAACAAGTTTAGTATTAAAAAAATGTTTGAATGTTTTAGAAGACTATACAAAATATCACAATACTGGGATAGAACAAAGATTCATGTGTCTGTGTGGACGTAGTTATAAGCATCGTTATCATCTGAACGCTCACATGAAGTACGAATGCGGCAAGGAGGCTCAATTTTGCTGTAATTTCTGTTCTTACAAAACCAAACAGAAGAGCTATCTCAAAGTCCACATTAAGCTTAAGCATTAATTTTGTACTTAATTAGAAGTTATTTTTGGTCTTGTAATTAACAATAAATGTATGTTCGTGTCACGTCTTTCAATGCCTGTGATATTTTATTTATCCAAATATAAAACAATAAAGGAAGGTGTTAAAAAGTTAAATTATAATTCAAATTGATTTCAGAAACGTGCAGAAACAAGGGATAAGATTTGTCTGCAATATAAAAGGCTGTGAGGTTTATTTTTAGGCAGGTAAACATTCTTATTCGCACACTGTACAACCAAACGTTAACCAAAGTATAGTGCACTAATTTGATAAATTAGATGTTTTAAATTACTTTCTTTACTATTTTTCCTGTTTTTTTTTTTAAACTAATTCCAATGTGATATCCATATTTGGTTACTACAAGTTACATCTGAGCCCTGTTAAATGGTATGTGAGGTGTGGCAGTTAATGAAATAACCGGACTGGGGCTACAAAACATTTTATTTATAACCAGTTACATTTATATCGTTCAGTGTACTCTCCTTGCTGATATCTACAGTGCTCCATACGAATTTTCCATTGATAGCAATAGCAGTGCTAGAAGACCGCTTCTGTCAGCTTGTTGAGAACCTGTCGCTTTTGCTTTCACTGCTTCCACACTGTGAAATCTTGTCTCCTTAAGTTTCGATTTGACTGTAGGAAATGAAAGTCAAAGAGGGCGAAGTCGTGTACAGTGGTTGGTCCAAAATGCTGATGCCGTTATTTCACAAAGAACGCCTTTGCTGACAATAATGAATAGGCAGGTGCATTGTCTTATTGAAGCATCCGGAAATTGCTTTTAGTACAAATAGGGTCTTTGTCCTCACTTGTTTGCCAAGGACTGGCAGAACCTCGACGTAATAATGTTGATTGACCGTCTGACCGTCAGGGACCTAGTGAACATAGATAGTTCCACTCTTTTTAAAAAAAAATTATGGCATTGAATTTTGATTTGCTGTATTTTTGATATTTTTGGTTTGATGAGGTTATAAACAGTTGTTAATGGGGCTCTTCCATTGGTGCTTTATTCCAGGATTATAGGTAAAAAACCACGATTCATCACAAGTAATCACTAACAATTCTGGATCGTTATTAGTGTTGTTTAAATTGTCGGCACAAATGTTCATTCTTGATGCCTTTGCTCTGGAGTGTGAAGTTTTGGCACCAGTTTTGCTCAAACTTTTTGCATGTTCATGTAAAACTTTATTCATGTAAAATCTGATGGATACTTTCTTTGTTAATCCTGAGATTTCAGCAAGAGCTTGAATATTCAGATGTCAATGTGTATTGTTGTGCTCAGGGTGGGGGAAGTATCAACAGCCACAGACATGTTTAAACATGCCATGCTGCACTCACTGTTTGCCGGTAGCAGCACCAGTCCGGTTATTTAATTGCTACACTTCGTAAATTATGTGTAGTAATGTTTATACAATAAAAGGAAACTTTATTAACTAGTGAACCAAATTCAGCAAGTTTTAATATGAATAGAAATGTTTAAATGTTTCAGAAGGTGTCAGACAAAAAGAAGATATTGGGTTAGCGTGTCGATTTTATTGTAATTGCGGACGTAATTATAAACACCGCAGCCACTTGAACGCTCACATGAAATATGAATGTGGCAAGGAGGCACAGTTTCATTGTAAGTTCTGTTCTTACAAAGCTAAACAGAAGAGCTATATCAAAATACATATTGGGCTTAAGCATGGCGTGGTGAATAAATGAGCTGTAGACATGGAGATTGAAAAAAACAGCTGATTCAGAAAGAGGTACGCAACACACATCGTGCTCTGTATAATTTTGAAAGTTACGTTGGGTTGTGTGCTTAATGTACTATGTGAAAAAGTAATGCGTATGTTGAAAAAAATTGTACAAAAAAGGAAATTGTATTTTAATTGCAATTTTAAACAGTTAAAAAAATGTATAACGATCAATTAGGCTGTTGTTTTTCGAAAAAGTAGTAGTAGGTAGAAAGAATGTTACCTTCAGAGAACCATTTCTTGTTGAACAAAAACAAATCATTAATCCAGACTGCTAAAATAACAATAGACAATTTTTAATTAACGATTAATGTCGTTAATTGATGATCTCAAATTAGTATTTTTAAAACATCTTGAAAATGTTTTTTTATTTATAAAAAAAGAAATAAATCCTTATTTTTGTGTGTTCATAATTTAGCGTAATTTGTAATGCAAGGTGTAATTTTTTTCTCTGAATAAGGTAAACACAGATGTCAAAACAAAATAATATATTAGTAAATAGCCATTAGCATTGAATATAAACGTACTAGAATGATAGTCCTGAGAGATATGTGAGCGCTCGCTGGTGGCATTTTGCGGCAGAGTTCAACTAAAGTTAAATAGATAATAGTACTGTATTTTCTCAAACGTTTCCACCCTTTGTCCTTGCAGCTTGCAGCGTTCGTAACAGCTGATAGTTCATTTACTTAGACTTCAGCCTCTAATATCGAGTATGCTTTATATAATGATGGCTGTACTTCTAGTCCGTTTAAATTCAACACCATTAGCCAGGAACCTATGTAGCAAGAAGCTGTATTAATAAAGTATACAGTTGCATTTTAGTAAATTATTATAAGTCCTTACTTCAGTTGTATTAATCCTTAACAAAACAATGAATATGTTTTTTTCTTCTGGTACCTTGACTTAAAAAATGTTTTTAATATGACGTTTGTGTGTCTATTAAGCAATCAAATGATTTTGATATAATTTTTATAAAAGCCTTTATTGTTTTTTAAATCCTTTTGCCTGTGTATTAAAAGGCTAATTAATAAAATATGCAGTTGAATCATTATTAACCTGAACAGAACAGTAAATATCAGTTTTCTGCAGCATGAATATTTGAATCAACCTCGTATTCTCACTTCCGTGTGTTGTCAGTATACTTGTACAAGTTCACCACAACATTTTGGCTACACAAATAATTTTTGTTTGTTAATTCAAACTGAACACGTTTAACTTTTCATAATATTGTTGAGTTTATTAGTATTAGTTTATTGTAATAACAGCTTTGTGTTAGTAACTACACTTGCTGAGTGCCTGTGCTTTGCCATGGTATTAGTCCACTATTCATTGTTAATGTTTGTCGTCCGCCATTAAATATAGTGCAGCATTTATCTACTGACACTTCATTCATAATGTTACCATGCACTTCTGCAGTTTACCAATGAATTTTGATAAATGAATATTTGCATTCGAAAATTAAGTCATATTACGAAATTGTTCTTGGCAGAATGACACGAGATGCAAAAGCTACAAGAAAAATGTCTGGACCATACGAGTGGACATAAAAGTTTACTGTTTACGTATGTATTATATGTCTAATATAATACAGCAGTGTATATTGTTAGCAGTAAAGTATTGATGAATATTTATAGCATTGTTGATACCATAAAAAATTAATGACAAAATTTTTTATGGATGTTACTAAAAATATAATCAGGCTAGACCGCAGCTTATCTTTACTATAATGAGTGCAGTTGATAACAGTACAGTATTGTTTGATGTTTATAAGATATTGTTGATATAATGTCAGTATTAATGGTAGTAAGGTGTATTAATGATTAGAAAATATTATAACAAAATTTTGGTAAAGTGTAGATGAACTAATATAGCACAAACACAACACAACGAGTACTTAACAATTGTTCTACAGCTCTACAAGAAATTCGGTAGAGAAATACAGCCTTAAATCTCACTCCAGGACTGGACACACGGGATAATAATCATACTCTTCATTGTTTTGATTTGGCCAATTCTCTCCTGAGTATCAGTTGCAGGGAACACATTCTTCTGAATCGTGTCGAGGCTGGTAACTATGTGAGAAAAGGACTGCAGAAACTGAACAGCAGCCAGCCATTATTACCGTATTAAAATACTGAACATTGGTAGTCGGCCTGCTCAATTGTACCAAGATACCAATTGTACAATCTGCAATGCATGAAGCCGGGTCCATGTACAAGAGAGTATTGGTATGACCAGACTGTTGCAAATTTTAGCATATTTGTAATGCCATTGTATTTTTCAGTAATCTATTCTTAGTTATAATAATTAATTAATACTAATTATCAACTTAGAACTTATTATCATTGCCATGATGTGGTTACTAAGTTTTCCCTTCATCATTTTAAAAACAGTTGCAGACTATTATTGTAAAGTTTGAAAAATACAAAAAAAATTTAATTTTGAGCAACTTTTGATTTCAGAAACCGTACAACCTATATTCCTATAAGACACTTGATTTTCATATACGTTTAAAAACTTTATTATAGCTCAACAAGCATTAGCCTACTTTAGGAATGTTTACTAAAATTTGGATTTTTGAAAATATAGGCTATTTTTGAAAATAGCCATACCAGAATTTAGGCATTTAATTTAGGTTTAGTAAGTGATAAAATAAAATTGTAAAAAAACAAATTGTCGACCATTACGACTGTAATCTTAAAATTGTGCATAATAAATCAAGACATTTTGTTTACTTGCCACATTTAAAGTTTAATTATAAATGGTTTATGGCCAGCCTATGTCTGCGTTAAAACTATTTTCAAAAATCACCATAACAATGAAAATTTGGAGTATCAATTTCTTCTTCTACGTTTCACCCACTTTGGGGGACGATTGATCAATCAATGCTCAGTGTGTCGTGCTTTCCTGTCCGCCCAGTATTTCTTCATCCTTTCAGATCTTGCCGTCCTCTCTGCCTCAGAAATCCTATATGGTATTTTGGTCTTGACCCTGTCCCGGAACCTCTTCATTTTACCTTCGATTATACTCTTTGCGGATCTATCTGCAAGCATCTCTTCTGTAATTTGAAACTCTCGTAGGTCCCTCTCTATCTCCTTAAACCAGTTCAGTTTGGTTTTCTTATTGCGGAAAAATATCAATTTATCAAGTATCAATTTATTTAAAAATATTTTTTTTATATGCTTTAGGTGCTTAAATACTGGGGTTTAGTTGGAATCAAGTGTTTAAACTGATTTAGTAGCTCGCTTTATACTCTGCATGGGTGGTATATTGTATTTTGTGATGCAGTTAAAGTTATTCTCTTCTTGTCCTTTGCTGAAGTAGTAATTCTGTTTTTTTTTTATTTGAATTGAAATAAATATTTAAAAACTATCCACTTTCCAATCTGTTTTATTCTGTTTTTATTTTAATTGTTACTTAATGATTGAATACCATATTTATGTTATTGTTACTGTTTATTTGGAAATTTTCTGTCATTTGTGTGCATATGAAAACTACACATGGTGTTTCATATGGTTCAACTCTCGTTCTCAAATGTAAACATGCAACTGGAACATAAGCCTAGGTGTATGTTAAAATACTTAAAAAACGAAGAACAAACACTCAGAACAGATTATATGAGTGATCAGAAAGAAATAAAACTAAGACCTGCATGTGATCAGGAATTCTCAAGTCAACAAGGAAACGAAAATCATTAATTGGAAAGAGAGAAAAAATAATACACCAGTGATAGAAACGCCATCTAGGCTTATGTTCTTGTTGTATGTTAAGGGTTTGAGTGGCTTGAGAATGAGAGTTGATCCAGATGGTCACTTGAGAATGAGAGTTGATTTAGGTGGTCACTTGAGAACGTGAGTTGATTCAGTTGGTCACTTGAGAATGCGAGTTAATTTACTTGGTCACTTGAGAACGTGAGTTGATTCAGTTGGTCACTTGAGAACGAGAGTTGATTTACTTGGTCACTTGTGAATGAGAGTTGATTCAGTTGGTCACTTTAAAAAACAAGAGTTGATTCAGTTAGTCATTTGAGAACAAGAGTTGATTCGGTTGGTCACTTGAGAACGAGAGTTGATTTAGTTGGTCACTTGAGAACAAGAGTTGATTCAATTAGTCACGTGAGAACAAGAGTTGATTCAGTTGGTCACTTGAGAACGAGATATGATTCAGTTGGTCACTTAAGAACGAAAGTTGATTCATACTCTCAAAAAGTTGTGTATAGTTTTATATGACAAATGATGGTAAATGTCTGAATTACATTTTCTTCTCTTTTCCAAATTTTCCTTTTCAGATATTTGGTTTTGTCCGCCACTCTAATTTAGTTAAATCACTTTACAGCAAAATATTTTCAAGCTCTTGGATTGTTGGCTATGGAAATGAAGAAAAATTCATACTCGCCAAAAATATGTGAAGTCAAAGGAATGAAAAGGAAAACTGCATCCAGAAAAGTTCTTTTCGGATGTACAGATTGTGGTAAAACTTACCAGTGGAAACAAGGTTTAAACACGCATAAACGTTTACACTGTGGAAAAGATCCGACATTTCAATGCCCTTATTGTCCTAAGCGTTGCTACCAAAGAGGAAATTTGGATTGCCACATCAGAAATGTGCACATGATTAATGATCATTTGCAACTTTAAAGGTGAGGGTTGTTTTTATTGTTGAAATAACATTTTATTAAAAGAAATCGTCTACCTTGTACCCTTATCCTACCAACATTTCTTATAACAGTCTTTATGATCTTAAGTAAATATATATTTTATTAAAGAAAAATTCAGGTGCACCAAAATCTTGTTGCAGTACAAATTGATCAGAGTAAAGGCAAGAATTCGGTTCCAGCATTCAGCAAAATAAATTTAAATGTTTTAATTTAAATTGAGAAATTTTATGAAAACATTAAAAAATAATTCTACATTTTTATTATTTTTATTAGCTTTTCAAAATCAGTAGGCTGTAACTTATTTTCTGATGATTGTAATGTTTGCTTTGTTGTTATTTTTATTTCTGATAAATTTTATATATTTAGATATATTTTTATTTATTTCTCAGTATGTTTAAGTAGCATGTTTTTAAATTTGTTATATTTTGATTTGTTTAGAAACATTTTATTATATATTTTGCCAATAGTGGAATAATCTTTGTCGTTAATTAACATTAATACAGTATTAGGGAATAGATTCATTATGGCTGACAAGTCCATAGAACCTTAAGGTATGGTGATAAACCTAAACAAAACGTAGTACATGTGCATTATTGGAGGATACAGCAGGAATCTCCTACTGAAACACAACACGCAAACCAGAGCTTACAACTTACAACTATTTAAGAATAACAATTACGAATTATGAACTACTAGATACAGCGGTGGAAGAAGAGCAATAAGGATATTGAACAGCATCATATGGGATCAGTAGATATTAAAAATAAATAAACAGAATATACAGTTATAAAAAGTATATTCGGAAGCGAAGTATGGCCACTGAAACAAAAACAGAAAAATTTTTTGAAGGTACAAAAATGGACTATTGGCGAAGAGCCGCAGGTTGGTCGAAACGGAAAAGATAAAAAATTTTAAAATCTGTGAAATCATGGATATGGAGCACACCATTATAAACGACATGAAGTCAAAACAATTTTTATGGTTTGGCCATGTCCAAAGGGTGGATGAAAATCGACTTCCTAAACAGATTCTAAAATGGAAACCATATGGTTGTAGAAAAAGAGGAAGACCAAGATTTAGTTGGAGAGAGAGGAATTGATAAAGAAGTGAGAGAGGGGTATTGGACGAATATCTATGGAATGACAAAGAAAAATGGAAGCTAGGAATTGGAAGACACTGGATAATGTATAAAGCTGAAAAGAAGATTGAAATTAGAAAGCTATTCACAAATTGAACCAGAATGAATACAGTAGCATTTGTATAACTTTTACCATATTAAGCTATTTTGGGTTTAACAGAGTTTTTCGTTATCCGACTTTGGGATCTGGTTCCATGGGGCTTCGACTGTAAATGTTTCTTAAAATCATTTTTTTTATTATATGTATATCTTCTTTTTGTTAGCGCTTTGCTCTATCTCTAACTATTCATACAGTCAACCAATCAATTTTTATCTGATTTATTTTAAAAGAAGCATAATTAAAAAAATATTTTTAATTATTGTGTTTCGTAACATATGGTCTTTGTTTATTTGTTGCAGGTGAAATCAACTTCAATGTTTATGCTTTGAACAGTCGGAAGTTAAAGGATTATTTTGGAAATGCTTTTATTAACAGTATTGATTTGTATACGAATATTTTAGGATAAATATATGTCTCAAGTACAGTATGATTCTTATATCCCTGTATTCAAAAGTGAACCTCAGTATGAAAATGTTAAAATACATATTTTTTTAACATATTTACTTTTTTATATGTTACAAAACCTAGTTAAGTTGAACAGTTTTAAAACTCGCTTATAAATTGTTCTCCCTTTTGTTAGTTTTTGTACCAAATATTAAATAAATACAGTCATTGGCTATAAGAATCACTCTGTATTTATTTATTTGTGTGTTAATTGGTGAAATAAGATACAGGTAATCAATTCACCCTTGTAAAATTTATTTTTACATTAAGGAAAGGTAAATTCTTTAAGGCAAGCAGGTAAGAGAAACTTTTTTATTCTGGTGTTTACATTAGCTTCTGTACACAATACACTTACTGACAATTTAAAATGAAAACTTTGATTAAATCAGGGGTTCTCAAGCTGGAGGGCGTGCTCTAGGAGGGCATAAGAGAATTTAACGGGAGATGTGTTAAAGGAGGTACAGATGCTTATTGCTTAGCGGTTCTCTAGTAAAACGGTAAAATAAATAAAATATAAATACTCTAAATTTATGTAATAAAGAAACTGGAAGTATTCTAAAATACAATGAAACTGAATAGTACATTTACTGCCAACACAATTATATTGTTTACTGGAAACTATTAATAAATGGAAAAATTGTGCGCAAAATGTTATTTGCCTGGGCTTGACTTCAAAAAACTTTAAGTGGCGCATACCCTAAAAGATTGAGAACCTCTTGTTTAAAATGGTCAAGTAGTTATTTTAAGTGTGAAAGTAAAAGTCTTTAATATCATATTCGTGCAAGTGTTCTTAACAATGTTTCTGCCTATTGTATTTAGGATGAGAATTTAAAAGTAATTTGCATGTAAATTTAATATTTCTTTATAACAGTGTACCATCTGACAGTAGATTATACTTTAAATAACGGCTACTTTGTTTATTTGCATTACGAAGGCACTGTATTGTAGTGGTATATGTTCATTTCTGTTTTTATAGTTTGAATCTTGTTTCTATATCATTGCAAAGAAGTGCAATACTGCGTTGACAATATATATAGACTGATGTTATAAGGGTGCCTGAGTTCCTGTTTTTACAATAAGTGGATGTAAATTTCAATAAAATGAATTATCGTTGTATTGATTGCTTTTGTAAACTGTTGTAATTTTTGTTATAGCTTTCACTTAATCTGTTATTTATATTTAGAAGGTTTTATACTTGCTAATATTTTAAATAAAGATATTTTTAAAAGGACTAGGTTTATGTTTATGTTTAATGTTCCAATAATGTTGATTATACTTTATTATTTGGATACTTGTTTCATATAATTAAAGTATGGTAATGCTTTATTGTCTATCGAAAGTAGTAAAAGTTGTACATTAAATCATTCCAGGGTTTGTGAACCGTACATAATTTTTTATAATGGATATCTATGTAGAGTATTCAGGTAACCATTCAATCACTCAACTCGATCACAATCAAAACTTGTACATCAAGGGTGTCTCATCCGATGCAAAAGTCACAATTTTTTTGTAGTTTACCTGTTTACTGTTCATAGAAATGACATAACTAGATAAAAACTAATAAAAAAAGTTTTCTCAAATCAAAAAAAAAAAAATTGTAATTTGTAAATTACGGTTATATACAAAGTCCTACGTTACATTCATAATATTGGAATGTAATGTCTTTTTGATTTTTTCTTGTTTGTGTATTTGTTGTACAAAATATTTTTTCTTGCAATTTCCTCTTCTTACCCATCAGAGTACTTGGATGGTTGCACATGGGAAGTGCCACACTGTCAGACCCAGTCTGAATTGCTTGGCGCTCGGTATTTAGGCAGTACAGTGTCTTCCAACGATGATACATAATGAATCGCAAAGATTATCCTAATAAGTTATAACCTAAAATCTACAATTGATGTTTTCGTGCAAGTTTTGAGAACGAGGCGTTCTATGAATTCTAAACCTACTACAGATTTACCCTTCTAAGATTTGAGCTGTGCTAATCATAAATTTTCTCCACAACAATGTTACCAAGAATTGTATTTTAAGAATAATGTTTTAACATATTTTTATTCCCCCATTTTGTGTACTTATTTCTAAGCACCATTGAAATCAGTAAGCCCCATACGATTAACACTCCTATTGGCCTCATTTATGTTTATTTTTGATAATCTGAATTATTTAGTAATCCAAACCATCTCCGGTTCAAATTAGTTTTATCGAGACTCCACTATAACTTTTTAGAAATGTAAGTGTAAATCGTTTTGAAAATATCCTCCACTGGATTAACAGACAGTTAAAACAAGAAGTAGTTTGCCTTTAAGTATTACTGTCAGTTTGTTGCATTTTATAGTTAAAGCTTCCGTCTGCATCAGGTTGTTAAAAAAAATGTTAACCCATAGCCAATATATGTACAGTTGCTACTGGACATTTTTGGTACTATTGTAGGCATTGGAATCATGTACTTTGAATCCAGACTCTGTTTTATTATTTTTTACAAAAAAACATAAAGATGTTTTGCAAAAGATGTTTATGCAGGTATAAATAACGGTAATTGGTATGCTGTACCATTACCTCGAACGAATCTGCACATGAAACAAAAATATAATATAGGTTGTAGTATTTTAAGTCATATTTTCCAGAACAAAATATTTTAAAAACCAGTAAAATTGAGATTTTATTTGTAAATATTTGAGAGTAAGGTGGCTGTTTAAAAAGAATATTACAGTATACTACTCAACTATTCGTCATTAATATGGAATCAGAAATTATAATAATGAGACAATATATTTTACCAATAAGAAGGTAAATATAACAAGTATTTTATATGTAACAGGTTTAGTAGGAGATTACTCTGCTAGCGATCACGCGTCACAACTCTTTTATTGCAAACAATGCAGTAAAACATATAAACACCGGCGTAGCTTGCTTACACACGAGCGTCTAGGATGTGGTAAAGCTCCTCAGTTCCATTGCCCTTTCTGCGGAAAAAGTTATCATCAGAAAGAAAACCTGAAAGTTCATGTGGGCCTTAAGCATAATTCAGTGGTTGAATAATATTGGTTTTTACAAGCTGCAGTAAATTTATAAAGTATTAATAAATATTTTGTTTTTCGTGTATTTTATACAGACAAGAAGTTTTATTTTCTACCTTAAATGTTCCTAAATACTGAAGGTAACATTTTACAAAACATTATTACCTTCATTTACAAAAACATCATAAAAAAATGATAAATTTCATTGTAAAATTAATTTGCTATGTTTAAAATATTGTGTTAATCGCACGTTAAGAGATATTAACAAATGTTCCTGTAAACCAGTCGTTTGACAATTACAAATATCATTTATTCCTGACAACTTGAAATCAAACATTTTGAAAACAATACTGCCATTAGAAAATGTTGAAAGCGTAGTGTTTCGAGTAGGTCGTGTAATGACTGAATGCATTGCAGCAGCAGTTTTAAGTTAGAACGATGCACATAATTCATCACAATGATTTAAGAACGATGCACATAATTCATCACAATGATTTGCATTGCCATCCTTATAAGCTGTCGATCAGTCATGGGTTAACAATTGCATACTCATAAATTTTAAAGTAAATTATCTCGGAAGTAATTGACTTTTTACATTGCTCGATTTACTGAATATAATTTTTTTTATAGAAGGCAGAAATACAAAACAGTTCTAAATAATGGACTCAGTTTTGTAAATTAATTTCACAAACTGTGTATACAGTATCTGTCTGATGTAAGTAGTAGTTGAAATAGAAGCCCGAAATTTAAGTATTTATAATATTGCTTTAGTGTACATATGACAAGTTGCACAGCGCTTGTATTGTCATTCTGTATCAGTTGTAAGATGGCAACAATGCAACAAAAAATTTTCAGCACTCTTGAGTTCGACAAAACTCTGTCAGTGCCATCACTTTTCGACACCGTTTTAACATTGATCCATCAATCAGGAAAAGCATATATTGTTGGTGTAACTAGTTTGAACAAACTGGGAGTTTCTTAAAGAAAAAACTCTGTTCAATAAAATGTATCAGAAGACGTCAGGCAAATTGAAGAAAGTTTCATAAATAGCCCAAGAAAGTCAACCTATAGAGCGACCAGAGAATTAGAAATGAATACCTAAACCAATTGTCCGGCGTTTTTTGAGGTGTCATTTACTTTTCAAGGTGTACCGCCTACAATTTTTACAGGCTCTTCACGATAATGACAGACCAAAGCTTTTTGAATTTTACAATATTTGTAAACAATGAAACTGACACTTTTCTCCAGCAGTTGATTTTTATTGATCTCAAAGGAAAAGTCAACATTCACAATGTTTGTATTTGGAGTTTACAAAAGGCCAGTGAAGCACTGGAACATAAGAGGAATTCCCTTAAAGTTAACGTGCAAAGAAAGATTTTATTGTGACCTCAATTAAATTAAGGTCCAGACAATTTCATTTTTCAACAGGACAGGGCTCTGCCTCACTGGAACAGTTCGACTTCCAGTGAATATCTACCTCAATGATAGAAGGGGTACATGGGGAATGAAGTTCTTCAGTTCTGGCCTTCAAGATAACATGATCTCAAGCCATGCGATTTTTTCTTATTGGATGTGGGATTTTTAAAAGATACTGTTTATATATCACATCTACCAACAGCTCTAATCAATCTAACAAATCGTATCACAGCCGTGGTAAACTCACTGACAAAGTGTTTCTTCAAGTATGGGATGAGTTTAACTGCTGTTTGAGCCATATAGCTGTAGCGGGACAAATAATGAACATTTATAAATTGTATCTAAACTTCATTGTGAGTATAATTCGATGTAATTGATTTATTTTCATTAGTTCTTAATTCGCAGTATAGAGTTACGAAATTGAGTCAGTCATTTAAAATAACTCTGTGTAATTCTTGCCACCATGATATCATGACCTTAGTAGGAAATTGTAATTGTTAAACCAGATACTTTCTAGAATGTAATGTCTAGTATATGGTACAGTTCGTTGATGATTGTGAAGCAAGAACTTAATTTCCGAACATTAATGGATTATAAATCTAATATTAAAACATGCCAGAAATGTTTTCATTTTGCTAGTTAAAATAGTTTTGTAAATCTAGTTATAATCTAGTTCTGGTCAGATGCAAAAAAAAAAATAGTGGTTTAACATGAGAAGGCGGAAAGATGTAAGCTACACAGGTATTCATTGTGGTGACGTATTAAAAACACAATCCCATCACCTTGGTTTCTTATTCAGAGTGGTATCAATCATTTCTTAAATTTTAATTTTCATGCAATTAATACCCTACTGGAACAATGCAGAAACCATTTCATATTGTTTAATTCAAAAGATTTTTTTTTGAACTGTCACTATATGGAATGAGAAGTTAATAAAAATCAAATATTGTCAATCAGTTATCAACGTTTTTTGATTAAAATACATATCATGTTGAGTTTAAATAACTAACCCAGTGCTTCATTAAATAACCTAAAATATCACATTTACAAAGTTTTTCGATTTTAATGCATAAAATAACTTACAATTTAGACATTAACGCACTTCTTTTATGAATAACACCTAAATTAATTAGGTTAATGTAGTAAAGTAGTTGAATGGTTTTTTTTGCCTATGTTTAAGCGAATTTCATGGTACAACAGAGTAATAACATTGTAAAACATTTGTGAATAATCAATATTTTGAATTTAACAGGTGCAGTGACCAAGGATCACCAGTACAGGAAACATTTAACTGTTGAACAAGTGTTTTATTGTGGACAGTGCGGAAAAGGTTACAAACATTTACGCAATTTGCGTAACCATGAGAAATATGAGTGCGGGAAAGAGCCTCAGTTCCATTGTCCGTACTGTAACAGGAGTTTTCACCAGAAAGGGAATCTTAAATCTCATTCTTTTGTTGTGCATAAGAAGTCGTTGATCGGTGATTCATTACAGATTTTATAAACATGAAATGTAAAATGTTTAAAATTATATACAGTATTTTGCTTAGTTTATTTTAATTGAAATTTTATTCAAAACCAGATTCCATTGTTAGGTATTGAAAATTAGTGTAACTAATGTACCTTGCATAATTTTGTACCCTGTAATTTTTAAATAAATTTTTAATGTTTTCTAATTAAGTGACATGTTTTTTTAACAAAATACAGTATTTTAATTTACAATTATGAATAAATTTATGGACAAAATCAAATGTCCATAAAAAAAATCACAATGCTATTGATCCATATGCATGAGAAAAAATTAGTAGCATTGGCAGTATAAAAAAAGTCAAGGGTATAACCTTCTACAGTTTGTGGTAAAGTTTTTATACTACACTGTTGTTGAGGTTCAAAATTATAAAAATTTAGAGAATTTCTGAAAAACTGTTGCTTGAAACTTAGTTTACAACTTTTTAAATTATGAAAAACTTGTTTGAAACTTGGTTTTATAATTTATGGTACAACTTTTTTAAGATTCCTGTGACTTGACAAGTCGAAATTAGAAGGAGGAGGTAATGAAAATTTGAACTTTTGGAAAGGCTCTCTCTTCCTCTCTCTCTCTGTGCTTGTGCGTATGCATATGTGTGTGGAATCGGTATCATTTCTAGTTTTAAGTGATACCTACACAATATACTTAAAAATATAAATTATTCTTGCCCTTAAAATTTTATCAAATATCTCTTAACATTTTTGTTGTTAACACCTGTACTTTTACACAGTTTAAGTTGCTACAAAGTCCAATTTTGGCAATAGTGGTCAGTTAGATTGTTTAACTGTGAAACAGACAGAAGGACATGCACAAGAATTTTTAAGGATCCTTAGTTTTGCTTATAGATCATAAAAGTTAGTAAATTTGAAGAAAATAAGTGGATTTACATCCATTAAAAATGAAGTCACATTAGAAATTTAAATAGCCAAAACAATTTTCTTTGTGTCATTAAAATATAAACGTTAATGAAATAGATATTGTACAAAATTTAAAGGAAAACTGAAGAAGAAAATCTGTTGCCTTACAGTTAGAATTATTTAATTATTAAAAAAACATAAAGCATATATTTGTGGTAATATTGAGCAAGTTTTTAATTTCATGTGCAGTTTTTATGTGATTTAAACGGAAGACAATTTCCTGTTGCAGGTTACAGGAAAGCTAATCACAATAATTATCGACTGACGGATTTGGAATTGAAAACAAATGAGCTTTTTCAGAAATCTGAGAAAAGCATATCGTTTAGGCATTCTGACCAAACGCCTAACTGTAATTTTACAGAGAACATGTTTATTTGCGTCATTTGCAGTAGGAAATATTGCCGTAAATCGGATTTAAATAGGCATTTAAAGTTTGAGTGTGGCCAAGATCCAAAATTTGGGTGTATTTACTGTTCGAAAAAGTTTCACCAAAAAACAAATTTGAAAAGGCATCTGTATACCATTCATTCTGATATATCGTCTTTGTAATCAAATTTAATCTGATAACCTTCTGTATTTATTTTGTATACTGTACTCATTTTTTAAATACTCACACACGCACACAAAATTTAAAAAAGTTGACAATAAAAAAAGTAATTTAAAGTTACACTTTTGAATATAATTTACCAATTACTAATTTACTATAGCAAAGGTCAACATTTAAGAAACATTTCTGATCATTTTTAGACATTAATTGTGGATAATAGTGTGACCACTGTTTTTTTTTTGTAGTGTATTCCAAAATTGTTGTAGTGAGTTTTTGAAAATCGCTAATTGTATGGCATACATTTTGAAAATTACTTTCTTTGCAGAAATATTAGATTTATATCTGATAAAACATTAGATATATCACTGAATAGTACAAATATTATATAAACTATACTTTTTTCTTTTATTAAATATTTTATAATTTTGTTAAATGTTATTTTTATTTCACTAAAATCTGTAAAACCTCTTTTCATTTTAGGTGTTTTTACGATTTAATTCATAAACCATCTAGAGTTTTATGATCATTCTTTCGTGACGGCTAATTGGTTCATTGTTCTTCTTTCATAATTAATAAATTTCCAATGAAAACAGTGGAAACCTTTTTTCTAAATGACTTTAAAAACCTAACAAACAGTTTTTAAGAAAATAGTATTGCATGAAAACCTAACACGTTTTTGTATGAAATATATTTTAAGAAAAATGTTTCCTTCTCTGAAAATTTGTATTGTACATTTCCAGTTTACGCTTAAAAAATATGTAATAAGAAAACATTTTTTCCAGTTACTCGTGTGTGCTGTTCGTGGTGACAGATTTGCTACCTGCACGGCTTTAAATATTTATTTAGTTTTATGATGTATCAGGAATAAGAACGGGAACAGTACATTAACCTACAAGTAGACAAAGTTGTTGGTTAAAAATGTTTATAAGTAAAAATTGCTATTAGCGTGTTATAAACTGTGACCTATATAAATGCTAAAGTATCATTTTAACTAATATAAAACTAATATTTCAACAATTTTTGAAATCACTCTTATTCCATACAATTAGCAATTTTCAACAAATCACTACCACAACAATTTTTCAGTATAAATAATTTTTTTCACCATAATGTTAAGAATAATGTATATTTAAAAAATTAATTTCATATAACTATGGTTACACTTTTCTCCACTAGTACCTTTTGAGATTTTTGTCACATCTACAATTTTTAGTTTTTTAAGTAATTTTGAAAAATGTTTTATTGAGTTAATTTAAAAATAAAATCCATATTGGCTTGTAGAATGTTTAACAAGAATGGTAATTTGCTTAATTACTTGAGCATTCATAGTAGGGGTTTCCCAAGGACTTTTTTTGCCTTCTCATTACAGGAGTCTTCCTTACGCCTTGAAGCCTGTTTCTGAAAGTAATTAAGGCAGTAAAACTAGACACTACATTTTATTACCAGTCTAGTTTTACTAAATGAATATTGTCTCTAAAAGCTATTAAAGTAACATTAGTTACTAGTCCAGAGACTGTTAAAACTGATTAATTCAACTAACCTTAACCAGTGATACATTTTTGAAATGGCTACATTAGTAATTTAGGTTTGTGATTTACAGTGAAACCTAAGTAATACCTTGAATTCAAATTTATGAGTTTCTAGTTGGCAATACTTCGATTAAAAAAAGGTCAAACCTTCTGAATATTAGTTTTTTTTGTAAATATTGAATAGTTACACTTACTCAGTTGAAGATTTTTCTATCATTATGCCTAATTTGTAGCTAATATTATTTTAAGAAAGTATTAATTTGAGGTTAGACCTAATTGGATTTTGTTACGTCAGCTGTGTTTTTGGTAAATAGTTTTGTTATTGACATAAGTTAACCTTATTTTCAATTTGTATTTTATCATTAACATTTTATTTAATTATCATTGTGAAACAGTAATAAAATACTTCATGATTGCAAAACATTATTTCCTTTTGTGTCTCTGTCCTGAATGTCAAGTTATTGTCAAACCGATTATCCATATAATGTACAGATTGTAAAACGTAAAGTGTTTACGTTTTAGCTAAATAGTGGAAATAATCTTACAAATTACTAGTACAAACAATTCTATACAGTACAAAAAATATTAATTATAGGCCTAATTAGATTTTTAGCTAATAAGCATATTAATTTTAAGCTAATATTATTTAAAAAAAAGGTTTTGGCATGGTCTTAGAACTCTCTTGGCAGGAACCCTCCTGAGTTAGTATATCAAGTTTGAAATAGATAAATTATATTTTGTAAAAACCTTAATCACTAGTTTTAAAAATTTCAGTTTTGTCTGAAATATGACTGAAATCTGATGAAGTAATTTTGAGAAATCACACCTTTTTTTGACAACAATTCCTGAATTAGATTTTTTGGGAAAATAACTTTTTCTGTAGATTATAAGATCTAGGCTTATGGTTTAATTTAAGAACATTTTAAATTATTTAAGTTGAACGTGTAAAAGTTTTTGTAATGTTTTGCATTTAATTTTTTCTGTTTGAAAGAGTAATTACAATCACTTATCAGATAATGAGAAGGAGTTTTTTAATTTTGTTTTCAATTTATTGTATTTTACTGTCACTGAGAAAGGCACTACATAGACTTAATATGGAGTTTTTACTGACTACTAGATCAGTTATCACAGTAAGATCCAAATTTGACGGTTTCAGCATTTTCATGAAAACTGCACTGATCTTGTCTTTTGCAATAATTTTCGATTATGAAGTTCGTATTATATTTTCAAAAAAATAGTTTTGTAATAAAATAATGTTTGCATATTGAAATGTTTTTTTTTTATTTGATGTTTTTATGTTTTGTTTCATTTTTGAATTTCGCTTGCATCATATCAGCGAGTGCTACATTATGCTAGTGAATGTGTTTTTGTGCTGTTCTGAACTTTTTGTTATTTTATTTGGTAAGTGTATTTATTTTTTAATCTATTATAATTTGTTTTTAACTATTTTATGTTTTAGTAATTTAGTATTTTTGTGAAACATAGTAGACTATATTTTCTAAGACAGTATAAATAAATAAATTTTCTAGGTTATTTTACTTTTTCACTATTGGTATTAAGTAGCCTTCAAAGAATTTTGATTGAGAAAAAGTTACCTTGTAGTTTTTGATGAATATAGTGTTTGTTTTTAGGTGTCCCGAATTCAAAATAGTAGTTTCTTTTTTTATCAATTTCTGTTTATTTACTTAGATAAATAAAAATGGAAATTGGATTTGTTTAGAAACGATAAGTAACTACCAAAACATAATATAATTAGTTTTTATTTCACCAAAAAATTCTGGTTTGTGCTTTATCGATAAAAACCACAAAATCGGCATTTCTCGAATTTTTTCATCAAATTGTTATCATGCATTAAGGTTCATAATTCAAGTTAATAAATTTAAGGAATTAAATTTTTTTTATTGGCGTAAAAAAGTTAAAATAAACCCTTACTACTGTTTTTTTTTTTCAGAGGAAATTTCTCATTAAAATATGTGTCATCTATACGACTAAAAATTTGAGTGGAATCAGTGTAGACCTTACGCTTTTGAAATATTAAGCTGATATTCCATTTCACACTTTTTTATCAATAGTTTTTGAACTGCATATTTTGGAGAAAGTTTTTCTGATGTTTTCCATATGTTTTTACAATTACGGAATATTATGGCCCTACATTGACTTAAAATCGAATGTCAAATATTATAATTTTAATAAGTATACATCAAGAGTCCAGTCTCATATTACTATAGTTCTATTTAAATTTAATAAATAGTGTAAACATATTACACAAACTCTTACATTCAGTGACTTCATAAAAAAAAATATGGTTTGGATTATCAGCTACAAACAGGAAAATTGGCATAGTTCTCTTAACGCCATGCAATTCAAATCAGTGTATACCAAATTTGAAATTTTTTTTGGGGGGATATAGCAACCCGTACGTTTTGTTAAGTTAGTTTAGGTACTTATAAATATTGTTTGAGCAAAATTTAATCAAAATATTATAGACGATTTCGAAATAATCCAAATTTTGATACTCTTTTGTGTCCAAAAACTTTGTTTCAAAATTTAAAAATGTTTACAAGATATGCAAACCTGCATGTTTAATTTCATAAAAATATATCAGTCAAGTTTAAAACTCCAGAGGTGTGCAAAGTCAGAAATCAAAATAAAAAACAGGATTGATACAACGTAAAAACAGTCCGGATAGAATTATCAAAATCTTAAGATTGCAATTTTTTAATGCTCACTATATTATCTTTTATACCTCGTAGGGTGAAAAAGTAAAATTATGTAACAGACTTGTTTGAATTAGCATTATAGCGTTTTTAATTTTCTGAAATTCCAGACTACCTTAGTCACTCAAAAATTTTTTTTCAAATTGTTATTGCTTAGAATTCGAATTCGAGTATTATATATGCAGTAAAATCTCTCTATAACAGCATTTAAGGGCACATTAGTTTTCACCGCTATAAAGAGATTTCCGCTATAGCGAAAGAGCTCAACGTGTTGAAAATATATTTTTTGTAAAACAAGATATACACTATTTTTAGTTTGAAGTATTGAGTGCAAAGTTTATTGAAATAAAAAAACTACATGACAAACAGTCTTTGAAAAACAATATTTATTAAATAAAACACATGTGTATGAATAAAATACTGTATTTGTGAGAAAATGGCAATATTTTGACGAAACTACTGCAGAATTATTTCATCAATTCCTTTGAATTCTAGCTTTCATAAGAACTAGCGAAATTAAAATTTCGGCAAACATCTACTTGCTTCATACCTATCTCTAACTCGTGCAAAACTAACCTTTACATCTAATAATAAAATTTTCCGTTTAGGTGCCAATACACTGTATTGTAAAAGTATGAAGAAATAATGCACTACTTGTAAATGCAGTAGTCGCAAAACACTCGATTCAGTTGACACACACACATTGCTTTTAACATTCGATTGACTTGTTGGCATACTAAAGTTAGGGTAGAAGAGTGGGAAGAGTGCACATGTTCTGCTGCTATAGAGAGATTCCTGGAATTTTTATGATCACATATCAGATGAGGTACACATGAAAGAAATTTATTTTTATTATTTTTTATTTTATGTTAAAAAAACAAATTTTTGCAGCTGCTATTAGGTATTTGGTTAGTTTCATAACTTTCGAACTGCATCAGTGCTAGGTAGACATTACTGTATTACAAAACTTATAACTAACACATTGGATTGTGAGTACAACAAACAGATGTGAGTAACTTAAAAACTTAGTAACTTAGTAACAAGAGTAATTCAGTAACTTACTCTTAGTGACCTAATATTACAAAGTTACATTTAAAGTAATGAGTACATATCAGAAACAAAGTATCTAGTAACTGTAGTCACTATATTAATAAAATAATTTCACAAATAGAACATTGTTTTTAACCAGTCCAATAAAATGTTTCTTTATTGTCACCATAAAACTAATACTTGTTTATATTTCAGGGATATCTTGGACGGTCGAATTAAACGTGGCCCAGCCAATAAAAGGAGAGAAAGAAACCAGGCGACCAATATCTCCGATTGCGTTTAAATTAACGCAGCCTGGTGGTTATAACTGCAGCCGATGTGGTAAATCATATTCTTTGAAAGGAACTTTAACGCGCCATTTAAGATTTGAATGCGGACAGAAACCGCAGTTCCATTGTCCTGTTTGTAATAAACCATTTACGCGTAACGATACCTTATCTCAACATATCAAAGTGATACATCCTATGGCTTTGAAATTTCCTAGTTTTGAAAGTAAACAATAAACGTCGATACCAAAATGTTGTTTCAGTTTTACTTTGTGTGTGTGTCAGATATTATTACACGACTAGTATTGAACTGTATTCTAGTCATTAAACGAAATGATTTGTCAGTTGTAAAATTAATTTTATTTTAGTAAACAATATAAGTTTATATATTTAAAATGTTTCCTGAATTTGATTCCAGATGTCAACTTTTTTTTTGTAATTTATTATTATCAATCATATTTTCATATCTTTTCTAAATAAATAGTCCAAATTTAAGTCTAAAAAATAATTAGTGTAAACAAAATGTTTTATATAGGTATCTGTGAGAGTTAATTAAACTTTCCATTCCTTCTTTCTCTTACAGTATGAAGTTCTACCCCTTACCTCTATTGGGTAGAAATAGTAAAAAGTGAATAAATAGTGAGATGTGGGGTAAAAGTATGTAAGACAACTCCTGCAGAGAATGATCAGTACATACATAATTTTTTTGAAATGGTATTACTCCGTGTAAACGGATACATGTCATATGTGTCAGCGAATAGGAATTGAAAGTCAATACTAGGTTTGGCAATTAAATTTACTCAAATAAATACATATGTGCTAGCAGTAAGAAAACGTCAGTTAGAAATTATGTTAATTTTCCGACTGTAAATAACTTTTGAATATTTACATGCTACTTTTTTTTACATCAAATTGATCAGCTCGTCCAAAATGCCGTCCTTACCATTTTTACCAGTGAATGTTATACATTTTATTTGTAGTTGAATTCAGGCTAATTTTACAAAATTGTTTTTAATGAATATTAAGCACCATTTGGAAGTAAAAACTTCTAATGCTAATTGAGTTGGAAAAGGCATTGAAAATTTTTTATAAGTATTGCATATATATTTGAGATAATCTTATGATTAGTAAAAAAATATTAAGACTTAATAACATATTTTGAAAATATTGTTATCGTTTGCACATTTTAAATTGGTTTAGGTATAGTTATGATATTAAAAAATTGAGTCAAAGCTGGGTACAAATTTGGCCCTTCATCCAAGAGTGCAGTACAACTGTAACTCGATTTATTTTGCATCTTTGGGATTCGTAGTGTTCAAAGTGCTATTATTTTGTCAATCTTCCGCACTATTAGTGGTTCATATTGTTGTGTATTTGTAATTTGAGAGGCTTCAAAGAAAGCAAAACGTTTGGTTTTTTCTTTCATTTGTCGGAACTAAACTTGTTTACGCTTTGTTGTTAACGTAAGAGCTTAAAAAAAGACGGAAGTACTAGTACATTAATAGGATATTAGGAACTTCGAGGCGCTGACTGTAAAACTTCGTTCTGTCATCGGAAAACAGACAAACTGAAGAAAAAGTATATCAGTTGTAAAAGATCTGATGTAATCACAGTCTGAGATAATTATTGAAATAGTAAATCGAAAGGTAGACAAATTCCAACCACCAAGCTGCAACGGACAGTGCCGTTGTTTTCGAGTTGGTCGTTTTAAGTTATTGCACATTGTGTTGCACTTCCATCATTAGATGAGATACAGTTATATAACAAATTATTATGTCTGAACAAAACTCTTGTCTTATGTCCATACAATTCTTTTCAAATTGAGTTGCAACTGTGTTAAACTTGTGGACAAAAGGCTTTAGATTTACACACAAAGAATAGAAATCAATGGTCTCATACAAGGCATGATCCATACTTTATAAAATTTGGAAATATTACACTACCTCAAATCACAGTAGGGTTGAAATTTAATCAGATTCAAATTTGCACAGTTTCTCTGATAGTATATTCACGATTTTAGATTTTTGTATCGCTTATATTTTATAAACTTAAACTGATTGTTTATTTTTTCAGTTGATAAAGTATATAGGCTGTTATTACTTCAATATAAATTCTATTATACAGTAAATTAATAATAAAAGAATACTTATATTTTAATTTTTAGTACTTGCATTGTTTGTTCAAACTAAATATTTTACTAATTACATTTTGAAGGCAGCTTGAAAAGATAATTCAAAATTGTTTTACTATATGTTATTCAACCATTTTTTAAAGTACAAAACCATTTGTACTTTATTTGTATTGTTTTCTTTATTAAAAAAACAATTTAATTGAACAGAGTAAAGGTCTATACTTGTTTTAAAGTTATTAAACAACATTCATCTTCCGTATTAATATTTGACATATTTTCATTGTTATTTTAAAGCCAAATCCAATCCCTGAACTGTCATTTTTGGATGTTTTCACAGTAGTCTGTATTGAGCCTTTACAAATTTTATGCATTCATTGTAAGAGTTAAAACAAGAGTAGCGATGTTCAATTGGCATTAAACAATAAGTTAAACATTTTAATTGAAAGATGTTCTTGTATTAGCTTTTACAACGAACGTGTGCCTCTTCAGCATATTTAGAAAACGTTTGTAATATGTATGGTGTAAAAGTAAAAATGTGTAATATTTTTTAACAAAATTAAATTTGGTATAGTTTTTTTATTATTAATTAGAATTTATAAATATTAAAAACTTAAAATACTTTTTTATGACAACAGTGTTGAAATATTATAATATTCACTTAAAATAAAATACATTTTAAGTGAAATTCCCATTTTATAACATTAAAAATAAAAATAACGTTTTATATTGTTCACTTCTAGGTAACGATTGGTTCGATTTAAACGTGACTACAGATTCTACAGAACCCTACCAAGTAACTCGGAGCTCGCGGTTGCCCAACGAAAAGACATTCTTTTGTCCACACTGTCCAAAAAAATATTTTGAAAAAAGGCACTGTAAAAGGCACGTTGAATTCGAATGCAAAAAAGAGCCACAGTTTCAGTGCCCTTACTGTCCACAGAGAAGCAAGAGGAGAGACAATTTGAACAAACACATTGTTAATATGCATGTAAATAAAGAAGCTTTTTGTTAGTGCCTCAGTTCATTAAAAAAAATTATAACAATAATAATAGTTACCTAGCAGATATTCTGCCGAAAATATATTGTTACTATAAAAGTATTATTTATTTGCGTTAACATTATACAACACTTTAATAAAACAGGATTCCCACAAAAAAGGTAATGATTCTGGGAAGTCTAGTTGGAATGAAAGTTGCATAAACATTGCACAAATTTTCTCACAATCAATTAAATTACTTAAATAAGGGTATTAAGCATCAAAACAACGATTTGGGGGGGGGGAATAACATAAATCCGAATGGGAATTACTAAACAGAAATTTTGAAAATGTAACCACGGCTCGTCATGTATGAACACTGGCTAGAAAAAACCAATCTGGTGCTATAAAATCTTTTACTATAAATGTTATCACCTTCAACGTACTTTGCAACATGGTCCCACACTACTCTACACGAAATTTCCATTGTTTAAACTAGTAAGTAATTTTCTGAAACAGTGTTCATGATGTCTCTCTCTTTTTCTCTCACAGCTTCCACAGTCTCTGAGCTGATTTGACTTTAGGGAGTAAAAGTCACATGGGGTGACGTGTGATGTGTAGCACGGATGTTGAAAGGAAGAGCTTGGCATGCTTAACAATTTGAAGTGAGCTGAAGAATCAAAGAGCTGTTCATTTAAAAATTTGGAGTGAGCTGGAGTATCAAAGAGCTTTTCACTTAACAGTTGAAATGAGCTGGAGTAGCAAAGAGCTGTTCACTTAACAGTTTGAAATGAGCTGGATAATCAAAGAGCTGTTTACATAACAGTTTGAAATGAGCTGGAGTATCAAAGACCTGTTCACTTAACAGTTTGAGTGACAGGATTATTCTATTAATGAAGAATCCATTATTGATTTCATTACAAATAAGTTTTTTGTTTTATTAATTACTTGTGTCGAGCAGACAGAACTTCAAATTAGTGTTGCTGGTCGATAGTTTGACCTTTGAGTACCCAATTAGTGTACAACATGCCATATGTGTAAAAAAAAAAAAAAAAAAATGTGTTGTCAGGGACTTTTTCGAAACATGAATTAGCAAATAGTCATTTCACTTCTGTCCTGTTTGGGAAAGCCAAACTAACAACTCACTGGACAAAACACCAATTTGGTTCCCTGCCAAAGAGAGACACTGTTGACTCACTACTGACTTTCAGCGTATTATTTAGGATTATACAATTAAGAAATGTCAATAACAGCTTCCGTAGACCTGGAGGGAGCATAACATATCCTACGATGCCTCATATTGCAATGTGTTGATAGGTTTGTGAAGCATAATGTTGCAATTCATAATGATTAGTTTTTACAAAAAAAAAAAGAAAACCAAAAACATTCACTAAATGGTTTACCAAATTACACTGTTTACCATGTTTATGTCTGAGTTACAACAAAACATCTTTTCACAGTCATCATTATTAGTTATGCTACCGACATGACTGTCTGGACAATAGACGAGAATATAAATAATGATACGGAAAAAATACGTGAGAAAATAGTGCTAACTGGACTAAAAAAATGGTATCTTACTATTTCCAGCTCAAAAAATGAGTACACATAAATTGTTTAGAGGTACAATAAAAAACACCTGCCCATGTTTAACCAGTAAAGAATAAGGTTTGAAATATACTCGTAACTCAATTCAAAAATCTTACGCATTACATTTGATGAGGAACTACTCAGGTGTGTCCAAATAGCAACTGACCAAATTCTACTAAATTGTTATAAATTTGTTTAGGAATTTGAGAGTGAGAGTTGATCCATATTAACAATAATGACATTAATATTCCATCATAAAGCGAGAATTTTAGAAACTAATAGTTGTATATCTTCAAATATGGTGAATTCAGCATGAAATCAAATCTTCTGGCCATACATTGCGCCAGAATCAAGTATCAGAGTAAATATACACCCTCAATGATTCTAAATCAGCCCTTCAAAAAGTTGCTCTCTGTCTGTGATAACTTCTTGTCGAAATGGCTAAAGCATTGGTCAGTCTACTGCGTCACTCAACTGCGCATCTAAAGGTTCTTAATTGAGTCGCAGCTGCTTCCCTTGCTTTTCCCTTACTGTTAACACTGATCCCTCATCATCATTAGTCTAACATACATAAAGTATAGACATTAAGCAAAAAAAAACCTTTAAAACTATTAAAAAAGTTATGTGTTTGATAAATATTTATCTGTGTATACTTTTTTCCAACAAAGTATAAGTTTTGGTAGCAGATATTCAGTTTCAAAAAAAAACCTTCAATTGATTTCCAGTTAATTTTTCCAGAAGAGTACACATTTATGATCTATTTTAAAGAAAGGTATTTTAAGAGGGTTGTTACTTTGATGATTGATACGGTGGAGGGGAGGAATAACATACAAACATTGCAGTTGATTTATTTGTACAAAAAATCTGTTTTTTTCATCTGTTATATGTAAGACATAAATCATTATATTCAAAATTTAAAATAATCTTACATTTTCTGAGTAATTTAAAACAAAACAAATCCCTGGAACAGGTTAATTATTTTTTTTGCGTATATAGAAAACATGAAAAAGAACTTGACCACTGTCACATTCATTTTCAATCAAATTTGAAATGTAAAATGCTGATTTGTGCAGTTTTAAAATCTGATTACGTTAATTAAATCAAAATTTTCAAAACAATATTATTTTATAACTGTCAACAGATTTTAACGAGTAACGAACTTGCTCATGCTATTACCGGAATAAATTTTTGTGCCAAGTTTGGATCAGATTGAATCGAAATTGTGAAGCTAATGTTATGCACATGAAATACTTGATTTTATTTTTGAAGGTTATTTTTTAATAACCTTTAAAAAAAATGTTTTATAGGTTAGTGCTTATTACATGATCTGAATGTGTTTTTTCTGGCTGCTCCAATAGGTAATCTAATGGAAATTGGTAATAAATGGAGCAGTTTAGGTGTGGAGAAGGCTGTATTTTCTTATTTAGTTCACTAATTTATTTAAAAGTAAATGAAAACGATTTTGCAATTCTGGTGGGAATCCTGTAAAATTAGTTATTAATCGTAAACATGTTTATCTTTCCAAAATTATTTTTTATGCAATTCGTGTTCCTCGAATATACTTTTATAAAATGTATCGGCATAATAAATAGGTTACTGAATCAATTGAATAATAAAGCTCCCAAATTTAAAACATTTTTTGAGGTTAAGAAAGAGCTGTTTTAATTTATAATGTTTTTATGGAAGCCGTAAGATAATTTTAATCTTCGATTGTTAAACAATTTATTGTTGTTAAAGTTAGGTTTACTTCTAATTTAAGTCATCGGCGTGCAAAGTCAAAATACAGATGTATTATAATATTGTTTTTATGGTGGTTTATTTTTATTCAGCAGTAGTAGAGTTAAATTTTTTTGATGTTTTAATTTTTCACAAAAATTATTTTTCTCGTCTAAATTAAACAGAAATATTATGTTTCCAACTTTTGCAGCGAATTATGTAATTTTATTGATACATGTATTGTGACAAGTATAGGACATTTTAATGAAATTTCTTTTTAGATAAAATCGAGGCACTTTCAGAAGGTTCTAGTTTGACCTTGGATAGGTATATATATGTAAGTACTGTACTATAGAAAGGCATAATGCATTTAGTATGTCAATTTGTACTCATAAGTGCTTCACTGGGAGGGAATTATGTCATTACAAGAATTGTGATGTTTGCTAATGCAGGGCTGTAGAATGTGTTAGTAACATTGCTTTATATTAAGTAGCGTACTTTAAGCTACATACCGAGTATCACTGAGCTTTTTGTCAAAGTGTACCGTGGCTAATTATTTAAGTAGTTTGTTATTTTCATAGTCAAGATAAATGTTAACTTAAATAACAATATTTCAATACTAACTTATTACATTATCTCTTTCAGAAACAGACATGTTCTTCCCAAAAGTGATATTGAACTGCTTAGAACCTAACGGTGAACGAAGGAAATACCAATGCCCAACGTGTCCAAAGGCTTATTTTAATCAGTCGAGTTTGCACCGCCATATGAAGTTAGAGTGCGACAAAGAGCCTCAACTGTCTTGTCCAGATTGTGATATGATGTTTATATACAACAGTAGTTTAATGAAACATTGGAAGAGAAGGCATTCCCATCTCAGGTCATCCATATTCGCTGTTGTCACACCAAATATAACAAGCCATAATATTTCTAGTTTATTACCTGACATTAAATTTTAAGTAGATATTTATAATTATGTTTTGTTACATTAATTAATAAGTTTACTGTTTAAAAAGTGTTATTTTTTTCAAGTTATTTCTGTTTTAGAATTCTCTTGATGTTCGTAAGTTTTAAAAATAAAAAATTAAAGAAATTTCTTAAAGATTGACACATTTCAATTAAAAAAATGTATAATTCGAGTAGCCATTATGATGTCCTGAACATGACATATATAACATGTTCTGAGTGGTTATTAAAAATATCAAAAATACTTAAAAACCCTAGCCTTTGTAACTTTATGTCCCCTTTAAATTTAGGGAAAAATTTTAGTAGTAGCTTAGACAGCCTATGTCTGTCACCCAGTAAAAACAGTTCAACTGTTTCAAAATGGTAATGATTCAAAATCAACTTACATTTTTTTAAAAATTCCATCATTGTAATCAGCTTTGTAATATGTGTATATTAAAAAAAAATTTACAATACAAATACACATTTGGAAAATAAAATACACAAAATAAGTTGAAATATACTCAATTTACAGGTGATCAACACCTGATTATCTGGTAGGCTCAGACACAGTTATCTGGTAAAGAGGACACAGTTAATTAAAAGTTTAATATTAAAGATTTATATTTAAGTAATATTCATTTCTTTGCCTTGAATATTTCTTAGCATCAGAACTTTACAGTAAGCTATACAGTGACTCATCTCTGAGTCACGCTCATTTGTAAATAGGCGTGTCGGAGTGGCGAGTGCCCAAACTAACATGAATGTACTGTTCAACTCCATTGTCCCTCTCCCTTTCGTAAAATTGTTTCTACTAACTGCAACCAATCCTTTATATTTCTTCAACATATATATTTACTACATCTTCGCCTTTAGGAATAAAATTTACAGTATTTGTTAATTTTGAGGTTGAAATTTTTAACACATAAATGTGACCTGATCAGTGGGGTCTATGCCACTATGAACTACTGCATGTCTTTGCCGTGCTTCTGCAACATTGTAAATAACATTCAAAATTGTAAATTTTTACCAAAATGTTTTTAGATTTATTCCTTATCCGCATATTTTTATAGGATTGCTATATTTATAAAATCCTTTAAAAAAATAGGGGCATATACAGGTGTTTATAAAATAATAGTGGGGTTTCAAAATATAATTAAATAAAAACTACTAAAACTCTTTAAAACAATTGTTTTATTAAATTCCTTATCTCAGGCATTTAGATAAATTCCTGTTTTGTTTATATAATTAGAAAATTTCTGTCTGTGTGTGTGTGTGTGTGTGCATCACTTGTTGTTTGGCAGACATTTAGGTCAATTTCTCTCCAGATTGTATGTAGCATGTCTCTTGTAACTAGCTTCATTGATTTTTTTGTCTCAAGTGAATATAGTCCTGTATTTTTTTTCTTAATATGTGATGTTTTTCCATGTAACCCTATAAAAAAAGTCTCAGGGTGGATTTATTTTATTTTTTCTGCAGAGAAAAAAAAGCCTGGTTACATAGTCTTTTGCCGAATTACACCATACATTAACTTTAGGTATATGGCTTGCCTTTTCAAAAATCTCATAAATTTTTTCTTCAATAAATCTTTGAGCGGTACAATAATCGGCACTAAATTTTGCACCTTGTATAGTGATTACATAATTATTGCAGTCAGCCTGAAGTCATAGTGCATCAAAAAATAGCTTTTACTTCTTTAATACTAAATACTTCTTAAAGCTGACTGAGCTCTTTTGGCTAAACCACTATAGCATTGTGTTGTTTTTTCCTGTCATAGATAAAAACCATTGTTTTGATGCTTAAGGTTAGTTCTCTTACTTTTCAGTCAATGATTATATCTATCAATTTTAAACTGCATGCTGAATATATCGATTTTCTTATTGTCTTATTCCTGGATTACCTTCATTACGTTTACATTTTTGACATAGCGAACACACTTTACACAACTTAAATAAATTATAAAATTTGTACAAGTATAATGTTAAAAGTAGTTTTACGTTCAACAACACTACAGCAAACATGTAGGTAACAACTGCATGTACAAGATAAGGAAATATGCCTTGTGTGTACCTGTAGGTGTAGGAAGGTTTTGGCACCTAACCCTGCACCTAACCCTAATGGGGGTTGCAAGTGAACACCCATTCCCAAGAATTAAAACTAGCTTTGTGTTAAACTGTTCCTAGTAGTCGGTCAGAAGTGAAATGTATGAAAATACATTCTATTACTTCAAACAATTTTGCAGAACCTCAGTAAAAAACAAATTAATGTAACAAAATTCTAAATAATTTTGGATTTGATATTTGTGCTATTTTAAGCAATTAGTTGTAGCCAATTTTGAAATTTTCTGTTTCCATAGCTGTGGCCAATCCTCAAACCAGATAATCTGGAGTTGCCTGTAAATACCTACCGTAGCTTTTTGTTTATCTGATAAAACACAGTGCTATTACTTTTTTCAAATTCTCCATCATTTCAACAAGGCAGGTGTGTATCACAATAATTACATAATTAAAATTATTGATTGATACACGTATAAATGTTTGACCAAAAAGTATAAATGTACTGTTCTGTGTTTAAAAATTTATAAGTATTTTTGCCACAATTCATAGATCAAATTCTTAGTTGTTTTTTAAGAAGTTTTAAATTCTTAGTATTTTTATTCCATATATATATATATTTTTAGTCTGTTTTCTTATTTTTGTTATTTAGTTTTAATGCATCCTTAACATTATCTTTTTTATTTTTATACGAGGTCTGACAAATAAGTTTACAAGTAAATTTACTACCAGCACTGGGGCCATTATTATAGAAGAAGTGCTGTGAAATTTGAAATCATTGTTTTTTTTGACTCTTAGCAATGCAATGAAGAATGAATGAGAGAATGCAATGAAGAAAACAGCTGTGTACAAATTAATTAAGCAGTTTGCTGGGGGAAGAAAACAAGTGAATGCTGAAAATGAAAGAAAAAGGTGTCAAATTGTTTCTGCAAATCAATGACTGACCATGAGATCATCAATAGCAGACCTAGAGAACATTGATACAAAAACTATTGGAACATTTTAACTACAGACCTTTGCATGCACAAACAAAATGATTATACTGAAAGGTGCTCACTAATGAATCTAATGGAGTTGCAATATTTCAGACTTAAAGGATAGGCGAAAGAATGTTTTGACTGAATAGTTACAAATAACGTAGCTCGTGTTTTTTTATATGTTCCTGAAATACAGTGAAAAAATGTTACAATGGTTACTGATTTTATATGACTGAAAAAAAGGTTATCGTGCCAAAATTATAGCTTTCTTTACGTTTTAGATTGTTCAGTATGAATTTGTACCAGTGGGACAAACAGTCAAGAATACTATTTGGTAGTGCTGTTTCAAGGTTGAGAGAAAAATAAGGTGCAAACTATACGAACTCACCAATAACTCATAGCACCTGTATCACTACAGACTTGGCATGGGAGTTTTTGCCCAGGGAAGAAATAATTTTGGCAGATAACCTACTTACTATACTCCTCTAACCTTACTCCATATAATTTATTTTTTTTGCCTGGAGCTCAGAGAAGTTTTGAAAGCGAGGCATTTAACGATATCGAAGAGATTAAAATCTTATAGAGATTTCAGAGAAAAAATCCAAACATTTCTTTAAAGTATTGCTTCCCAATATATTTTAAAAGTAACCACTGTGTTATTCGTTAATGAGAAATATAGTTTATTTGGTTCTGTCAGACCTCGTATTGTTCTTTTAATGCTGTGTAGCATTAAATGTGATTTATTCCATTTCAGTGTTATATATTTGTTATTAGTTTATAAAATTTACCACTTTAATGGTTGTGTAAACGTAAAACTGTTAGGGCAGAATTAATTATTTGTTTTTGAATTTTTTTTTTATTATCCTATTTGTCTTTGTACATACAATATAGTAAGGTTAGGTAGCTACCAAATTCAGAGCAGACTATGCTTTTAAAACCTAACCTGTTGTTTGTAATGTAAGTGCGGCCACTGAAAGCGTAATGGAACCCAGCGACACTGTTTGACTCCGAGCAGCTCCGTTACATTTTCAGTGGCCACACTTACAATAAAAACAATAGGTTATGTTTTGAAAGCAGTCCGCACACATTTGGTGGCCACCAGGCCTAGTTGATATGATTTTGGCAGTAATTGAAGTACAAATTGTTCGTTTAATTTTAAGTGTCAAACTGAGATATAAAATATTAATATTTTTATTCGAATGAGTTTTTATAAAGCTTAACAAATTCAGAAATAATGTGTAAAAATATAACGCGATGGGTTGACAAAATGAAGCTAACAGTGAAATACATAGGGGAAAAATTCAGTTCTGAAGTCGTGCCGAGTAGTTTATACTTCAAATTAGTTGCTTGTAAGGCCGCTGTATATGAATTAATAATTATAGAAATCATGTTTTTGTGAATTCATAATCCTGGATCTTCTCACAATTGCAAGTTTTCTTAAAATTTCTTAAACACTAAAGAAAAATAAATCTCAAACATTTACCAATTTTAACCCCAGAAAATATGTAAAAAAAATACCACAGACAAAGAATACTTTTGCCATTCATAATCTTTTGCTTTTCGTAGTTCTTTCTAAAGGCATAATTCATAAAATTGTATAGTTTTCCTTTAAATTTGAAACCAAAGCTTTTAAAATAAGATCAACCACCATTCTGCGACCTACCAATCTCTCAAAATATTGTTTTCAGATTTGATTTTATGGAATTATATATGGGGGTTCTTATTATTTAATAATGTGCAGTATAAAGAATACTGTGGTGAAATTTAAATTATATAAATATTTCCACTACCACAAACAAAATTCAGAAATCAACAGATTTAAAATACCGTATATGACTTAAAAAAACAAGTTGAGAGCTACTATAAGGTTGAATGCTATGAAAATGTCATATAATGGTGATATTTTGTCATAAATCTGAATGAATGAATGGTTTTTTTTATAATAGGTCATAATAAGTATATTGTTTTAATTATGTTGGTCTTATATGCTTTCATGAGCTTTAATGAGTTGATGAAATTATTAAAATATCTTATGCAATACACATTATTCGATTACACAGACCTTAAGTTTTTATAAACCAAAAAATATTTTTACAATAAAAGAAACTTATCAGTTTCACTTAAGAATGGTTTTAATTTATGTTTTCTGTTATATGTATATAATAGTTTATTTATATTCTTGTACATAATACTAAACATGTATAAATAATGACAGCAATATGTATATAGTGATATGTGATCAAATTATATATTAGGGCATGTATTTAAGTTATCTCTCTTACAAAATGTACTAATATATGGTTTTTCTAGTTGTATTTTATAAATTTTGAAAGTTATTAGCTAATTTCTGTTGGAAAATGAAGTCAAAATGGCTGCTACGGTAAAATCCAGAATTAGCACCATGAAGTGAACACACTTTATTACAATTTTTTATATATAATGAAACAAAACTATAATTTCAATGGTAGGTTGGACAGATTTGTTAACCAGCCGAATATGTTCAACCGTTTTAAAATGACACCATTCCAGATCTTAAACATTCATAACGTATTTATTTTACCCTATTTTGAAAATGTTATTTTACCGTTATAATCAAAATTATGCATATTAGCGTTTCAAATTTCATGGAATTTGTTGAACTTTACAGTGTTAGGCTGTACATTATAAGTATTAAATTTTTACTATTATTGATTTTACATAAGACAAGTGTAAAGTAAAATAGTTATGAATTTTACCACAGTCTGGTTTCAATTTTTTGTAAAATCAATTCCTTTATGGCAACAGGCCAGCTGGGTCTCACATTATTTCAAATCTATTATTCTGATCCAAACGAAAAATGCAGAGTAGTTAAATTTTACTTTTTCTGCATATCTACCCTTTTGCTAAGAAATCTTAAAGTTTCACCATCTATCAAAAGCAGTGCCTGAAACTGCTCTAGCTTTAAACAAATAACAAAAGTATTACCTGATTTATAAAATAATGATAATGTAATTAGAATGAGTAAATAAAAAAAAAGTCATTGGCTTAATTTTGTATTACAATGGGAGAAATACAACAATATTTACGCTTGTTTGTGTGTTATTTACTTGTAACCCGCTCTGACATTGTTCTAAACTAGTGGTTCTTCGTGCAATTGAGGGATGAATAAAAACAAAAACACTATAATGACTAATTTTATAACTGTCTAATGAAAATTTAATTGATGCAGTATCGGAAAAAGAAATATGCAAATTATGATGGAAACTAGTAGATATTAGTCAGTATTGGTGAAACTGTGAATACCACTTAATTGGTCAGACTGAATATATTATGACTTTTAAAATTTTATATCCTATTATTTTGTTTCTGAAGGTTAATTTTTGTTTGTCTGATGAGGAGAATGGGATGAAATTCGTACGTGCCGTGCTGCTGAAAATAACTTCAAAACTTTGTTTCCACTCAACGTTTTAACTTCGTATTATATGGTGTCAATTTAATATGAAGTGGATACCCAAGTAAGACTACTGTAAAAATTCCAATAAATTCTGCAGCCAGTTTAGAATGACGCAGAAAAAAATTTTATTAGTTTAACGTGCAAAAATAAAATTTCCTGAGACTGTTTTCAGGTCCTTCATTACATGGAACGTAGAGATACCCTAGAACAACAGAGTTCCTAGCAGTGATCAAATTTTTATTCGTTAAAGTAGCATTGGAAAAGGATGATTTGTAGAAAGATGGTTGATTTTCCTTCTGTATCACTGGTACTGTGAATCCATGCCAACAGGTCAAGTTGAAACTTAGAACTCACTTTGTTCATTATAAGAAATTTGAAATCGTAATTTTTAAACGAAAAATATATGAAATATATTGTTTATTTTTTATACTTGTACAGCTGTCTCCACACCACCTCTTGTATCTTAGCTGTTCTATTTTCTCTTTTTTTATGCATTTCTTTTCTTTATGTCACATGTTCGATCTGTGTGTATTGATTCACCTCAAATTTTATCATTTGTCTTTATTTATCACACATCTTGCTTCTATATTTTTGTTTACTAGGTTCCAACACTGTCAGTCCATATTAGGCTTTTTTATATTATTAGCCTACCTATAATATTTTATTTTCATCTCTTACTAGAATCTAGTAGGAAAGCTATTCAATTTCAGTTTTGATTTTAGTGAAAGTATTTCCCTGTCCAACTTTTTCAAGGTTTGAATATGGCAAAGAACCTTGACTAAAGTGTTAATATGGTAAATATTGAACAAACTATTAAATCTATCCTGTAAAATCATATTTGTGTGGACACTTACATAGTAATTTATATATATATATATATATATATATATATATATATATATATATATATATAAACACCAAAATAATTCAGAAATCAAATCAAGTGCATCAAAATTTATTACGGAACATTCTTATTAAAAAATAGGAAAAAAAATAAAAACAATTTAAGAGAAAATTCGTACAATAATATTAATCAGTATTGTTTTTCAGTAATATTTTTATTACTTCAGAGGGAAAAACAAATTAGAATATGATGTGGAGAATTTAAAGTTTTCAATTGACTACATTTTTTGTGTCGCATGTTTCAAGAACATGCAAGGTCGGTAAAACCAAACACCGTTAGTGAGACCAGATCTGTAATGCATATGAAAACAAGTTGCATGTAAAAAGTGTTTTTGGTATGATTTCCTAGTGAAACTGTATGGGAAATATTTAACAAGAAAGGTCATGGGGGGGAAATACCTGTATTTTCCCTATGTTTCACTATTTTTGATTTACCCATTATTATGTATTATTTTTGTTTTCATTTATTCTTATTCTCATTTTCCATATCATTATTGTTGCACTGCAACTTTTGTAGATTATTGTGCCCATTTTCTATATTCCTGAATTGCTCATTCAGCACCTGCTCCAGCTGTAGTCTTTTCTTAAAGTCTAGGTTTTCGAGAGCTGCAAGGTGGATAACACCCCCATTAGAATATTTTTGACTTTCCAATTTAATATTGAATTGTTGTCTCTGTTAATTCACATTTTCATTTTTTTGCCGTACCCTCTTGACTCTTATCGCAGAGGTTGTATTCCATTTGGATAGTCTTTTGATGTGTGGAGAGATCTCGTTCATTCAATTTTACATCTGTATTCCAGAACTAACAATTTAGCTATAGGCTGGTGCGTAGAGTTGACCTACCCATTGATATTTTGCTTTAACTACATTAATTTTGCAGAAATAACGGAATGAATTTCCAAAACCATCCAATGATTAAGCATACAAATATTAAATTTAAATATTGGATAGGCCAACCACAAAATTTCAAATCAGTATTGTATGTTAAAAATAAAATAATGGTTTACGAGTAAATAAAAAAAAAAACAATCACCATCAGGGTCAGTATTCTGTTTTTTATTTAGTATTACAGTTCTTAAAATTATTTTGTGTGTAGTGTGGTTTGAGTATTTAAGGACTACTTTTGTACACATTCTGAAATAACATGTATTTTATAAGTAAAAAGTTTGTGAAATGTTTTTCATGAACTTCAATAGTATTCCTACACTTGGAGTCTAGTACCTGTACACCTTTAATAGTAATTTTAATGGAACGGCATGTCCAGCATGTGGAATTAATAGAGTTGTCAAAATTATTTCATTCTCACTGTAATTTTTATGACAAAATATTTACCAAATCAAAAATATACAGCTTTTAAGTCAGTTACTGATATCTACTTCAGACTTCAATCAGGTTTTAATGACCGAATTTTATGCAGTTAATTTTTTCCAAATTCTGCTTTGCAATTTGTCGTACTTAACTAATAAAGATAAATGTAAATATAAAAAGTCAGCAGTAGTAACTGGATGTTGTCCAAATGTAGTTTACCGATCACTGTCACTTAGTTATTGTTGATAATATACTGAGTTACACCACAAAAATATAATTATTAAAATCTGATGTTTTTTTACCATATCTTCTGAAATTTCAGTTTTGCTTAATATGAAGCCTTTACCAGCAGTGTACAAGCAAAACTTTGAATAAATCATTATGTGTGGGTCAGTTTTTAAAAAATGTTTTTCTCGTAGATGATCGGCATTTGAAATATCTTATTTTTTTTCTATTTATTTGTTTTTTTCATTATTTTCTTATAATGTTTTTTCTGTTTCTGTTACAGCTGTTCTGTAGGCCTAATAAGCATAAGGGCTGCATCATGTTTTAAAAAGTAGTCCCAACAGTTAATAGGGATTTTTAAAAGTAAGAATTAGAGAGTTCAAAATTTATTTTAACGTCTTTTTCGAACATTTAAATGTAATTTTACATTTTAAGTAAATTATCTAAATGTTATAGTTACAGAGTTGATAATCATCTATTTGGTAATTGTTTACTATTTTGCAGACTAGCAATTTTTCCTTATTAAGTTGTTATTTATCTTTGTTAACAACTGATTGATACGTTCAAAGTTGGATCGACAAGATAAGAAAATAAAATATTTATTTAAAGGTAAATAAATATTTATTTATGTGTAAAACAAATGATACTCTGCCTTATACAGCAACCAGAGACATCAAATCGTGTAAGTTACCTGTCAGAATTTATCATCCAAAGGTTTTTCCAACTTTTTTTTTACAGTATATGTTTAGATCGCAAGCAAAAATGAATCAGAAACCACTGCCTTTGTTTTTTCATGCATACCATGTCAGCTTAGACGCTCTTCCTATCCAAACTAGTGTGTTATGTTTAGAAATACTGTAAGTGTTTCACCTTATCTTGTTTTTCTGACTTTTTAAACTTGTCAACTCTTGTTAACAAATAAAAATGAACATCATATCCCAAATAAAGAAAAAGTTGTTATTTACAGCTAAATAGTAAACCATTTTCTGATGCAATTTTTTTCTGCTTGTGTACAGTATGGTTCAATTTTATTTTCAGTTTATTTGTAAATATTTTATCCATTTATTTTATACTTGGAGTACTTTTAATTTTATATTAACTTCATCAATTGTCAGTATTTTATTATTCATTTTTCTACTTCCTTTTTTCTTCTTCTTTTTTTCTGTATTTTTCAACTATGCATGCATCTTCCACTGTGTAATTACGCATGCTACAGTAACGTACTGGTTTGAGTTTAGCCTGTATAAACAATTGACTATTTAATAATGATTTTTGATTTCTATCTGTTTTGTTGCAGTTTTTGGTTTTCATATGTTGTATTTCAATGAAAATGAACGGCCCCATGTTTGTCCAAACTGTAATAAAGCGTATAAGTGGAGACATAACATGGTGCAGCACATGAACCGGGATTGCGGCAAACCTCCTAATTTTCGTTGCCCGTATTGCGAATATGGATCAAAACAGAAAAATAATTTGTACCGACACATCGTTTCAAGGCACAAGGAGTGTTTAGATCAGTCCCTAAACGATATATCGAAAACACCTATTGATTCTGTTCAAAAAGCGTAACTTGTTAGGTTAATTAATTATTTCTTAATATGTAAGAAATATGCTATGTAGGGAGAAATTAAAGAAGCCTTATTTATTATATTGCTTAATAAAGAATATATAATATATTTACATCACATATAGGATACAATTTATATATTAATATATTTATTGAGTTAAATATTGTTACTAGATGATAATAAAATCAGTGCTCCTTTTGTGAGAACTAGTACATTTAAAACATATTTTATGTGCCTATTGTGTGAAAGTTATAAAAAGTTTTAGATACATTTGTGAATGTAGTTGTGCCATACACTGAATATAACAAGCTAAAACATAGTTGATAATTTGTTCCCATGTTTTGCCTCATAAACTATTATTATTACCTCTTTATATACTTGGTTACATAAAAAAACTGCAACCGAAAAAAATTAAATTTTTTTACAAAATTTCATTGAATGTGAGACAATTGTCAAGTTCTGCGGACATGCCTTAATATCTGTGGATATTGAATTCATTGCTTTTGTGTTGTGCCGCCTCGGTGGCCTAGTTGATAGCGTACTGACTGGGCTTTAATGTTTAGAATGTAGAGGTTAAATTGGCATTAGTAAATCGTTTTTCTGATTATTATTCCAAGATGGCTTGTTTATAGCACTGCAAGTTTTTTGTTTGCAAAGAATAACTAATGAAGAAATTTGACGGCAAATGAAAATAAATACATGGTTACAGATTGCATTGAGAATATATAATTGAGGTGGTTTGTCCATCAAATAAGGATGTCTTAGGACTGAAGGCACATTATTGTTGAGGAGAAAGAGGAAGACCATGGTAATGGTTTGATAGCATTAGACGGGGGGATGAACGAGAAGAATTTAAATAAGGATGTGGTGGAATAGGCAGTGTTTGGCTGTTTAGAGTAGTTGTATAATGTAGTATGATTTTTTTCCAATATTCTTGATTATTTAGTTCAAATAAATATATACTAATCCTCTTCCATGGCTTGATTGATCTAACATCCTGAAAAGACATGAGGTATGTTTGAACATCCAGATAATGGAGCATTGTTGAATAAAAAAAAAATGACTATATAGTTTCCTTCATGTGACATATAAGGCATTTCATTAGCAGGTAAACATGGCCAAAGATTGTTTTTATGGATAAACATTCATGTCCACTTTGGGAGAAAATGTTTATTTTAGAAGCTGTTATATGCCAGAAAATAAAATGGAGTTTTTAGTACTATGGATCCTAAATTCTTTCTGATTAACTTTTCAGCGTAATATAAACGATATTCTTCTAATAATTGTCCTCTATAAAAAGTACTCAAATTGCAATGTTTAGGCGTGTTATTTGGTTTTAATTCTTGTACACTGTAGCTTAAAGCAAAAATACTTCCTGAAAATTTGCTATACATTAGTGTATCATATGTAATTATAATATAGCCAGTGTTGTTTATGTTTGCAATTAAAAAACGTAAACAACACTGGCTAAATTATAATTACATATGATACACTAATGTATAGCAAATTTTCAGGAAGTATTTTCGTCGTAAGCTACCGTGTACGAGAATTAAAACCAAATAACAGGCCTAAACATTGCAACTTGTGTACCTTTATGGAAGACAATTAGAAGAATATAGTTTATATTAAGCTGAAAAGTTAATCAGAAAGAATTTTAGAATCTATAGTACTAAAAACTCAATTTTATTTTCTGGCATATGACAGTCTTCCAAAATAAACATTTTCTCCCAAAGTGGACATGAATGTTTATTCAGAGTGGTTTGAAATTTTACTGGGGCATAAAACACCTATTTGTTTGAAAATGTCGCACCCAGCAATTCAGATTTTTTGGTGCATTATATCCATATTTAATGCATGGTGACTATATATACCATTTATGCAAATTCAAAAACAATCATTTTGTTCAGTACACAACTATCACAAGAATAGGTTACAAGAGGTTACAAATAGCTGATTGTGTAACATTTTATTTATTTTTTTTTTAACAGCTATTGACTAACATTGTATGTAAAGAGTGAAAATAATAGTCTGATACTTGAATAGCATTAATGGTTTTTTTTTTAAATGTAGCATTAGCAAAACAAAAAGTAGATTTCTGTGTGTTATGGTTGTCAACTAATGTTCAGAAACTACGACTTCATGGTACCATCTCGGTAAAATTGTTGTATTCAGTGTAGAGCCGACTTCGAGTAACTTAAAACTGGTCCTTTTATGAAGACTGTAGATATTTAATAAGATGTGGGGGCACTGATAATTTGGGAAAAAACTAAATTATGTTAAGTTGTAAGTAAGATATTAATATTACTGTTATTAGAAGTATAGGCAATATTAAAACTATACAGTAATTAATCATTAAAGTGAAATAATTATTGCAAAATTTTTTTTTTCTAAAATAATATCTATGTTATTGAAAACAGATCAGGATTTTTTGAATTAAAACTCCTAGTCGTGCATCGATTTTTATGGGAAATGTTTAATTAAAAAGGGTTTAAGATGTAGATTTGGTTGTAAAAGGTTTTGAAAAAAATAGTTAAAATTTCTTTATTTTCTTTATTAAGATAAAAACACAATACATATTGGTTGAATACAACATTTATTTAATTATAATAATTAGCTAATTAAAAGCAGTGATTTAATATTTTATCCGTTAGATCTTTCACTGTAATATTTTTAGCTGAAAAGAATTTTCGTAATTAATTACATTATAAAATATTTTCTTTATATCATACAGTAGGTTTAGTTACTATTGTTTAAAATGATCTGAAATGTAGCCATTTTATAACAAAATGTGGGTCGCAATTGTAGTCTGTCTGAAAAAAATTATGAACAGGAAATTGAAAACAGGCTAAATGCCAAACAACATGTTGATTCAATAGCTGAAAACATATATATCCACAAAAAGTAAATGTTTGAATGCTGACTGTACAGAAGTACTTTTTTAGTGTGAAAGTTGAACAAAAAACATCTGATTTATAAAACATTAATTTTTTAACACTGAAATTATTTTTATTATTGTTTTTTCACCCAAAAACGATTTTTTAAAAAGTTGTAATCTTTTATAGTAATTGGCAATGTAATTATTGTATGCAATATTTTAGATTTTAAGTTAATGTTAATTGAAAGTGGATCAGTTGCTGTAGCAACAAGAGGTTTGCTATAACTAGGATTGGACGTTTAGAGCGTAATAGGATCACATGTTTGGCTGTAGTTTTTTTTTTCATAATTACCTTAAATCGGCAATAGAATAATAACTTTATATATAAGTAGGACATCAGGAAAACAAAAACTTCTTTATGAAAAAGTAAATATAAAAACTGACAAAATAACGAAACATGATGGAATGAAACAATGAACCTGAAATAATGCGTAAAATTGAAATATTTATTATGGTGATAATGTATTGTCATAATGTCATCCATTTAATAACATTTTATTTTTTATTATGATTTCCATGGAAGGCTATTGTTAATTAATCTGTAGGCCATTGACTACTGAAATAAATAATATGAAATCCGTATGGGTTAAAATTGACGATGATTATTTGCGATTTGATAGGATTTATTTTACAAAACGGTACACAAGGTATTTAAAAATAAATGAAACAATGCTTAGATTTTGTCCTTAAACATCCGAAGAAACATATCACTAGTTTCCATCCAGGAAGTAACTATCTTTTTTACACTCAGGCTATCTGAAAACAGTAATCTTTTTTTCTGTTCTTCCCTTATTTTAATGATGTCCGGACACAGGGAAAATGCTTTCCATCCTCTTGAGTTGCTAGAAAGTTGTTTCATATCCTTCCCAATCTTCACCGTTATATGCTTTCATGATCCACAATTATTATTTTTATAAAATCTCAATATTTTTTACAGAGATCGTTATTCTAGTTGGTAATTGAGCAACACAAAGAACAAAATGTAGAACAAAACGTTTAATTGTTAGTATATTTTATCAAGTTACGTACGCGGGACAGTGACATATTTTTAAACTTTTTTTTCAATAGATTATAGGGCCTGCATATATTTTTTTAATGATTTTTGTACCTGGCGCTATTTTTGTCATAACATTAACTGTTTTTTCTCTTCAGTTTTACAATTATTTGCGACTAGTTATGAATCTACCAATTAATTTGTCTTGTAAATATTTGTTTTTGTGTTTCAATGTATGGTTAAATGAACATTAATTAATTAAAATTTGTTGTGTATTAAAGTTTTATTAAAATGTTAATTTATATGAGATAGTTTATATTTTATATTGTAATTGTTACTTTCTATGTTATTATAACTTATAATATTTTATTGATATTTTTGAGCCTCTTGTTTCCTCGGAACCTATAAGGTTAACTTCTGCTTTATGATCATTTTTGAATTGTTAAAATTTATCTGTAAAATTAAAAATATTCGTATAGGTCTCAGGGAACCTTTTCTGTCTGACAAGATTTCTACACGCCAGTGTTCAAACGATCAAATTAATTTTATGGTGTGCTTTTAAAAGACCTATTTAATAATTATTAAGCGTAATCAGATCGAAGTTGGGTGAAGGTTAATAAAAGGCGGTAATTAATTGGACCCATTTTGGGTGCATTTTGAATTAATAGACAGAACTTAACCATAAAGCCTTAGATGCTGAGGATGCTGTGCGCTCGTTAATTAGCAGTGTATTTAAATTAGGGTTGGGTTTGTTGTATGAATTATGTTATTATATTTTATGGGGAAAAGACTACTAATAAGAATGTGAGTTACAAATTTATATATTTTATAAGCACTATTAAAGATATATTTAATTACATGTTAACTAACTTGTGAGTTTTAATGAATCCCTTTTATAATGGAATTTCACTAGCGTTTTAAATAAATTGGCAAACATACAGAGCACGCTGCACAAACATAGTGTATTTCACACTTCCATCAACAATTGCAACTTTTATTTGCAACTTTGCATACTGTTTATTTGTAAGTTTCTATATTAACCAAATCTGATGTCGTGTGTACAGGAAGTGGAAATAGTTGCAATGTGATCTAGCTGAAAATCTCCATCGCTAGTAGGAATAAACATAACATTTTTTATTGTCTTCTAATATTGATATTGTACATTTTGTATTAATGCTGTCTGTACAGTTTATCAAGTGGCCAGTCTTTCTGTAATCACATTTGGTAGTTTTCTCAACATTATTGAATTTTCCTTGTAATGGAGACTAAATCAGGTGAAATCAGTACAGAAATTGTCTGGTCTTCACAAGACATTGTACATTGGGATATCGCATTGGTACTTTTAGAAAACTGTGACTGGAACATGTACAAAGGAGTGCATTAAAACTGAAAAACAAATGAGAAATAAATATATTTATTTCCAGTTTTGTTGCGATATTATTTTGAAGATTGTGTTATAGCGTATGATCAGCTTTGTTCATTTATTTGTTTCGCCAAACAACCGTATTGTTTTAAAACATTTTTTAGTTACGCAGTGGTTTTTCCTGTAAATTCCTTGTGCAAATTTTTATTTCCAGAATTTACAAAAATTCTTGACAAAAGTTTTATAAATTCTGAACCTTGGTTGGTTCTCGTGAATCAGAAAACCACCATATCTGCAACCAGTATGGTAAAACCTGGATAGAATCACGACATGTTACGCCATGTAAATCTTCATACTTAAAAGTGCACTTTGTGCGAATATTGAACTAACAGGAAGTCTCATTTGAATTGGAATTTTGAATCATTTTGTAAAAACATAACATTAAGTATTAGGCACCAGAATTTTTAATTGTAATAGACATATATAAATCAGTTAAACAAGATTTAGACCAACAACAGTCTCGGTGAAAATTAAAATTGATGAAAAGAAATACAAAAAAATTGTGTGAAACGTTATAATGTTTTTATGTACATTTCCTTAGGCCAATAACCTCACGTAAGCTAACCAACCATCTGAAATCCTAATTTTATCCTTTATGAGCTGTTGGTTAATCCAAACATGTCACCTTTACATCCATTCACGTTATTAAATTTTAATCAATGTGAAAATGGCAACATTGATTTCAAAACCCAATTATTATTGTATTTACAAAAATTAAGTCCGATTGTAACATTTTTTTTGTGGTATACAATTAAAATTGAACATTTTAAACTTTGTTTAGACGCGAGTTCACAAAAACACAATTTTTGGCGTATTTTGATATTATTTCAAAATTAAATGTTACATTCAGAATACAACGATAATTTTGTAATTCACTAAAAACATTCTGCAAACCATCCAACTCCAATTGTTCAATGGCAGATAATCCAATCTGAGTGACATTTTTTCATGTTCTTTTTGTTAATCAGTATGTACAGTGTAGCAAACATTTTTATCATGGAATACATTAAAGTGCATAAGCACTAAAACATAAGTAGAATTAATTGTAAACGTCCGAGTACAAAGTTAAACTGCGAACAATGATTTGGTTAATCTCTTTTTTTTAAAACAATGATTTGAAAAACTATGTGCAAATAAAACTGTTTGTTATGTTCTCAACATAATGCTAGTAAGGTATGAATTGCGCTAGAAGTTATGTCATGAAACACAAAAAAAATTCATTCCTTGTAATGTTTGATCCTACAAGAGTTTCTTGGATGTACATCCTCTCCGATCTTATCGAGACTACTTTTAGGTAAAAACATTGCTTTTTCATGAACCATGTGCTACCGATAAAATTTATTTATAATATTTTGTACCAATTCCTGCATTCTTTCAGGAGAGATGTGGAATTGTTTATCAGTTTTTGAAGATACACTACAAAGTACGTTCCACGAAACGTCACCAACATTGCTGTGTGTCTTAGCTGAAGAGAGAAAGATAAGCGAGACTTTCGCTTGTCAATGCGGGAAAAAGTATTCTTGGAAACGTAACTTACTGCGACACCAGAAACTCGAGTGCGGGAAAGAACCAAACATGCTTTGTCCGATTTGTCCTTACAAGACCAAACATAAAAGTCACTTGCGCCGGCACTGCACAATGAGGCATAAGGATCTACTAAGTACTTTAAAATAGTAACGTGTAGACAGTGTGCAGACGTTTTGTTTAGAAGTGTTTTAATTTTGGTTTGCTCTGTTTAAATTCAGGAGACATCATTTTAACCAGTGTTAGTTGAACTGGTTGCTTAGTTGTAACTGTGCTTTAGTCGACACCAAAAATTGGCACTAATTTTATTACAGAATTTTATGTTTAAACCTAAAGTTTAAATTTTATGTTAAACTTAAAGTTACAGTAAAATATGTACCCAGAGTTCTGCTTCCTCGTATTGCTGGTTAAGGTGATGTTTATTGTATTTCAAGTTTTATTTGCATTTCGGAATAATTAGTTACCTATATACTTTTATTTTTGACATTCCAAATTTACAGTGTCAATTTGTTGTACATTTGTGTCTGGAGTTTTATTTGTGATGAAGTTTTTATAGTTGTGAGTATAGTTGAGTATAGTATGCAACTCTGCCTTAAGGAATATAGTTATTGTTATTTTTAATTTTACCAGTTTAATAGTGTGTTTTTATTATAGTTATAAAAGTAGTATATAGTGTCTATTTATTTTTAAATACTGTAGTATGTAGGTTTAAATAACTTCTTTTTTTGACTGAGCGCTCCCCTCTTTTTCTTTCTTATTTGTTTATTGTCCAATTTTACTGTATTTCCCAGGTTTTGTTTCAGCTTTTCCACCTTTATCTGGATGTCTACTTCATCGTTGTTGGACTTTAGATATTTAACAGAGGTTTTAATGTACTTGAAATCTTCAGGAAGTATATTTTTAACAGTTTGAAATTATGGTATGATACCTACTTCCCAACAACAAATAAATGTTTTCCAGTAACTCAATGTTGAATTTTAAAATTCTAACCAGTGATTATTTATAATTTTAAAATTTGTTTCATACTAAAAAAAAAGCATAGACGAAACTTTTGTCTATCAATTCTAATACTATCTAGTTTTGGCAGAACCAGTTTAAAAAGAAAAAAAATACAAATTTTTAGATGCACTCTAAGATTGGTTGTTAGTTACAGATTCGTGTTTATACAATAAAAATCCTATTTACTTCACAGTTCAAAATGTTAAATCGCAGTTTACAAACAAAAAATTGTAAATCTATAAACTGTACCTGAGTTTAATTATAAATTTTGTATCTGACTTTAATAATGATTTCTCAAATAATGTTACAGTAAATTCTGACAAAATATTTTTAAACTGTGAAGCCTCACAGTTTTTCACTGGATTCCAATAGGCCTAGATTTTTGGGATTTTTATTGTCAGCTTTGGAATCAGAATTTTTAGGGATGTAATGAATTCAGTTGAATGTTTACAGATTTGCTGGAAATTTAGTGCAGTTGATGTCGTAGAGGCCTTTTTTTCTTTTTAGGTTGGAGTACACAACAAAACAATAATCACTTTTCTTCATAGTTTGAAATATGTTGTAAAATTTAGGCAGAGAATTATAAAAGTCTTACTGGTTTATGTTTTCACTAAAGGTACTTTTTTTATGATAATGATTTTACAATAATGATAAATGACAGCATAGCACAGGTCGTGCTGACATGAAAGCGATTTTTGAAAAAAACTAAATTACATCTTGTTAACAAAAATTTCAGTTTGTAAGAATTATATAATGAAAAATTTGAATTGTATAGTACAGTTAATTGGCAACCTTTTACTGTTATCAGTTTCTGCAAGCCTGTATAGATTTTGACTTTAACTGCAATTTAATTGGAAAAATTAATTTCCAATTACAGAAATATTATTTTGCTATTTAAAAAGGAAATGTGTTTATACTGTATTGTTAATTTATAGAAATTTTCTGTGATATAGAAAGATAATTGTATTTTGTGATTATATTTAAATTTGTGTGCCAAATATTTTCTAAAATTTCAAAACTAAGATTGTTAACAATATACTTTTCTGTACACTTCTTTAATGTGAACCAATTACCAGTGAATATTTTTAAACTTATGCCAACTATAATGTAATTTTATTAGTAAATTAGTCAAAAAAAAATAAAAATCATATGACTTATTTTTACCAAAGTCGAAAAGTGCTTAAGCCTAGTCAGAGCCATTTGTACATATAATTAGAGTTTATAAAAAACTTAAAATATGCTATCTATACCCTTTCCAATCTTTTTTTTTAGCATTAATTTTATTTTAAAAATTTGAAAAATGGAATTTAAGAAGTTGTAAATACATAGTTAGGAAATATGTCATTAATGTTTTAAAGTGAAAGTGGTATATGTTGTTGATTAATTGAATGTTTTAATGTTGTTATTGTTTTATTGTTAGTAAAGTTGTTATAATTTATATTTGTTTTGTCATTTACCTTTCCAATCAGCTGTATGTAAACAAGTAATATAGTTTGTATTAAGGTCATGAACTTATTCGACTGATGTGGAAAAAGACCGTGAAGGTCACTTCAGCATGTAACATCATTAATAGTTTCTTTATAAGTCAAAAATTGAAATGTATTTTCAGAAATTATCATAATTGTTAATTAGGAATTTTCTTTGTTATTGGAAAAAATATTTCTGGTTTCTCTCTTAAAGATTTTTTTTATAAATTGTGTATTTTTTATACAGTAATGTAGATTTTGCATACAAAATATTTATCAATAAAGTTATTTTAAAAAAAAGGTAGCTGGGATTTCCACTCATATTTTTGTAGAACAAGAGGAAAAATATACAAACACAAAACTCTTTGTTGGCATTTATTGTAAGTAGAGTATAATGTGCAGATAGTATGCTATCTCTAAAGTGGAGGCCCACCAGAGAGAGTCATTAGAATTTTAATCTCAGCATATGTTTGGGCTCTTAGGATTCTGTACAAGACAGCAAGCCTAGTTTTTTTTTTTTTTAACGTCCGACTATTGTGCACACTTGGGTTGGGCTAATACAGACGATAGGATGATTTATAGCGTATGAAAATGCCAAGCCCTCGCCGGGAATCGAACCCGGGTCCTCTGGGTGAAAGCCTAGTACGCTATCCACTTTACCACCGAGGCGGCAGCAGGCCTAATATGGAGGGTTAAAGATCTTTTATGTGGCTACAATTCTCTTATCACTGTTGGGTTAAAGATTTTTTAGTGGCTACATCTCTCCTATCACTGGTGAGTAAAAGATCTTTATTCACGTTAAAGATTTTTAGTAGCCACATTTCTTGTGTCACTGGTGAGATAAAAATCTTGTATGTAACCTCAACTCTCCCATCACTAGTGGGTTAAAGATCTTAAATGTGGCCACAACCGTCCCGTCAGTAGTCGGCAAGAGACCTTATATGTGGCCACAACTCTCCCATCACTAATGAGTTATAAATTTTTTTACATGCCCACAACTCTCCTGTCACCAGTGGTGGGTTCATATACAAAAATGATTTTAAATATGGCCATAACTGCCTCATCATTGTGTGTACTGATGAAACACTGTGTATGAACTTTCAAGCCAAAATTGAGAAGTGCAGGGCTGCTTCTGAAGCTTGCTTTAAGAAAAAGCTAATATGATTTCTAATCAACCCCAGATTTTTGTCTTTTTCAAAAGATCCGCACACATTAAAATTCTCAAAAAGAAATATTTTTCTATAAATTTAGTTTGAATTATTCAAATAAAATTCTAATTAAGATTTTTAACATTGTTTTACATAGCCTTCACTTGAAAATATTTTAATTCTGTAAATTATGTTTATATTTATTTTGGAGCTGCAAGTTTATCCTCGCAGAAGAGTTTAAGTAAAGAAGAATTTTTTTATCTCAATAGTTTTAAAATATTTTGAATCTGTGATACCTACAAATTTCAAATGGTGATTACAGCAGTTGTAAAGTTGAAAACATTTCCAGTATTTTAAATTTAAAACTTTTTTTGTTTAATATTGTCTAACATTTCTATGAATGTGCATAGGTCCTGTGCTAATTATGTAATTAATTGGTCTCGTAATAATTTGGACATTATCAGTCAAAGACAGTGGTTAAAAAATTGTCATATCTGCAAACATATTGCCTATAAAAAATTTATTGAAGACTGTTTTGCCCACATTTTTTAAGTTATATCAGTTTAAAAAATTCAAATTTTGTAAATTTTCTACTACAGGAAAAATGCTGTTAAGTTTTATTGCTACAAATGTTTGATTTAATAATTTTCAGTTCTTATTGTTGTATTGTTTTGTAATTATGTTTAATATTTCTACACTTTATGTAGCAGTATTTTGTACATAATAAACTAACTGAAAGAGTTTTTAAAATGTGACATGTTTATGTAGTTTAAATGTTGTAGTTGAAGTGGAATAATAAAGGTTTTATTTAGGTTAAAGGTTTTTTTTGTTTATGGATTATACAAAGCGGTGAGTATAAACATCAAAATCTTGAAGTATTTTTTATGTCATTTTGAATTTGCTTTCTAATTCAATTCTTCATGTTTGCTATTTAGATTTTATTTTTACATTGAAGATTTCATATTGAATAGTTCAATTATGAGTATGATCCATATTGTTGGATCAACAGATTAAACTTTGAGTAAATATAGCTAATGGCATAATTTTGACTTTTCCTAGTTATTCATTTGTTGAATAATAAAAAAATAAAAAAGTTTTACTCATTGGAGTTGTTATTAAGTGCAAATATTGAACGTTTGACAGAGCCTATTTTAATAGCACCTAAATCCGATTGATTAATCAACAGTTGTTCCGCACTACATACTTTGTTCTTGCTTGCAGTGTTTGAAAGTAGCTCTTGGGATCCAAATATGCAGCTTAACATCTCCAGTCATAGAAGCCTGAACAGTTTAAAATTAGCTTTCGGTCATGATGAACAAATGGATGACCTTGGAACAGGACAGACACCTTACCTGTGCCATAACTGTGGTAAACAATATGGTTATAAAGGCAATCTGAACAGGCACGTGAGGGTGGAGTGTGGCAAAGAGCCTATGATGAAGTGTCCATATTGTCAGCTGAGGTGTAAACACAAGCGAAATTTACAAGTTCACATATTTAGGAAGCATAAGGACAAAATTGGCAGTTTGAGTGTGGTGGGAACGCAGCATACGTACATAGAAAACAAACATTAAATGGATTTATATTTATTTTTCACATACAGTGTATGCCGCCAAGATACCTCTGGTTTACAGTAATTATTTTGTTGCTTTACACAAAGAAAATCTGCCTTAAAATTTTGTGTGTTTGTGTTATTCAAACTAAATCAAAAACTTGTTTCAATAATAAAAACCTATATATTTTCCCATCTCTTTAAAAAGGTTGTGTTGAGTTATGTAAAAAAGGCTATGTAACCCTAAAATTAATGGATAATTTTGACTGTTTAGCGGTTATGTGCAACTTTTGTATATAATGAGATAAATTTTTTATTTTTACTGACAGCATATTGATATGTTTAAAGAGTCCGTTGAACAACATAAAAGCACAGAGATATAATGAGCGTATCTTATCGCACGTCCAAAGTATTGAATGAAGTGATACGATATCATGAAACGGCAGCAAGAAGTATCATCTGACCGAATCGGTCGCATTTTTTCTTCTTTTCTGACTCTTGATATATTTATTTTTTGTTCCGAAGTACAAATGAATCAAAAACTACTGCAAATGTCTTTCCGTGCAGATCATGTTAGTTTAGTTAGATGCTGCCTCGGTGGCCTAGTTGATAGCGTACTAGGCTTTCACCCCGAGGATCCGGGTTCGATTCCCGGCGAGGGCTTGGCATTTTCATACGCTATAAATTTTCCATCGTCTGCATTAGCCCAAGTGTGCACAATAGTCGGACGTTAAAAAAAAAAATAAATTAGACTATCAAGACTGGTATATCATTGAGCGTGTGGAAATAAGTAAGTTTTCCATCTGTACATGTTTTTTTAATTTTTTTAATTAATATTACGCTAGTTGGACAAATGAAGATGATGGAACCAAAAATGTTAGTTTGGATGCTGAAAGCAAACTTTAAAAAAATTCAACAAAATATTTGTGTATATAACCTGCGTATTATACGTAATTGGAATTAATACATCATAATTCTCTCCCTAACTATGTAGTTTATATAGAAATATTTTTCATTACAAATTTTTCGAAAATTCAAAATGTGTAGAAAATATAAGGCTACTCAACAAATTGTAAAGTTAAAATTGGCCGAAACTGTTTGTTGTTATTGTAAAAGAGTGTTTTATAAAGGTATTATTAGAATTTTTGCAACTAATTTCTGCTTTATTGTAATAATTTTAACATTTATAAAAATAAATAAATTAATTTTAAACAATGTTGGTATTGTTTTTCTTTAATTTGAATTTCTCAGATTTCAGTTTCCATAAAATCGTTACAAATTGCGATCACCGTCTAAAAAATTATATCCATGTAGTGTGTTGAAACAAATAAGTGAAGTTTGTGGTTGGAATTATAAATAAAAAGGCAATTTTAAAATCCATGTTTTAAAGAAGCATGAGAATAGAAAAAAAGTTTAATAAAAATTTGACAATAAGTTACGTCTTTAAGTATGGCTAAGTCAGGAGAAAGACAAGTTTGTCACATCTAAACTTCTGCAGGACTAAAAATTTCTAGTTAATGTCAGTTAAAATGTTAACAAAGGTCTAAGAACTATTGCAAGTAAATACTCTATTATTACAATATAACCTGATTATTATTTTAACCTAAGTGTAATTTTATTTGATTGCACCATTACAATCTCCATAACTGTCCATAAATCAACATTTAAATTACATTGAATTAACCCTAGCATTGTCACAATCATTTTTCTTTTTTCCTATTTAAAATGCTAATTTATGAGTGTGGTGTAAAGTATATATTTATTTTTACATATATTAACACACACACACATATATATATATATATATATATATATATATATATATATATATATATATATATATATATACCAATTTCTACAATGGTAAAGTCAGATTTCCAAAAAAGTATAATTTAAAGAAGTTCTCAATTTTTTAAGATTTTAGTTGGATGTCATTTTGAGACTGTTGAATGGATTTTGTTGGGTAATAGCACTTGTCACAGCTATTACCAAAATTGATTTTTTTTTTGTCACTTTTTAATCGAAATAGGGACAATTAGTGTGCTAATACTTACTTATTACATGTAAGAGTGCTTCTGTGTGTAATATACACATGATACTGGTACTGTATTGATATATTTTACTATATTGTTTTTCAAACGCAAATTAACATTAGTTTAGCACAATTTAGGGAGAGAAATAGTTGAAGATGATTTTTTGAAGGATATTAAATTGACATCCTAAATAAAAATTTACATAGAATTTAAAAATATTTTTAAATGGAATGGCAAGTTGTGTCGTACAGGGAGCATATTGGTATTTTTATGTTTAAAAGTTAATATGTCACTAATTCCCTTTCTTTTATTACAGAAATATGGGCTAACGGTTACTCGTCTTCAGAAAAAAATAATACATTCCATCCATGCACGTCATGTGGCAAAAAGTACCAGTCTCGAAACAATCTTTTAAGACACATTAGAGTCGAGTGTGGCAAAGAACCACAGTTCCAATGTAGTTATTGTTTGCAAAAGTTCCGTTACAAGTCGAAACTTATTAAACATTACCAAAAGTTCCATTCGGATATTGAAACAATTTCTTTCGCATAGTTACAGAAGTTTTTAATTTTAAGTTTGTAATTTTTGTTTATTTTTTCAATTGTTGTTTTAAAAACAAATTCTGTATTTTCTATTAATATTGACATTCATTTTTTGGATATATTCTGTGTCATATTCCATTGGTCTTTCTGAACTTAGTCTTGTTTCATCTCTGTGCATTTAGAGTATAACATACTCTTTAAGAATCCCTGATAATCAAGAAGATAACCCAATTGAAACAACAGCAACGTATTTTGAAATATGATACAACAGCTGATAAAAAGAATGTTTATATAATATACAGTGGTACTTCGATATACGAGTGTTTTGAGATACGAGCCTCCGAGCGAGCGATATTTTGCTTTGAGATGAGAGCAAGATTTGAGATACGAGGAATCGCACACTACCTCAACATGCGGGGTGCATATTGGTGTCGTGTGCAGCGTCTAACAGTTTCTCCCACCTCAGATTAGATCTCAGTCTGTGAGCGCATGTTCTGGAAGGACCACTTTAACATCATGATATGCCTAAGAATTATTGATCAGGCCTGGCTGGGTGATACAACGAGGACCTTAACTTCTGTATGGAAGAAGCTGTGGCCTGAGCTGTAGCTGAAAGAGCCTTCGAAGGATTGGAACCCGAAGTGTCTGTGGTAGACGAGATTGTTTCTCTAGGAAAATCCATGGGTCTGGAGGTGGATGAGAGAGATGTGAACGAACTCTTTGAGAAACAGTCTTAGGAACTGAAAATCGAGGAGTTACACGATCTACATGCGCAGCAGCGTACAGTGGTTCTATGAAAAATTAGTTTTGAAGAGGAGCCAGAGATGGAGGAGGTTATCTCTACAAGAAATATAAAGGAGATCTTGGGAATGTGAGAGAAAGTTGTAGAGTTTGTGGATAAAAATCACCCCGAAAAAGTTGCAACTGGTTGTGCATCGGTTGTTCAATGAAACTTGCCTAACTCATTTCCGCAATATCCTAAAAGAGAGGAAGAAAAACCTCCTTGGACAGTTTTTTTAAACGATCTGCAGGTGAAAATGAGCAAAGCGGGACGAAAAAAGAGAGGACCAGTGACGAAAATTAAGCGCTTCCTTAAGCACTTCACTTTTTCTTTTATTATGTTTTTATAGAATATGTAATTGTTATTTATAAATAAATGTTTCTTCTTGTAAATACATTTTTCTTATTCAAAAACACTTAACAAAAACAACTGAGGTGGAGTTTTAGGACCTAGAATGGATTAATGGCATTTCAATTAATTTCAATGGGGAAAATTGCTTTGAGATATGAGCAATTTGACATACGAGCAAGGTTACGGAACGAATTAAACTCGTATGTCGAGGTACCACTGTACATTAATACACACCATGTATACTGTATATAATAGACCAATGTTAGTGTAAAGAAGTGACATCAGACTGGTTCTGTTTAGTTATAACTAGTTAAACACATAGTCTGTGGACCATGTTGGTAATATTGAATTTATTCCCTACAAGACTAATATTAATTAACAGTACAGCCTACTCAATGCAATTTTAAAAGTTTTAATCTATGCTATCTCATTTTAAATGTCTTGTATGTAGGTGGGGGTCGGCTTTTTACATTTTGAATACATTTTTTTTGCTTTTAAACATCTTTGCCGTATCTTCAAAATAAAATGTAAAAACCTAACCAAATTCTCACATTCAAGCCTTTTAAAATGAGATAACAAATGTAATTTTATTTTATTAAAATATAGCCGAGTGATCTATCGTTATCATTACTCTTACGGGGTGTAGATTCAATATGGTTGACAGGGTCGACAAAATTGTTGTACACACACACATCATACAAAGTATTAAGTATTCTTGTCAGTATTTATAATCTTATTCTTTGCATAAAGTTGTACTGTACAGCCTAAGTTGTTTCCTTTTTGCACAGATATTGTGTATTAGTTGTATAGTTTACAGATATTGTAATAACGTATTCGAGTCATACTAGAATTGAATGTGGGAAAGAACCTCAGTTTTGTTGTGCTTATCGTCCACACCGTATTTTTTACAAATCCAAACCTATCAGCCATATTTATTTGTAAAGTGCGCTAAAATATTTTAAAAAGTACCTTTTGTTTGAACCGCAAAAAACAAAACCACTGAAAGATATTACTTAATTTTTTTTTAAATTTACGAGATTATACTTAATTTTTTTTTGTCACAGTGATTTTGTTTTATGCACTGTGTTTAGCTTGTACTATTTATTAAAAAATATATTAAAAAGCAAAAACTATATGTTTATTTATTTTCAAGTGTTAACAGTTTTTTTGTTACTATTTACAAGTAATGACTGATGGATGAATACGAATGATACTAACAGAATGAGTCAAACAGAATCTCATTAAATATAATTCGTTCTAACAACCACAAAAAAAAAGTACATGAAATTGCTTTTACTACTTTTTAACTGGACTCTTAAATGCAAATTCATCAGGTTTATTTTTTTTTTTTACTATAAATTTAAAAAAATTCTTATAATCCTGAAAATTGTGATTTTATTTGTAATTATTTTGTCGTCAACAATCATTATTTCTTTTTATCAAAAAATTTTTTAGATGATTGCTTCCAAATTTACGTTAGGTTAACCTATTTTTTGTTTTGTTACATAATTTAAAAAACACAAAACAAGATATAAAACACATTAGTAAATCATAGCCTGAACAAAAATCAAAGTTTCCAAAACATTAATTTTAAAAAATTAATATTAAAAAAAAGACTTTTAGTTGCTCTGTAACTATATGTTTAAAATACTATTCAGGAAAGTGCAAGTATTCTGCAATACTCCTTTAATGATTAAATAAACCTTTAATCACACGGCCAAAGTCTTTTATTTCAAACTTGGGGGCTCTGCCCTCTAGATAAACAATTTTAAATTTTTGTGTGCAATTATTTAATTTTTGTTCAAAGCGTTCAGTTTTAAACAATTCATAACAAAGCTTAAAATTATACAATATAATTATTGATCATGTTTAAATGCAAAATTAATTACAATAATCACTCTTTACATTAACAATTAAAATATAATTTTGTATTGAAATGAAACTTTTAACGTTAGCTTTGACGAGAGGAGTAAATAGAAAAAAAGTCTGCCGAGCAAAAGAATGTAACAGAAATATGGAATGAACGGGCAAAAGAATTTCATCCTCTACTTTTCTCTCATTTTTTTCTTCCTCCTTTTCAATAACAAAAAACGTGTATTATATTAAAACGTTTTCCTTTGGTTTTGGTAATTTTCCTCAGTCAAAGAATACTTGCACATTGTAACCGTTGATAATACATTCAAAATTAATATAAACATTTATAATAATTGTGGTTAATATTGCTACTTTTTAACAACATAACCTGAACTTATTATAGCGTATTAGCTGGTCATTACGAATTAATATAATACAACTGATCTTTTACTATAACTACAGTAAATAATATCTAAGCTAGGTTCATGTAATTATTTATTTAAACAAAACAAAGATATTTGTAAACATATCTTCAAACTGATTACATATTCAGTAAAGATATCATTAACAAAAGTTTTGCTTCTATCAGTGACTCCCGGAGTTGCACACTTGTACTCTTTATTTATGTGCATTGAAATCAATGGCAAAAACATAACCTCAATTGAAATACATAGTATTATTAATGGATCTGTTGTAGTGCTAAATTGTAGTGCAAATTCAGCTGTTTAGGTGAATCTTCCCCATCACCATAATATAGCAATAGTTTTGTATTGCATACAGGACTTATGTTTTTATATTTATGGAATAGATTGGAACTGCTGTTGAGTTATGAATCTTGAAATACCATAAAAAGTTAAACAAGTTGGCTGAATTCATTTGAAAAATGAAGTGATAGTAAAACTTCATTTCCATATTTTTTGTTTTATTTATTGATAGCTGTTAAATCAGAATTTTGTTGAGAAATATTGTTTATACATTTTGTATGAGGACTAAATTAATGTAAGTGATCAAATTTTATTAATGTTTAAATTAATTTCCGGTTTTTTTTTATTTTATTAATTTGAATATTCTTTATTTTAGAAAATAAGGAAACATCTTACCAATTGCCACAGGGTGAATACATCAATGCCTTTATGAAATCAACGCTGCCATTGCTTCAACCGACACTTCAAGGTGACCGCATGTTCCCTTGCGAGACTTGTGGTAGAACGTACAAATGGCGACAAAGCTTGGACAGACACATTCATTATGAATGCGGAAAAGACCCAAATTTCTTTTGCCCATATTGCTCCTTCCAGGCCAAACATAAAACCAGTTTACAGCGCCATTTCATGTCGTTCCACATGCCACTGATTCGAGTTCAGCAAGAAAGAGCTTTTCTAAATCACTTCAGATTGTTAAAGAGTCCACCTCAATTTGAAGTCAAATATAAAAATTAGTAACCAATATAGAAATTAAAAAGGGTTTTAGATTAGTCTTCTGAAGAAATCTTATTTTGTTTAAGGGATAATGTTTAACAATAAAAAATTAAATGGTGCAAAAACAGTACAAAAATTTTTGGTGCATTGAATTATTTCTAAAAAAAAAATGGAAAACCAACCTGATTTTTTAAAATCCCCTTTGAAACATTTGGTCACATTTGAAAATTTTGTTCAGTGTTCCAAATTTGAAAAAAAACGATCAGAGTTTGTATTTTGTTTTTTCGATTTACTCCTGAATCGTAAATTTATTTTATCTTAAATTTGCTACAGTGACCTAAGTTTTCAAGCATCATGTATAAGCAAACTGTTTTGAAAAATTGGTTTTTAATTTTCATTTTTCTTTAGTCCTAAAACAGTATTTTATGCCTAAAGCAATCTACACATTGTGTTTGGGTATGTATTTGATCAAAATAATTACAACTGATTTTGGGGAAGTCTGATTTTTCAGCCTATTTCTTTCCAAAAAAAGGGCTTCAAATATCTTTTCTTGGAAAAATTAAAAAATGGTCCTGTGATTTGGCAAATTTTATCTCCAGCGATGTACAGACGCAAACAAACAAACACACAGATCCAACTAAAAACCATGTTTTTGCACTCTGAGGAGCATAAAATATAAATATCTATCAGCAAACTTTATACTTCGTATAGTGAGATATTAATAATTAGAATTTATATTTTATACTTAAGTAGGATTTTATTTAAGCATATAAAAATAAATTGTTAGCGTTGATATATTTATTTATAAAAATGATTGCATCTGTGCTTTATTTTGTATTATTTATTAATATTGCTAGTAAAAAAATATATTATTTACAATTGTAGATTTTTTTAAATTTTACCCTACCTATAAAAGTATAGGTTTTGGCTCATAAATGACTTTTATATAATCTGTTTGTTACGTCTGTTAAATGTAACTAATTGAAATTTAATATCAAATTTTATTCAAAACTTTCATTTTATGGTATGCGAAGATTAATAACTTGTACTTTTTAATACAGACTTCCAAAATCAGTTGACACGTATGGCCTGATGTTCATAGCAGTTTGATGTCGCTCACAATTATTTGTCAGAGTTTAAGTACTGTGATTACACTATCCACCACTATTTTTTTGGCTCGTTAGTTTTGCCAAATTGGCGATTACTCTGAATATGGCAATATTCAAAACGTTCCTAAACTTACTGCATTACTATATTTTTGTTTGTTTTTATTAATATTTTTCGGCTCCTTTTTTCCTCCGATTTTTTATGTGTAATGACCAGTTTCTGAAAAATGTATTAATAAACTTGTGAAATTTGAGATACAAATTAATTTGAAATAAAAAGAAACACTATAACAAGGAAGGATATTGTCTCCAAATTTTATAAAAGTTGTCGTGGGAATTATATTCAGAAATGTATAGTATTGACGTATGCAAATAACTTCTTCATTTGGTAGGAGATGTGAAAGCACTTTAAATTAAATACATGAAATAAACTGATAGAGTTCAGCTCTTTAGTGTAAAGAAAAATTAAGTGTTACTAATGTTTCACATACACAGTAACAGTATTGGGTATTGGAAAATGAAACAAAAGGAAGCGAAAGAAATGAAATTTACTGGCAAGAAATTAAGCGGAGGACCAGTAGCAGATGGATTGATGTAGTTAGGCGGTATGTGAACAGTAGAGCAGTCTGTAGGAGACAGTAGAAAAATAGTAACTTCAAAATAAAAACAAACGGAAGATGTTTACTGTAAAAATAAACCTAAACAGAATAAAGTAGCGACTACTAAATTAAAAAAACAATACCACAATACTAGTATTTTAAATAAATATATACGGAGTTTTTACAAATTAAATTTACTAGCTGTTTATCTCTGTTTAACAATTAGACTCAATAATTATTGTAGCTCTAATCTAACAATCAGAGTTTAGTGGTGCTAACAACAGTTTTAATAAACGCAAACAATGATTTATGTGTATTTGTTTTGTTTAATGTGAAAATATTTTACAGGTTTCAACATGTTAGAAAATGTGAGATATACTTGCCCTCGGTGTTCTAAAAGCTATTCCCTAAGGCACAATTTGTACCGTCACATGAGGCTTAATTGCGAAGGTACACGGTTGTTTCCGTGCCAGCATTGTACAAATAGATACAGTCGGAAAGAACATCTCAGAGAACATATGGTCAGAAAACACTGACATGACCGTAGGGCGTTTGTTAAAACAGTGTCATGTTATTGTAGAAATCCATTTTACTAACACAAATATAAGAAAAATTAATAAAGTTGTATTCTCTTTTGTTGTTTTTTTCTCATTTTTATACTAGGTAATTATTTAATAGAATTTGTTTAAATAGAATATTGCATAAAATTCAAGCGAAAATCGACCAATCAGGAAATTTATATTTAACCCCTAACACCGATTTACAAAATTAAATTAAATTGAATTTATTATTATTATTAATACCACAAAGTAATCAAACAAACAAAGCGAATTTCATAGTTTTACCTTGATCAAGTCAAAATTTGTGTAAACATTGAACATTTACGATTGTTTTGAAATTGCTACATTTGTGTATTTTGTACTTACACATTAACTATTGATTTCGATCTAATATCCGAACAAAAACTGGAGCAAAGCCATTAAAAGGTTCAAGACAGCTAATATACTTACTACTCTATAATTTATATAATGATACGTTAGAACAAGATTTTTTTAATATCTGTAAATAAAATAAATAAATTCTAATTTATTAGAGAGAGAAAACAGACACAAGTTATTTTTTAAGAGATGAAATTATTTGTTATACTAATATGTGACTGCTTGCCATGTTGATCGTGAATAATTTTCGACAGTTCGTCAATATAATGTGGCCTTTTCTGAACAAGAATGTCTTATGACGTTTTCAGCGATGTCAAACAGTATAGTGATGTGTGGATATAGGCAGACTGTTGGAAGGAGTAAAGATGTTTAAAAAGGATTTATTATGAAGTAGTATTATATTAAATGTACATATAGACTTACTAACCCTAATGTAGTTGAGCATAATTTCATTTACTGGCAACTCAACAAGACTCTTCTGTGAATGATTATTAACTAGTTGTTTACACTAATCACAGAACCACATGTGTATTAAAAAATGTACACTTTTCAACTTTTGGGGACTTTGAGTAAAGACTTTATCATTGAACTTAATAAAACCTGCCTGCATCTCAGTTGTATTGCATCCTGAAAGCATCAAACACTCAACGAGAGTAAGTAGTTTTATATTATCATTTATAGGCCTACTAAATATATATGAGAGTTTTGATCTGTTTTGTTTTTCTTTTACACAAAACCCACAGGATTGTAATCTTGGTGTGCTTATACATAATAACATATATGTCTGTTTATGTCATAATATCTAGACATTTTTTTTTATATGGAAATTATTAATTTTTACTAAATATCCTCGAGGGTCTGATGTATGGATGGTAGATATGGCAAAATCAGTTTAAGCACTTATCAAAATAAAACGTATTGACTGTCGTCCTTAAAAAGAATTTTATTAAACAAAATGTCAGTGAATATTTTGTGTATTTTGACTGTTAAAAATAATTACATTATATATTGACAAACTGTAGTGTGGCTAAGGTTGACACATATACAGTATTATTATCAAAACCATATCCGTAAGCTTCCACACTGTGTTTTTTGTCTGAGTAAGTTGTTCCTATCCGATATAACAATTAGTCTAGGAATGTCTGTGCTGAGAGGTAGTTTATATCGTTTGTATTTAATCATTCTTTTGCTGTTATAGTTGAGTTTTTATATTTGGAATCTCAATACATTCTGTTACGTTTACCCATTATCTAGATGACTGTATAGTTTTTGAATATTTTGTTAGTATTTTTTCTTATCATTATTTCTTATTTGGACATTTGGTGTCATTTATGTATAAGCAACTTTTTCTTTACATAAAAGCAACAGATTTATGTTTTAGATTTGACATGCAAGATTTGATCCACACACTGAAAACATCGTGTATTGTTCCATATAAGCCTACACAAATGTCCGAATAAAAAAATAATGATAATATGATTATTCGATCATTAATTAATTATTTTTAAACAAAATTTGTTTCTTTCCTTCATTTCATAAATTATTTTGTTATCTTCTTTTATTGAGTGTTTTTTTTTTAGATTCCATTACATGTGTTCAAAGTGTGTTTAATCCGCTAGTAATTGTTATATATCCGCTATTTACAACTGTATTTTTTATTTTTTTGATTGTTAGTATTAATATTAATACTTACATAATTACTATAATTTGTTTACACCTGATAATATTCCAGTGAGCGTGAAATGGCCGTAGCACTATTTTGTAACAGGATGTAATAAATTTTTTTAGTTTGTTTACAGTTTAGTTTATTAATAAACATTATTAAAAAGCAGTGTGTTTTATCATGCACACACATTGTAATTTAATTAATATTTCACAAAAATATTTACTTTTATGGAATTGGCATATGCATGAATTTTACTCCAGTATTTAATTATTATCGTTACTGTATTTTGTTTGTTGATAAGCTAAATTGTTTGTTTGCAGCTCATTTTTGTGAACGAGAATTGCCATATGACGTTTATCCGTGTTTAAAGTGCGGTAAACAGTATTACTGGAAAGGCAATTTAGAGAGACACATAAAACTGGAATGTGGGAAGAAATCGCAGTACAAATGTTTCAAATGCGTGTTCATCACAAGGCATAAATCAAATTTTATTAAACATCTCATCACGAAGCACAATACGTCTTTAAATGATCTGAAAATTGTCAGTTTATTGATTTGAAATTTAGGTTGTAAAGTGTTCTTTTATGAAGTGAAAATAAAGCTTACTTATTACTTCGTGGACTACCAAAAAGTAATTGGTTTTCATAATGCCTATGCCTACCTGTGTAGACTACCTATTTTATATACTCAATTCTTCATTTAGAAAATGTCCATTATTTTACAGTCATACATTAATGCATATTACTACTTTTATTGTAATAAAATATGCAAATACCAACACTTGCATATAAAATAGATCAAATCTTGGCACACATTTGTCTCACTGACATGATAGAAGCGAATTTGCAGTTGTAACATCTTTCTTTAAACATCCCCAGTGGTCTAATACTTATTACAAAAAGTCAAAGTATAAATTTGCAGCTTCAGTTCTACCAACTGCCAACAATATTAAAACACAGATTCTTTTATTTATTTGTTTCTAACAAACATCAGGTTTATTTTAATTGTATGTTATACACAGATTAACTACTGTTTTCTTTACCAAAATGTTTTGGTAACATATACTATAATAATTTAAACAAGTTTAATTATATCAAATTAAAATTTAGTTTTTTTTTAAATAAAATGTAAATGTTTTTAGTCCAGTTTAATTGACAGAAAATGTTGACCTTTGTTTGCTTCATGTATTTTTAATCATTATTCAGAAAGGAACTGAAATCACTTATTTATTATCCTTCTGTTAGTTACTGACTTTGAAGAATTCACAGTCATGTTAAAATTAACTTCTTGCTCAAAGATATTATCTCCAAGTTTCGAAGATAAAAGAAAAATGTGGTATAAGAATACGTTATTGGCTATGAAGTAGTGAAGCTAACTTACTTAACATATTTTGAAATTAAAAGTTTAACTAATAGAAAAATTGGATATCTTAATACTAATATTAAAATATAATTACATATAAGTTAAGTACGTAATAAAATCATGTTGACTTGCTGTGTTTTCAAAGAAGAACAATGTTTAATGACATACCATCGAAGAACATTTTATGCAAATATCATTTTACTCAAAGTTCAAAAAAGAACCCTAACTGCCAAAAAATTTGAAACAAAAAACAGACCAACATCCGGGTAGAAATCTGCATAAATTAGTTTTTTTTAATTTTCAAATTACATTGAAAATATGAACACTGAGTGTAATCAAATTCATTTTAATATTTTGAATGGAATTTGAAAATATATAGCGCTAATTTAGAGCTAAATTAGTGCTGGGTTGTGGTAGTAAAATAATTTTTTCAGTTATTGTAAAATAAAAAGCTATTTTTTAAAAAAGATTCTGACAGTTCAACAAACTGGGTAATGAACTCGTCCAAGCTATTATCAAAATCAATTTTTGTTACAAAATTAAATAAAATCAGATACAACTTTATGCTAGTGAAAGGTGAAAACAAGAATGCTGAAACTGGTACATACACACGCATTTTGAAAATACACGTTTTAGAGGTCAGGATTGGTTGTCATACAGATCTTTGTCCTAACCATGATAACTGTTCCAATAGCTCATCGACCAATGGAAATTTGCTGATTATATACAGACATGCCTGAAAACAGTCCAATCCGTCAGATTTTTAAAGTTGAATGTGTTATAAATTAAGTAAACAATACACAAAATTAGTTTTAAGGGGTTATAAATGGAACAAATAAGTCATCAATAAATGAAAAAACATTAAAACATTGACAGTGTTGTAAAATATTAATAGAATACACAAATTCTTAGTTCTTACAAAATTGAATTTCTTTAAAATATTACTACTCTTATTACAGATTCAAGGACATTAAATTTGCCTCCGTACTTTAGTCGACTTGACTTAAACGAAGCTGCCTTTAATATGCACTCTTGTCCTAATTGTAACAAAGTGTATAACTGGAAAGGTAACCTGCAACGTCATTTGAAATTAGAATGTGGTAAAAAGCCCAATTTACAGTGCAAATTTTGTGTGTACGTTACAAAGCATAAGTCAAGCTTGCGAAGGCACATTGAATTCAAACATGCATAAGTTCATGATGTCTTATTATACTACTTTAAGGTATATTATATTTTTTTTTGTTTTAAATAAAAATGTTAAAATGTGTTACTTGTGTAATTGTTTTATAGTAGTTTATAGATGCACAACCTGTTTGAATCAATATATTGATACATTAATTACTTAACATCTGCTTTATCTATTATCTCCCGACATCGACATCATCGTATGCATTCTTGTTTATTATAATTTTTATTAGAAAAATAATTCATAGAGAAATCAGTAAATAATCACACTTTTTATAATCTTTTGTAAGTTGGCTACACTGCTGTTTGGGCATATATGTTTATGAAAACCAACTGTGTCATTAACAATCAATCTTTGATTCATCAGAATCATGGTACAGACTTGCGTAATGTTGCCTTTATTAATGTATGTCCTGTTCTTTTCTTCGCCCTTCACGCTTGTTCAACTGTTTTTTAACTTTCCAACCCATTTGTGTGCACTTTGCCATGAACTATCATTGTATTATGTTCAAAGTCTTATCTAGATTCCATCTTGTACATGGTCAGACTGTGAAAAATATATCATTTCATACTATTCCTCTTTAGTGCACAGTGGCTCACCAATAAGAGAACAGAAGTGAGAATGGTAATAAAAGTCATAAGCACAGAAAATGATACCATCTTCAGTTTGTGTGCAGGTATCATTGCCGTCACTTTACAAAAAAATAGTACTCTTAATGTTTTGATTAGTATAGTAGGTTATTTTTTTAAATATATGTAAAATGTATATTTAGTGTTAAAAATACTTAGTAATTAAATATTGGATTTTTTTACCGAAATCATAATTAATCTATATAAGAGTAATAATAATAAGAAAACTAACCCTTAGATGTTTAAAAGGGAAAAATAGAATCATACATTCAATTTTTCTGTACCACTCAACCTCAAATCTGTGTTTTTTGTTTTCATTGATGCTTTGATTAAAGTCACATAGTGATTTAACTATTTTCGTGTTTCTTCTAAATATCGAAGTAAAAACAATTATGATATATCTAATTTATAACTTACTGAAAAATTTATAATTATTTCGACCTTCTTAGTAAGTACAGAATTGGTGTAACTCTATCGTAATATTTACGTTTATTTGCATTGACCAAATCCAGTATATATTTTTTTTTTTTGTGTTTAACGTTCGACTATTGTGCACACTTGGGCTAATGCAGACGATGGGATGATTTATAGCGTATGAAAATGCCAAGCCCTCGCCGGGAATCGAACCCGGGTCCTTGGGGTGAAAGCCTAGTACGCTATCCACTAGGCCACCGAGGCGGCTCAGTATATTATTCCTGTCTGCATTATTTAGTAACATAATAAATTATTGGGCCTAAACAGTTTCGCTCAAGTATCCAAACCTGAATTTAGCAAAGAAAATTATGCTAGCTATGTTGATGGATTTCTTTTGATTTCGGTATTTTAATACATGAACTGATTGTCATTTTATATTTTAATGTTACTACTACTATTATGGTTAGTTTAAACTGCATGAACATGTAAAAATATTGTACAAATTTTACTGAGTTTTTCAATTTATTATCAGTAATGAACTGTATTAATTTTCAGATTATTACAACGATTTTGATAGGCACAAAGAAACAATCTTACAACAGAATCAAAGATTTTGTGTGCAGTCTCAAGGTATTTCAAAAATACATTTGAAATGGAATAATTTTAAACACGTTTCAAATAAACAGTTTGAGTGTCCGTATTGTGACTATATGTCTACTCGTAGATACAACATGAACGGTCATATTGCGAGGAAACATCAAGATAAAATTATATAGTATTTATTTATTATTATATATTTTTATAAATTAAATGTACAGTAGTATTTTCAATTAAATGAAATTATTTTGATTTGTTTTTTTTAAAGTTTTTTATTGCTACCACAAATATGTACACGTGCAGAACTAGCGTAGTCAGAGATTGCTTACCTTCGTCCATAGATTGTGAAACTACAACATGATTTCATTGGCAAATCAGTTACATTTTTTAAATATTTTGTCTTACACAGTTCTGTATAATGTTGTACACAACTATAACACGTTTAATTAAGTACATATAAAATAGTACTTTTTCCATTTGGTTCGCTGAATCTACTAAAGCCTATTTCTTACAAATTAGGCCTGTTGAGAACAAATTATTCTTGTGAACCAAATGGTTTTGCTAATGAGCTCTCGCTTGTAAATCCACTTACCTAAGTCTGATCACATTTACCTCGTCTCAGTCTCTAAGAGTTGTGTAAATAATCACTCTATACATGTTTTCGTTGAACATTCTTCCTTGAAACAAGACTTTAAGATAATTAGCTAAATACAGACTGCAGATAATGAGCAGCTGAAGTTATCGTTTGCTGTAGTTATATTTATTTATTACAATAATTAATTACTGCTTCTCTTAATATGAAAAATATTAATTATGTTTTTTATATTTGCTGATCAACACATTAGTTTCGACAAGCTTAAACATAAATGTTCTTACAATTGACTCTTTAAATATGTCGTACTACTATACAAGGTGCTATCCAGAAGTTGGAGAATTTTCCCATAAAATATATTTACTTACCATAACTCCTAGTTTCCATCATTCCTTGCATCCCTGGAAATCTGTAAGTGTTAAAAGCATGTCCTGCGATTCCGCCTAGATCTCCTCAATTGTATCGAAACAATGGCCCTTCAATTTCAGCTTTTTCGGGAACAGAAAATAGTCGCATCGGGCAAGATCAGGCAAATAGCGTGGGTGGGGAATCACTACCGTATTTTTGGAAATCAAAAAATTCCAAACGACTTGCAATTTGCGTGCAGATGTATTGTCGTGGGGAACTCAGCTCCTGTTCTCCCACTGTTCTGAACATTCACACTCACATAGTTGCTTCAGGATTTCAAAATGAAACTTCCATTCACAATTTGACCGAATCAACATGGACTTCACGCTGCTGCGTTAATGTAATATGATGTGCCTTTTTTGGCTGCAATTTCCATTGCAATGTCTGTTCTTTATTTTCAGAGTCATAACTGTAAACCCGTAACACATTACTGGTTATGGCATTGGAGATAAAGTTGTGGTCATCCCTTGATGCAGTTTTAAATTCTGTGCAGACAGCCATGAGATGATCTTTTTGGTCACTGCTTGGCAGTGTTGATACAAATTTTGCAGCAGGGCATCGCATGCCCTTGTCTGACAAGATACGTTGCACAGACCCTTACGACATGCCTACAATTGCACAAACATCATACATTCTTAGTCTATGATCTGTAAGAATAGCCTTTTTTTACACTTTTGCGATGTTTTCCAGTGTTGTACTTGTCAATGGTCATCCTGAATGTTCCTTGTCATCGGTCCATCCTTGAAGCGCTTGTACTACAAAGAAGTTTTACTTTGACTCATAGCATTGTCACTAAATGCTTCCACAAGCATGCAATTGTTTTCTGCAGCAGTTTGTTTAAGCTTGCAGCAAAATTTGAAACAGGTGCCTTGCTTCTTAAAATCTGCCATGTACACAAGTTTGAAAAATCGCCGCAACACTAAAACACAATGGTACACAAACACATGAAACTTGAGAATGCTGTCTCTCACTGTCAGCTGTTGGTACATTAATTCAAAAAGATTACTGTCGCCCACTCTACCAGCAGCAGGTTATACCACAAACAGTTTACACATGGAATTCAAATTTCCCGAACTTTAAATTATAGAAAAATTGTTCATATCCCATAAAGACAGTAAACCAGCTGATGCAACACAACATTGCGGAATAACAAATCTCATGGTAAGTAAAAAATTCAGCAACAAGCTCAAAAATAATTTTATTCTAAACCATGAGTTCTCAACCTTTTAGGGCATGAACTCCCTCCTTGAAACATTTTCATCAGAGATAAAGAACTCCCCATGATTGCAGTTTGGGCTCATAATTTTTTACTTTACTTATAATTATATATATTAAATTTTTTTACCTCAACATACCTCCCCTAAAATTCCCCTATAACCCCTTCCTAGTGGAGCATGTCCTCCATATTGAGAAACTTTGTTCTAAACTGTTTTTTGATGCAAAACATCTCCATCAAGTCAGGAGTAATAAGAGTCTTTTCTATAAAAATTTCATTTTTTTTAATTTTGTAGTTTATTGTATTTATGAAGTACTTAAAGAGATGTATGTGTTACTACATTACAAACACCTGGAAGTTTTTTCTTGGACTCTCCGTTTATAAATTGCCTGAAGTTCTGCAATTTGTAAATTGATTCAAAAGACATTTAAACACGCCTACTACATCTGCTAGTATTTTGGTAATTTTTACTGTTGCTTGATTTATGTGGCATAAAAAAAGATTAAAAAGTTGTTAACTTGATAAACATTAGATTGTTTATCTAAAATATTTGTGGTTTTCTTCAGTAATAATTCTTTTTTTTTTAATATTGCCATAATATTTGTTTATTGCAGATACAAACGTAATGAAGTTTAATTGTCCATTTTGCAACGTATCCTTTAACAGAAAATGGAACATGTTGCGACACACGAAAATGGAATGCAAAATGATGAACATTGTGAAACCATTTCAGTGTCCTGTTTGTCCATACCAATCTTCAAGGAAGTATAACATACATGGGCATGTCGTGCGGAAACATTGCACCCAGGAAATAGCAATTTACCAGACAGAATGAGTGATTTCTGGTTTAGATCTTTAATTTGCTAAGTGTAAAATATTGTATTTAAATAACTGTTCACGATTCTTATTACGGCAATAGTGGTTCCTTGGTATATGAATTGTGTTTCTTGTTTTAAATGCTGAGATGTAAATCATATTTACAAATTTTCTTAGGTATTCTTTATTTATAATAATGATCTTTCCTGTTTGTGGATACCAGCCTCGCCTGGTTTTCAAGAACTAGTGATCTTATTAATTAACTTGAAGAAGCTAATAATAATTGATATGAAATTATTAACTTGAAGAAGCTATGCAAAGGAGCTTATATGGTAATAACTTTTTACATTTTTCAAAAATTATAAAATATTGATGTGAAATTTTAGGCAAATAATGAATAATCATCACTTTGAAACCTTCGTTTCAGAAATCCTATTTTACAATAATTTTTTTTTAAATATTGTAAGTTTTGAATTATTAAGCTCTGTTCTGTAAAACTCACTCTACGTATAATAATTGTTTATTATTAAAAAATAATAATTTGAGACTTCAAGTAACAACATAATTAAAAAAATACTTCACTACACTATTTATTTTTATGGAAAAAATTTTTAAAAATTGATATAGTGGAATTAGAGTAATCCTTTTCAAGGAATTTTAATACGAAAATGCTTACTAATTATATAAAATATTCAGATCCAGCTTTACCAAATTCACTTATTTCAATTAGCATGAACTGTAAATATCTACATTTATATTTATGTGTATTATAAACTCATTGTGTAACATTGTGCAAATAGAGACACAAGTAAAACGAATCTCATGTTCAACATGAATACTGTAATTATTGTTTCTTAAATTTCTTTATTTGTTGAGAAATTTTCTAGTTGTTAATAAATTAATATGTTATAAAACAACTACATTTAATAAATTTATTTCGTTTCCACGAACGTGTTTCTTGGCTGGTCGCAAATGTTTTATCTTCTTCATAGTTTAATGACATGATAATGTTTATTGACAAAACCGAACAGCCAAGGACTGTCTATATTTGTATAAATAAAGTACGGTAACCTGTTCTTCTAAAAGAGGCCTCTGCACTTGCAATGCAATTTGTTCACATAAAACGAAGTTCAGAAAGTTAATATGATATTTTATGAGTGTATCTAACTATACTTTTCGTTAGAGGTATTTTATTTTAATTCTTACAATTAAAATAAAATAATTGCAAGTCCAAAGAATTTTGATTTTATTTAACAAATTTTTTTTAATTATATTTTTTAATATTCATGCATACAATTTATATCACACAGTTTAATGTTAGGCCTTGTTTAAAATTTTTTTAAATTTTATGTACTTTCTGTTAAGCACTACATTTCAGATTAATGAGTACACAATATTTTACTATAAATTTTTCAAGTTTATAATACTTAAGTCAATTTTTAATAATAAAAGCGATTTTAGTATTATTGTTTTTGGTTTAACAAACACTCTTAATTGTTTCAGATGGTTGTTGTGAAAGAAAATTTAAAAACCTCAAAATAAATAGTAAACTAAAAACAGACAGTTCGATATTTTGGTGTGAAAAATGTGGCAACCAATATACAATGAAGAAAACACTGATGCGGCATGTAAAGTACGAGTGTGGTAAAGAGCCACGGTTCGAATGCCTTTACTGTCCTCATCGGATGAGGCATAAAAGCGATTTACTCAAACACATGTTTTTTAAGCATAAACAGCATCACTGCAGTCGAGATATTGTCGGTTGATACGTAGCTTGGTGACAAAATATAGTTTGTTTGTTTCGTAAACTTGATGTGATATTAATTTATGTTTTGTAAATTATTCATAAGAAATGCAGTGTTTATTTATACAATAATTGTACCTAATATAGCTTCAACACACACAATTTCAGAGAGGTGCTGGAATTGGGTACTTATCTAACTATTTATAATAAATTTGATAATGATTTGAATAAATCATAAAAAAAATCATTTGGGAGGTTGATCTAGTTGGGAGGTTGATTCTTCTGTTTAAAGTTTAATTGACCTATCTTAATATTAGAATCATACTAAATGGTTCTTATGATTGACTTAAAAAGAATATTCTACCCCGTTTTAGACAAGATGTTGCAGTCAATAAATGATCATTTTTGCTTAGAAACAAATCATTTATGCTTGTTCTGACACTAGGTTTAGGTGATTATCAGCTGCATCCAGATGATATCAGATGTCTTTTACGTAACTAGATCCTTCAGAGCTAGAAACAGAATTAAAACTTTTAAAAACAAAAAATGAAGAATTTCCCCCTTCAAGTGCTCCTGATTGGTTTGAATTGTTTTCCAAGCACAACAGAGGATTGTTATTTTATAATTTTAAACGTCTCATTGCAAAATTTACTACAATTCCAGCTGTAAGCTGCTCGTGCAAGAGAAACTTTTCTAAGCTTAACGTTGTAAAATCAAATCTCCGATCAACAATGTTGCAAGACCATTTGGAACATCTGCTTTCATTCAGAGAACAAGAGCTCATTGTAAATGCATATCTTGATAATGTAATTAAAGAATTAAAAAAAAGTTGCCTTTCGAACAACAAATGGTATTGTAGTGAAACGTCTTGAATCTTTATTTTCTTATTTTAATTTTGTTGTGTTTGTTCTGTATATTAATAAATACTTCAGTGCTGAATATTTTTATAAATAAATACTTTGTACACAGTATTATGAAGTAGGTTTATTTTAAGATTTAAAATCGTGAATAGCAGGGTGGGAGGTATTTCAGCCAAAAGGTGTGGCTTTCCAAAGCGACACAAGAAAACCCTTATGTATAATGTTAGCATTGTGTCACATTAGTGAAATTTTTATACTGTTAAAAAGTTAAATCTAGTCTTTTAACTAAACTAAGAATTGATTATATGTTTGCCCTTATTTCTTATTTACCTGTATGTTGTAGGAGTGCTCTGGATTTCCTTAAGGTTTTTATATTCAAAGACCATGTGTCTGATAGCTTACCGCAACACAATCACTGGTTAGTAATCTGTATGTTTTCTAAGCATTCCATTCTATAGATATGAAAGATATAAGATCCTTTGTTTCGTCGTTGATGTGAAGTAACTTTGCACAGTGTCGTTGTTTAAATGATTTGAAAATGCAGCCACGATCAAGGTTTTCCTCACCTAATCCTTCTGATCTTCATTTCTAAATATCTCAGAATCTGGTTCTGGGCCAGTAAAGTGTCATTATTTAGGCTATATTGTTGTAATGTTTTGGAATTCAATAAAAGTGAACTTCGTTATACTGTAGGCAGTCCATAAAAGACCAGCTGTGGATTTAAATTTTAATCCATTCAGTACGTCGAGTAAACATTTTTTGATTTTTAGGTTATCAAAATTGACTGAATATCAGATGTGCATACTCACAATAATTGATACTTTGGTTAATGTTATTTATCCACAGTCCTCAATGTTATAAGCAACGCCTCAGTTATATTATGAATAGGCCCTGAAGACTTATTCAGTGTTTTAATCTACTTTAGAAGCACAGCAGTCGTACAGTTTGGATTGAACATTTCTTTCAGTACTGAGAACTTTAATGTTCTTCAAACTTGCCTAATAATCTTGGCACACAGCAGTCTTTTTGACATGATAGAAGCAAACTTCCATATATAGTTTATCTTATCCTTTTTGAAATTCTAATTTCACCATCGTAATCAGCATTAAAATTTGTGTATTTTAGCACTTTAACCTTTCATTAGAAATACGAAAATAAATCCTGACAACCGTCAAAAAATGTATTAAATTCAGCGTATTTTGAATATTCAAAATGTTACTTTATACTGCTTTTAACGCTGATTACAATGGTGAAATCAGATTTCTAAAAATAGTATAAGAAAAAATTAGATTTTTTTAAAGATTTGAAACAGCTGCCATTTTGAAACTGTGGGTAACAAATTTGTCAAAGCTATTGCTGTATAAACATTTTAATGAACCCTCAAAAAGTGACCTGAAGGTCAGGATGGTGTTCATTTCGAGGTCCCAAGTAATGGTCTTACCATGATCATCGTCTTACCATGATGACCATTCCAATAGTTCATTTTTCAGTAGACATTCCCTAATAATGTTTTCTAGTCATCTATCTCTAATTCATGTTTCTTATACAAGTTTTGTTTCACTATAAGTACGTAGTACTGTTTTTTTTTTTATTATTAAGTTAACTTATATCAGTCAATTTGCAACTGGAAAAACTATGAAATTTCGAAACAAAAACACATTTTGTTTAATATTCTAAGTAAAATCAAATGAAAGTGTGATATTTAATAAAACATACACGTGATCGTTCAATCTTACTTATCGGAAAACTAGTCATACTGTAGGAAAGCTATGTTTGCGTTTTCTCGTACTGATTTTGACAGTAAACTATTTTATTACATCAACATATATTTTAAAATATCTGTAAGTGTTTTTCTAGTCAATTAGATACTATTATGATTGTTTAATACAGTAGGCATTAATTCATTGTAATAATTTTCTGTCTTGCCAATGTTGGTTTCAATGGTCTATTTTACTTCTTCATACTGTTTAATATAATGAAAATATAGATGACACATGTATTATTGTCATAAGTTCATTTGCACGTACATTGTTCACATAGTATAGCTAATTTCAAACCACTTTGAAAATAGTATTTTAACTGTGATTGTGATGGTTGATGATATTTTCAAAAGTGTAATCGCAAATATGCAAAGAACACTGTAGTATTATAGAAAATACAGCGTAAAAATCTCTTTGCTACAAAATGAAAAAACAACTAATATACTATGAACAGAATAACTGTCAAATTAAACAAAATAATTTACTCCGATATACATTTTGGTAATATAGCTACCATTTTCAAAGGCATACCAAACAGAAGTAACAAATCAGTTTATTTCTGTCTGTTGTTAATTCTTTGGTAGCTGTGCTATCAAAATGTATTTCGGGGTAAAATATTTTCACTAGTTTGATATTTATTCTGATCACAGTAAATTAGTTGTTTTCATTTTGAGGCAAAGAAACAGTGTGAGGTGAATAGTTATAAATTTTATTACAATTCAGGATTTATTATTGTAAAATGCAAAAATATTCACATATAAAAATGTTTGTTTATGTTATGTTTATGTTGTTAAATTGTATTCCTTGATTTCTGCTTTCACCACAAATTAGATATGTGCTTGGATTATTTAATATTTATTTAAAAATTAAAACTGCTTTTGATAATAAAAAAATCATAAGTTTTGTTACTATTTACATGAACACAATTTTACTACTAATTTTTTTTATTGCAGTAATTATTTCTAATTAATTGCACTGTATGCTTTAATTAAATTTAAATTATGTAAAAACTGTGAATTTGAAAGAAATATTTTTATATTGTAAGTTAAAACCTATATGTGTACACTTTTAAGTTACCACCCACTGCCTAGATAATTCCATCACTTTCCATTTTACCAGATTAATTCCGAATTTGAATTAATCGACAAACAATGCAATAAATATCTGAAGATCTCAAAGACTGATGAAGTTCTCTTATCATTATCCTGATGTGTTCTGATCTTGAAGGTTCTTAGTACAAGCACATTTGTTCATTTCGCTTTATCTTATTGTTAACTCTTATTCCTCGTCTGTATGTATTCTTTAGTCTAACTGGAATACATTAATTGAAAAAAAACGTATATACTTTCAAACATGGGTTTATACTATCCAGGTAATTTATATACTGCATATTTTTCTAAAAAGCAGCACTTTTCAAATTTGATAGCATCTCAAAAATTTCCTTGTATTATTTTCTCACTATGCAAAGTTTGAAAGTAGTATAAAGATGTTCATGAAAATAATAAAATCTTATTATTTAAACAAAAAAATAGCCCTTTTTGATCATATGTTGTACCTATTAAAAATGAATAGGTCCCTGTATCTAAGCAAGTTTTATAATTTTCTCGCTTACTGTTTAATGCCAAATGTTAACCAAAAGACAGATATGAAAACATAAGGGTCCCTTACTTACTACAGATTCTAAAATATATACTTACATCAAGTCAGCGGGCTTGGTCCTCTTGAGTCGAAGAAGCGGTCTGGGCCAACCCAACATCTTCAGGATCTCTGTATTTTGTGTGTTTCGGGTATCTTCTTGCATGCTTTTTCATTTCTTCTTTCACCATGTTGATCTTTAAGTCTCTGTAGATCTGAGTTTCTAGTGTATCACGGTGCATTCACTATGCCCCTGAGTACCTTGTTTTGAAACACCTGGCTATTTCTGTTCGTCAGCTTGGCACAACCTCACAGTTGAATGCCATATTCCCATATTGGCTTTTAAAAGATGTGATCTGATCTTACAAACGTAAAGTATCGTCATATTGTTACATGTACCTTTCTAGGGGCATATGACCACCTTGTATAATTGTATAATTTTGTAAATGCACAGGTAGAAATGCCAAGAATTAAATTCTTTTTTAAACCTCTGAGTACAATGTTGCTTGATGCAAGGTAAGGCGAGATGGCTAAACAAACGCGAGTTTTGTTCCATATCAAATGGAGAATATTACTTTTTAAAGTACCTACAAATAATCTTTGATAGTTAGGCTTATTTATAAATTTCATCAACTCAAAAAGTTCTTAGGTTGATGCAAATCATATTCTTCACATTTTATTATTTGAATTAATTGGTTTTGGTTGATTCACTAGGTTGATTCAATGGTTTTGGCATGTAATGTTTTTCTCTAAATATTAAATTTGTTGCGCTTTTTTAATTGTTTTATTGCTTACTGTTTCAGATGCAGGTTATAAAAGAAAATTAAAAAATACGGGAATTGAATTATTAGAAAAAGATAAAGCACCATATTGGTGTTGGCAATGCGGAAAGCAGTATACAAGGAAGAAAACGCTTACCAGGCACTTAGATTATGAATGCGGTAAAGAACCGCGATTTCAGTGTTTTTATTGTTCGTTTCGTATGAAACATAAAAATAATTTGATTAAACATATGCTTTTAAAACATAATCGACACCACATTAGTAAAGACATAATTGGTTAGTTGGTGAAATAGACGATAGTGTGACAATTTTTTTCATGTGAATAAAAATATTTACAAAATGTTACAATGTAAATGTAAGTTTTTGTTTCATTATTTCAATGACTGTGTTTTCAAACTGATTGGTGTTGGTTGGAATGGAAAACAGAACACAAAGAAAAACCAACAATCGGTTATTTGGAACGTCAATGCAGGGGACAAATTGTAATATTTCAGTACTTATATTGCTCATACAGTTTAAATAAAACAAATTTTGATTAAACATATTTTTTTTAGCATGACCAACATAATAATTGTTACGTGTTTGGCAGTGGAGACAAACATCTTACTTTTTGTATTATAAAAATATTAGTTCACATTCTTTAGGTCAGAATCTAAAGAAAAGCAAAACGTTGACGCAGAAAGAAGTATTGGAAACAAGACTTGCCAGAGCATTTTAGAAAGTATAAGTAAGTTAGAAAAATTCATTATATTTTAGAATGAAATGGTGTTAAACCATTAAAAGATAATACATAGTGATCTGTTATTTTACATTCAAGTCAGTAAAAGTTATAGTTTTTTGTGACAGGCACTGAATTGCACTTCTCGTGTCATCTATTGGTGCACAAGTTACTTGTTTCACTAAACGTGTAGTATATTAAGGTTATGCATTACACTACTGCTGGTTATGGACTGCAATCTTTAATTACACTGTACAATTCACAACATGATATTTAAATATGAATAGCAATATGAAGTCTTTACTGATAAAGGTTCAAGAGGAAATAAGTGAATGGACTTGTTGGAATGAGTCCGCTGTACCATCACTGCTAGTTTAGCAGACTTTCCCCCTGTTGTAATATCTTCCTGAATCGATGATATGTTTTCAAGCTGCAGTCTCAATACACTGAAGACATTTTTGATTTTTTTCATCATCCAGTTCTAAAAACATGTTCAGAATTCTCCTCTATATGATCTGTACTGAATATCAGGAGTAAGTCAATTTTTTGTCGCCTTTTTACTAAAATAGTGTGTAACGATTGAAATTTCCTTATAGTTAATTGACTTAAAATCATCCGAACTTTATGTGTCTATTTCATTTGTATTGTAAGAATTCCAAAAAAAAACTCCCTTTCGCTTTTTGCTATAGTGCGCATTAAGTCATTTTTCGTTCCTCTTATCTTCTTTCCACTCGCCTAGTTCAACTTACAGTTGACAGTTTAATTACGATTGGGTTTGGTTTGAAGCTTAGAACAAACAGCTTGTTCTCAATGGCAGTCAGTTTTTTCTGACAAAAATACATTCTCAGTTCACGTTGTTCAGTTCATGTTGTCTTTCTTTCTGCTCGTAAACATCCAGGCTCCACTGTTTAAGTTATTTTGTGGTTTTTAATTTTGTTCCACAATGTTTTATTTAATTATGTCATAATCAGGGGGAAAATGTAGCGAAACTGATTAGGGTTTGGTTACCCTTGCTCTGCAAACCTTTCCAAAAACAATTTTGATGATGTTTAGGGAGAAATAGTTGCTGTGATCTGCGGACCAATGTAAGATGATGTTATGATTGTTTGTTGTTTGTTAAGATGTTATAATCGTTGGCCTCTAATGTAAAGAAAAAAAAACAGTAAATATGCAGCAAAGGTAAGTTAAAAAAATGTAAACAATAAAAATGTTATAAACTTTAAATTCTTGGTCAGTCATATGTACATTTAATAAGGATTGTTTTTTGACAATAATTTTTGTCTTATTATGTACCTGCGTTATGATAAATTGAGAATAGGTACTACCGCAGGGGTTAATTAATTTAAAATTGTTATTCAACATTTTTTACATTAACAGTTCATTTTCTTTTCTCGAGAAGAGCCACATTTTATATAAGTATGTGGTTTTTCTGCAAACTTTAAAAATTCCTGAAGGACAAGGATTTGCCAAGAAAGAATTTTCTGCAGTGTGTATATATTAAATTACTGAAGAGTATATATTTTACAACCTAATCAGTATTCAGCTATTTCATCAATAATTATTTAAAAGTTTATAAATCTCGAAGAGCTTTTTTAATGGAAATATGGATGACAAAACTCCTACTTCCCCCTTCTTGTGAATTCTCCGAATTTCCCCCTTATTTCCCGCATGTATAAATAACAAGATATAGTAGAACACAGATAATCTGAATTAATTGGGATCAGACCTTTTCCGAGTTATCAGTTTGTGTGGATTTTCGAAATGAATCCATAAATGGGTCAGTAAATGTCTCCAGAATAAAAAATGGTTCATAATTCACTGTGGAACTTGCTGCAGTAAAACTTGTTAATATAGTTCATAATTCACTGTGATGGTTACATAAGTGGAGTAAGTATGTATTTTAATAGAAAAAGTGTGTAGTGTATGTAAAGTGTGTATTACGTGTACAAAGTCTGTCTTATTTTATGTAAATTAGATCTAGGCCTACAATAAATGTAGTGAAGTAAATAACCCCCCCCACACACGTTATTTACAAAAGTGATCGGTTTGGTAAACAAAAACTTAGTACATGGAACAATGGTTAAGGTTAATGGTCTAGTGCGATAGTGTTTTCAGGTCAGTGTCGATGTTTTTCACATCGATGATAAACAGTCATTGTTTTTATATATTGATACTTTTAAATTTATTCATATGAATTCTTTTGTATAAATTTTAAGTGTTGTTTTATAATCAAGTTTTTTTATGTTAAAATGTTGGTTTTTTTTACTTTTTTCCGATCAAAATAGTCAAATTGTCAAGGAAACGGTAATGTGGCTGAACTAAGCAAAAATTTTGTTGACATTTTTCCCATACCGTTCAGAAATTATCAATGTTGACTTGATTTTCCTACCAACCTAACCTAGAAATTTCCTTTTATTTCTTTAAAACATTGATATTTCACATAATATAACATCGATATTTTAATGACATCAGTGGATTTTACTGTCGATGATCAACAACACATAATTTATGCTTCACTTCTTCGTCAGATTCGAATCAGATTATCGACAGTTCAGATTTTTTTGTTGCTGTACTGTATTTGCAAAGAGCACTATAGTAGTTCTCGTATGTAAATCCCGGTGTTTCCCATATCTGCAAGTTATAATTTCTTTCCACTAATGTAAAAGGTATGCTAAAGTTGGATGTATAATTGAAAAACTCAGTACATGAGTGCACGGGTGACTTGCAAAACATATTTTCTATCAAAGGCACCAACACAATGAAGCATGTTCAGTATTTTCGGATTGTCTTAACTTTCTTTCAAGATATAGGAGTCGTAGGTACTTAAAACAGAAGTCATTTTTATTTCACAGTACAATGTGTGTTTTATAGAAGATATATAGGATTCCTGAAAATGCAGATATATTTCAAGGCAGGAATCTTGCCTTCCAAACAAAGAGAACAAGAACTAACACAAAGAGAACAAAAGACAAAAGAATCATTTTCTATTCGCCTAATCTACTAAGTTAAGCTAATGAAGCAAACAGGAGGTTGTCTGTTTATCAGTAATGGACAATGTGTATGCCATCTTGAAAACTGCTATAAAGAAATTGGACAAAAACTCTTTCAGTCCAACGAAGTAGATTAATTTTTTCCCTATGTTTATTTGAAAATATATGAAAACTTCCGTACAACACATAAAGCTGTTCAACATGAAATACTTACAGAAGACAGTCGCCTCGGTGGCCTAGTGGATAGCGTACTAGGTTTTCACCCCGAGGACCCGGGTTCGATTCCCGGCGAGGGCTTGGCATTTTCATACGCTATAATCCCATCATCTGCATTAGCCCAAGTGTGCACAATAGTCGGACGGAAACACAAAAAAAAAAAAAAAAAAAAAAGCAGAAGACGATTGCCTGAAAGTTCTGTTCCAAATTACTGAATCAATTCTGTAGCAACTGGCAAAATTTTGCAGAAAGTGTTTTATCTATTATATATTTCTTCTTGTAATTCACTTCCTATCTCAGCCGTCCTTGTCAACCAACTAAACAATCTTCCATCAATCACATCAGAAAATACAAAGATTTTGTGCAGTGTACCCTGATGTTCTGAACAATGTTTGTTCCAGATATTCTGTGTTTCGTTTATAATAACAAAACTGATCTTTAATATATGCCTGTAATTCCTTGACAAGTGTTGAACAAACTTGTGGTTTCTTGCACCTAATAAACTGATTTGAAATCCTGAACAGGTGGGCTAAGAAAACGACGTATTACTAGTAATTTTGAACAGTTAGTTGAACAAATATGTGAAGATTTTAATGCGAAAATTTAAGTGTAAATAAGTATGTAAAAAGTAGAATTCAATGTTACAACATGAATGTTGATATGAACCTGCCGTATTGATGTACTGCAATAAAAGTAATGCTAATTTATAAATGGAATCTGTCCTTTGTGATTTGATCAAACACAAACAGATAGACAGACAGACGACTACACGTGTTTTAAACAAGAGTATTTGTTTTGTGTTAACTGATAACCCAGGAACAATCCTCTAAAATACCCTAAAAGAGTTACGGTATATACACACACACACACATTCAAAATGTCAGTAAAGAAATAAGAATTAAAACTGTTGTAGAGTAATAAAATACTTAACCTAAAAAATTGTAAATTATTTGTACTTGTATTTAATTTATCATCTGAAAAATCATTTTCTCACTATTTTCAAAAAGGGTTTAAATAGAAAATATTTTATCCATTTTCTCAGCAAGCAGTTCCTCATCGCCAGTGTACCAAGAAATACACAGATGCAATCAATGTGGGAAGTCTTACGCACAGAAAAGAACACTAGTACGACATCTGAAATTCGAATGTGGGAAAGAGCCAATGTTTCAGTGCATATTATGCCCGTATAAAGCTAAACATAAGTCGCATCTGGTGAGGCATATGGTTTACGTTCACAGTACCAACTCGATAGACGCACATCATATCGCTAACCAACAGTCTTTGTAAATGCTTGGTTGTTATTAAACAGAAACAAATAAAATATTGAAATTTAATTCTTTTTCTATTTTTTTCTGTTGCTAATGGGTTTTGTTTATGACAGTTAAGTGTTATATGAATGAAGATTAAGTTTTTCTTTAAGATTTGGTAAAGGTGCCTTAACATTTTTTTTGAAGCTAATCTGATCACCTTATTTTGCTGTGCATAACTGTTTTATTTATATGAGGAAGGCGTTATTATAAATATTGTAGAGCTTAATGTAAAAAAGTGTAATTACACAGTGATGGTGAGTTTTCATAGTACAATAAAATTAAAAACTTAGTAGAATGTTGTAAAAAATAAATTTGTGTTATGTATTGTGACTGACAGTATATTCGGTATGAGGAGCTGCTGCATTACTAAGAAGTGGGAGAAGTTAAAACGTTGTGCTCCAAAAACGTTTTCCAAATGGGTTGAAACAAATTTAGCTTTTGCAAGCTTGTATCATAACAAAAGCAGTTGCATGTTCTGATGAAGTTTGTGTATTGCGGAAACCACTAGTGCAAAGTTAAAACGGACTTTGTCTAGATGTTTTTCCACAATCCAATTAATTGTAGTGAAAAATATGATATTATTACCTGCTTTATTTATTAACGGCTGTACAAAATTTGTATTTAATGTTGCAGATGCGTATTTCAGTTACAGTTACAAAGGCTGTCATCAGTGTTTAGAATGTGGAAAATGTTATCGCAGGTCCGACAATCTTTCAAGACATATTAGATTAGAATGTGGCAAAGAGCCTTCTTTCCTGTGTCCACATTGTTCACACCGATCGAAACACAAACATGGCCTTCTAGACCATATACGGCGAAGACATAAAAATAATGAATTAATGTAGGAAATAAACTGGCTTATATTATTAAAGATTCAAAATATTTTTCAGTAAAATTTACTTTTGTTTTTCGCCAATCGTAAAGTTTCCTTTACTTTTAGTTTTACGGAATTTTTTTTCTAGCATCGTAAATAAATGATGCAAACACATGGTAAAAAAATCAGTAAAACGAAAAAAGCTGAGTGATGTAAATTAAATAGCATAATGTTTAAAAAACAATTACAAAATATAAACCTGTAGAAATCTCAAATTAAACTCTGCACCTGTAAAGGATTAAATTTCATCGTTCTAGCCCCACTGAAAGTTAGCCTACTCTGTGTCTGTGTTTTTTAAGTTAAGTGATTGATAAAAGAAGTCTTTAAAGTATGTTAAAAAAAGTTGATAAGATTTCTAGACTAATGGATATTTCTACCTAATTTTTATTAAATCAATAAACTCTTGTTGATATACTACTGCTTTCAGATTTAAACTAAACTTAAGTAATTCAAGAACAGAATGTTGTTTGTAAAATTGTAGTAAATTATTTTTACAGCTCTGCAAATAGGTAATAGATTCAATGTTTCAGCTTTGTCTAGATTTATGCTTAAGAGAAAAACATGAATGTATACAATGCAATCTTACAGTAGATCAGACAATCTAGCGTGACATCTTAACTGGAGTGCGGCAAAGAGCTTTCATTCCACTGTCCTTTGTGCCCTCATCATCCCTTGCATAAACATTTATTTTATCATATCCGATATCGCCATCAAATATTTTTTGCAAAAATATGACTCATAAACCATATTTCATGTTCTTAATACACTAAAAAACATACTACAATCCCATCTCTACTAATTCTACCATTTCCTTGAGTGAAGGTAAAGATTGCATCTCTCTTCTGACACTAGTGACTGTAAATTGATATCGTTATTTGACGTTTGGTTCTAGCATTGATGAATTAAAAAGTACTGTTAGGACAAAACTGTCAGATTTTCGCATATTTGGATTCTTTTATTACCATTAGCGTCTTACTGTATGGTACCAGTACTGTTGTTCATTACGATCGTAGCAAATAGAAATATACCTAATAATAATTCTAGCAAGGATATTATTAAATCTATGAGAATGAACAGTGCATTGGCTGGAACAACGTTATTGAAGTTTTAATGCACATTTTATAATTTGAAAAAAGTTAAAACAAATAGCATGTGGAATTTTTAGGCCTATGAATTATGTATTTTTATTGTCAAAACTAAACTGTTCAAGCTAACAAAAGAATATTAACTTGAACTATAAATTACAACTGATTGATCCTAAATTTCATAATTATGGTGAAAATTTTGAACTTTACATGAAGCCCAGATAAGTGAGCAAGTAATATCACAAAACGAGAAGTCCATTATGCCGAGGTCGGTTATGAGGGACTGTATTGCAAACAAAAATTTTTAAATTGCTTTTGTACCTAAAATTAGTGTTATGAAAAAGAAAACCGGTCCATTTGTGCAGGCTTATTGTCTTAAATAAAACGTGCAATATTATCACAAATTATCATTTAACATTGCCGTAGCAATCAGTATACAATAGGCTCTAACTGTATTCCTCCCAACAATGGACATTTTATATGAGCCAAGCTGTGTCCATTTGGAAGTTTCACTGTAATATTTATTACCTTTGTGGATACAGAAATTTTATTGTCAAAAAACGTTTCAATATTTTTTAGTAAACGAAGCAATTGCATTAAAAAGAAATGTTTATTTTTTAGATTATGTAATCGATCATCTGAAATAATGTATAAAACTGAATGTTTCAGTTTTCTGTGCTGGTATGGCGATCTACAGTAACGATAAATTCTACATATGTAATCAGTGTGGGAAATCTTATAACAGATCCGATAATTTAAGAAGGCATGTCAGGTTAGAGTGCGGTAAGGAAAGGTCATTTCAGTGCCATCTTTGTGTTCACCGTTCGTACCATAAACACCATTTGTTGGTTCATATTCAGCGGTGTCATCATAACTTTGCGTACCAAATGCCAGCAATAACTAAGACTGAAGATTAAATATAGGATTTTATTTAGCGTAGCTTTAGGTGTAATATTTGTTTTAGTGTTATTAATATAAAATTTGTATGAATGATTTTGCTTCTTGTCTGACTTAATATTCCTATGTTCTGAACATTTGTTTATAATACCTATAGTGTGATGGAGGGAATTCGATATTAAGCATTAAGATTTAACAAATAGTATCTTATCCTCTATCTGTGCAGATTGAACAACGTACTGTTTTATTATTGTACACTGTAATAAGATTTTTAAAAAATCCAACGATGAATTTCAGCTGCGTTATATAAGATAAGTGAATAAATGTATAAAATGAAATTAGTATGAATCTACCGTTGAAAGTAGCAGTCAGAAGAAGTGTTAGTAAGTTTTACTGTTTTTTTTTTAATCTAGTCCTGTATTTGAATTTTTCATAACCAGTGACTGAATGGAGTAATTATTTGATTAAAACGAGTGTTGTAGGTGAATGTATAAAGAAGTTACACATATTTTTCATAACTTGCCTATGTAAATATGTAACTGACTTAAGATCAAGTAGTCATTAAATATTGTAAGCAAATTTGTAGTTACATAAATAAACAACATACCCGATTATCACATAGGTACATGCATATTATCTTGTTAAAAATTTCTAAACATAGGAATTAGTAAAAGCAACACAAATCATGCAAGTCAGTAGAATTATTCTTTTACAGTTTAAAGCTAAGAGCTTTTACGTTTAACAGCAAGGCTATGATCATGAGAGTTCAGAAAGAAAACCTGAAATAAGTTAAAACGTTTTACTTGAGAAAATAAACACAAAGAATGTAAAAAAGATAAAACACTGTTAAAATTGACAAAAGTTGGTTACTCATTACGAGTTTCAGTTTGACAATCTGGTCTTTGAAGAGTGCTGCCTTGCTACCATAATGGTAATTAATGATTTTACAACTTTAAAAAAAATCAGCATTATGAGATTAAATGTTTTATATACTAGCTATAATTTTAAACTGTTCGTCTAAATTTTAGGTTTGAAATTGGATTTAAATATGGACAGTCTTCAAGAACAGCTGCACCTTTGTACGCAATGTGGTAGAGGTTATGCTTTGAACAAAACCTTACAACGCCATATCAGGTATGAGTGTGGCAAGGCACCAAAGTTTATGTGCCCATATTGCCCTCATCGATCTCATCACAACCATGATCTGCAGTGTCATATACGTCGGCGGCATGAGAAATCGATCAGTGCCTGATTAATATTAAATGTAACGTTATGTTAATTTTTCTTGTGAACATTTTGGTTCTTATTCTGTGTGATCAATTTTATCTTTTTTTCAAATAAGTTATCATTTTAATAATAAAAATGTCTAAGCATCATTCTTTTAAAGTTTTTTCTTCAAAATTCATCAACTATCAACAGAAAATCTGGCCACAAATAGCATTGGGTATGTGGTCAGTAACTGCATAATAATTATTAACAATATTTTGTGCCAAACAATTTGTTTTATACACATGTGTAAATATGTAGAAAATTAATGGAAATGATGAAGAAATTTTCAGAATTCAGTTCTACTGTGAGAATAGATAAGAGAATATAACACAAGTTAAAGGTGGGCGAATAAAGGTTTAAAGGGCGGTGAGTTCAATATTACTCTTTACTTAACTTTGTGAATTCACTCATCTGTGCCTGCTGATACATTTCTTTCGTGCAAAATTTTTATATATGGGCCTGTTAGCATACCTAAAAGTTTTTCTTGGGAATTTAGGCTATTATATTCTACCGCAGCAAACAAATTTATACTTATCTAGGAGTCCTTTTGGTTTGCTTACAGCTTAACAATGCAGATCTGTTTAACAACCTGCGTTTAAAAATAAATTTGAATTCACATGCTAGAAGGTAAATATAATGTTCATTGAATTAAGTTATAAATATTTATTAAGTAACAAAATTTATGTTGGCTGTAGATTTACCATGAATATTTTAACTGATTTAAATTTGTATTTCAGATTCCAAGGATGCTGGAACTCGACCTTGTCGCATATCTATGCCGTTCGTGTGTCTACGTTGCGGCAGAGGTTATTCCTTACGCAAAACCCTTGTTCGTCATTTAAAATATGAATGCGACACTATACGAAAATTCCAGTGTAGTTTTTGCCCGTATAGAGCGAAAAGAGGATCTCATTTAAATACACACATTTATAATAAGCATAGAGCATGTTTTGTTAATACAATGTCAGAGAAGAATAAGGTTCCGCCATTGATTGTTCAGTGGTGATGATAACTGTAGGCCTTCCTCAATTTTATGTGCATGTTGTTAACATAAACAGTTCCTTTCTAAACTTTTTCTTATTCGTAGCTTCAACTGTAAATATTGTTATACGTAACATTTCCAAAACTTGTAAATATTTCTTAAATTTCTCTCTTACCTAACATTTTGAACTATTATAAAATACAATTTGAAAAAATTATCATCCAATTTCCAAAAATCTAATTTATAATTTTGGTAAAGTTTGACAGCATCTAAAATAATATGTTTTAATTTATCACTTTAGTTGACGTTAACAAAACAAAAATATTTAGTCTGTTGTAAACATTTTGTAAAAATTAACGCTCACCCAGTGAAAAAATTGACACCATTTTGAAATTATTCTTACTACTTCTCTTGGATTGGTTCTTTATAAGTAGCATGGAAGATTTGTATCATTCACCGTTCTAAAGATACATACTGTTTTATTATAAAACATTAGCTGAATGGAAATAAAATGTTTTTAGTATGTGTAATACAATTTTCTTGGTTATCTTTTGAAGTCCAGTGTGTAAGTAGTTTTAAACAAAAGAAATCTGGTTATTTCGAATTTCAGCGCTTTGATACTGATAGCAATAGTGTTGCTACGTATACACTGGAGGCGGTTTACTGGATAAATTGAAAGTTCCAGCTCATAAAAATGGCCAAGTAACATTAAGTGTAACTTATTCTTCCTGCTTCCATTTATTTATCATGTTTGTTGAAATCGCAAATAAACTTGTATCTACAGCTTTAAGGTGTGTGACATTACTTATATGGACTAAAATCTTTCAGAAGAAACGCTAATCTGTTTTTTAGACCTGTTTCTTTATACTGTTGTCTTTATTCATGTGTTCTCCTTCGTATCCATAACTCAATTTCTAACTTCTGCTCTAATGGCACTATAGATGTGTGTGACAAATAAAATTTAGCGTTATCTAATGCTTGCTTGAGCTTGTTTGAGAAGTTGCCATCCTCAGTTGATCTAAATTTGCAGTTAATGAAATAAATTATATATGTCGCTAAAGTAAAAAATTCAAAATCTATGTGTAAATTCAGTTTTGATTCAAAGTTGACATGAAAAATGGTTTTGGTTAGGTCAAGTTCATTATTAAGCAAAGTTCCATTCATCCATTAAAATCTTTTTAAAAAATGCATACCTGTTCTCCTACGTTATTTTCTAAATCTTATTTCACATTATAATCATTGTTAACATCTCCATAAATTAACATTTATAATTTTTATTGATAATACGAAATTGATTGTAATCATTGTTTGGTTCCTTTTAGTATTTTTAATTGAATTTATGTATTTTCAAATTTTTAATGAAAATTTAAATGCTAATTTATACAGCTTTAATAGTGATTATGATGACGATGATTGTGGAAAAAAAATATTGTTCTTTTAGGTTTTTAACGGTCACTATGTTGAAAGGGATTTGTTGTTTATTGCACTTGTTCAAACTGTTTGATTATTGTGTTATGCAATACTGTTTGTGTTCAGAATTTCGTTCCCATCATGTGAGTAAGACAGTGAGACATTACTTACTATTGATGTTTCTAATTCAAACTAAAATCTCCATAGCTTTTTCACTTTTTTTGTACATAAATAAAAATTCAACTTTTGAGGAAAAAAATTGAAAGTTGTGTCTATGATATTTCACTGCTATATTCGTAATATACTTATTCTTTATAATACCTGTTACTTTTTAACACAAATTTGAATAATAATTAGATAATTTACAATATAACTACCTACCTAATGAATATAAAATATTCGTTCACAACTTTTACATTAAAGTGTGGAGGAAAAACAGTTGCGTTTCATTGTTAATATTGAAACTACGTTTATTATATTTCTAGGCTAATAATAACGCTTCCTTGTTATACTAATACTGTTTGTGTTATAAATTTATTTTAAAACTGTTACTTAGTGTATAAACACCACCTAGTTTTTTATAATTTATTTTTTTTCTCACCTTGTATTTTCTAGTCATTATTAACAGAATTTTATGTAAAATTTCTAAAAAATTAGACATCTCTGATTGTTTTAATTTATATAAATTTTTAATACGAGTCAAGTGTGTTTATTTACATAGCTTTCGTTCAGAAATTGTATACATAGGTTATAGAATTTTGTATAAAATAAATAAATTATCATTTTAAATTTATTATTTTAGTGTGTTGTGTTTTCCATTGTCTACAATATGAATTGTAAAAACGTTAAATCATAAATGTGTAGATGAATGAATAACTTTATAGAGCTACTATTGCACTGCAACCTTTGTGAATCTATTGTGCTCTCTTCCTATAATCCTGAGTTGCTCCAGCGCCTTATCCAACCCTAGTCTGTACATAAAATTTAGAATTTGAATAGACTTCAAGGTGGATAACTCCTCCATTTCTAATTGGTGACTTCCAAATTTGTTATAGAGGTGCTTACAGATAATTGCTTCATTTTTTTTTCGATCCTTATCATGGACGTTGTGTCCTATTTGGGTATATTTTTTTTGTGCAGTAAGTTTTTGCTTATTCTGTTTACATTCTTATTCATGTTGTTCCCTCAAGTAGCTAGGGAAATTATGTCTGACCACACAGAGCCTTGCTTGCCTGGATAAAGCTAAGGTACACTAGGAGGTTGCCAGGTCTCTTAGGACTCAGTTCGATACACCATTACACCGATGTCATATACTCTATCAGCACGGGTCACTTAACACTTTAGAGTTAGCCAGGTTACGTAGAGTAGTGAATATGTCATGTGTACGTGTATGTCCTGAGTAGGTCAGTGAGATTAGTACGGGTTAGAGGTTCAGTGGGATCGCTAAACCCATCAGCTGCTCTGCCACATAAATGTGTAAATAAACAATTATTTGTAGTGATTTTCCTTTCCTAGATTAAATCTTCTGTAGTATTTTATGGGTAAGAAGATCATTTTATGCTTGTCTTTTTGGATACTTTTAAAGACTAAATTAATTGAATATATAGTCTTGGGACCTAAAAACAAAAATCGACAAAATCCCAATATAATTTCTTTCACTGTCACTGTACTTACAGTGTGTTATTTACTTTTGTATTTCATTTAAAAATACAACTGAAAATTTGGTTTAGAAAAGATTTCTTAATCTGTTGGTTCGGTTTTTAATGGAATTGGTAATTTTTAAATTTTAACTTTTAGTAATGTGTTTTATAAATTAAAAATAAGAGAAAACAGTAACCTAAAATAGTTTTTGAAATGTTTTCCATTTTCAGATAATAATGTAATCGTTTCATAAATTCACCTACTGTTTAGGGAAAAAAATAGTATCGTGTGATTACCTTAATGAAATTTACTGACACCGTGGACCTTATCTAATCCCATCAACTTCCAAAACAATTAATGTTTTTTTGCATTTCTAATGTTTGGTATTGCTTCCTCTCATTCAAAGTGTGCAAAAAATAAGTAACCTAAAATAGTTTTTGAAATGTTTTCCATTTTCAGATAATAATGTAATCGTTTCATAAATTCACCTACTGTTTAGGGAAAAAAATAGTATCATGTGATTACCTTAATGAAATTTACTGACACCGTGGACCTTATCTAATCCCATCAACTTCCAAAACACTTAATGTTTTTTTGCATTTCTAATGTTTGGTATTGCTTCCTCTCATTCAAAGTGTGCAAAAAATAAGAGGGGAAATGATTTTAAACTAGGCCGTACACTTATTTAATACTAATTATTTTTTGTTGTTAAATCATTGTACTCTTTATTTGTTTAAGTTAGTCATAAATCTTTCTTTTTTTATCGTTATTTTTCATAATATTGTTTTGAAAAAAACAAGGTTAGTGTATTTAAAAAGACATATTTAATGCATATTTTTGTAAACGATTCATGTTTTTCAGGTACAGTTTACGTAACAAAACTAAAATTCCAGTGTCCAAAATGTTGCAAAGTTTACTCACAAAAGCAGAATATGACTCGCCATTTAAGACTGGAATGCGGACAAATTGGCCAACATGAGTGTCCGATTTGCCATTATTGTTTCAAAAGAAGAAACCATCTGGCCAGGCATTTTCTTGTGTGTTTGAAAAAAAAATCGCAACAATGCAAAAAAAGCCTATATTTGGAAATTTAGAGTTTTAATTCAGCTGAAGTAGTATTAATTAGTTTGGTTGTAGTTATGTCAACATAAGCCTCTGCTGCACATTGCTACGTTTGTAGAATTTTGTTTGTGTTGGTTAGGATAGCTGGTATTCCTTAATGCACTGTTGTTATTGCTAACTGTAAGTTAAAACTAGTCCACTTTGCTATAATGAGGTGTTGACTCTTGTTTTGTTGTTAAAATGAGTCTTTTACTCACTTGCAGTTCTTTTTCCAACAATTTGTTTGCCAATGTGTTTATTCTCATGTTTGTGTTAAAGTAATAGTGTAATAATTTCAATGTATATTACTGGTAATATTTTTAGACAGGACAAAATAAGTTGGAAAAATATATATTTTACAATCATATAAATAATTCTTAAATTCTTTTGGCGATTAAAAAAAATATTTCTATTAAATTTAATATTTTAATTTTTCTACATTTTACTGGAAAACTTTATTTTTAACAAATTTTACAAGTAAGCAAAGTTTTTCGAAAAGGAATAATGTACATGTTTTATAGAATTATATTTTTATTAAACAGGAAATTATGCAGTTTATTTAAAAGATCCTATTACTAACACATGTAGCCATTTGCTAAAACAGTGTAGTGTTATATAAGTACAGTACAATTCTAGCATATTGTTTAATTAATTAATGTATTAATCATAGCTTTGAACAACTTAAAAAAAATTACTTGGTAGTTTATATGACACATTTTAATCACCGCAGAGCGAATTCTGGTGTACAGACACGTTCAAAAAATATATATTTTATTTACAGTTTATTAAAACAAATAAAACCTCTACAATAAATACTATCCGTTAGTAAAGCTCTTGAAGCATCGAAATGGTAAGTAAAAAATTACACATATTTGACAATTTTTCCAAAATGTCTTAAGACAAACTTTGGATAATTAGTGATGTACAACAAACTTGTATTTTCTGTATAGTGGGAACATAGATATAGTGTGAGGAATTTGAGAAATTGTTCTCTGTCTTTGAATTTAGGTACTAAATATGAAAATCTTCACATAAATTACGAAATTGTGAAAATTTTTTTAAACGACTTTTTTTTTTAAATATTTATTTTAAATATAACTTTTTTTTAATTCAGTTTTTTTATGTTTTAACAGAATGGATATGAATTCTTTGTTTGTAGTTTCAACTGCCATACAGAAAGAATACATTTACTGATATTTGTAAGCATACATAGTAGCCAGTAGGCAGGTAAAGGCAAAATAATGTTGAATTAATTCCATTGTTTAGTCTTTTAATAGTATCTTGACCTTATGCAAAAAACAGGTAAGATCAACTACTAACTAGTGCGTTACTGACATGAAATCAGTTTACATGTTAACGGCAATGGTTGTTTTGGCATTGTCATATGGTAATGGTTACGGTAATTAACATGAAATTTCAACTATAGATATACATTTTTTCTGTAAAATTGTTAGAATATGTGTATATATAATATTTTAGGCGATATTTAACTGAAACAAACTGTATTCTGTATATTTTAGATATGTCCGTGCATCACTGGTGGCATACGACGCCTACTTTGGCATCAGCCGCTGCATCCCAACCACTTTTACTGAGAAGACCGACCCAAAAGCACGAGTTGTTGCAACGCCCAGGTCTAGCAAGGACTTCACGCAAACGATGTTTGCTTTGCTATGACAAAATGAGGAATGAGAAAGGTTCGAAAGAGGCACGGAAGAACTCGAAACGTGTCAACACGTACTGTAATGGATGCCCGAATGAGCCTACTATGTGCTTGCCTTGCTTTAACCTCAAACACTCGTAAAGTTTTCAAGTAAAAGACTCTATAAGTTATATGATTTCTTCCTTGATGTCTTAGTGTTATCATTGTCAATAAATAAATTATTATTTTGAATGTGTGTTCATTTTACTTTACACAATAAAGGCCACGAAGATAAAAAAAAAAAACCAGTTGGCCAAAATATAATATTACTTCATTATATTTAAAATTAAGTTAAAAAATTAAAATGATGCTTCTACCATTTCTGTTTTTAAAATAAATATCCCTTTAAATCACCTCTAAGGTGTGCCAGGCTAAAGAAAGAAAAAAATATAATAGACCAAAATCTAATCTGACTAGCTTGATCGTACAACACATTCCTTGGCTTCAAACATGGGCATCATTATAAACAAGCCCATATGAAGTAAGAAAGGGAGTGCATCACTCATGGCACATGCCACCTATTTTGAAGACGAACGTGCATCATTAGTAAAACACGTTGTTGTGAATGTCTTACACTAATAACTTTTATTTTAATAATCAGTTTTGTTTTCTTCTTTCTGTTTAACATATTTAAATAATTAATATTGAATAAATAATATTAATAAATTAATATTCAATAAAATTGAAGAAATAGTAATTGTGTTCCACTATAATGTATTTCTGATTTTACTGCATAATAAAGTTGAAATAGTTTTAATAAAGTCACATAGAAAACAAATTCTGTTATTAACTGTTGTGATCATTTTTTCTGACTTATTTAATGAAAAGTCAACTCAAGTAATCTTTATGACTCACATTAAGGCGTCTTTGAATGGTTAGTTAAGAAGACACTGCAAAGAAAATGACGGCCTAAACAGTTGTACAAGCCGTTTCTAATTAACCACTTGTTTCTGCAACTGAACAGTAACAACTAACTATAAGATATAAACCAATTAATCTGAGAATTTCAATGTCAATACTGACCATTTGTGTCATTTCATACCAACCAAATTATTTTTTGATTGAGAAGTTATAGTTTTTTTTTCCATTATTAGTTACTCGCTCATGAAAGTTGTTGGTGAGTATCTAGTAGCGATTGAGATTTTTTGAATGTGGACTTACTACTCAGAGATATTTTATTAAGTAACACTAACTGTTATTGCATGTTTTAGGAATAATTGGCAATACTATTGGACCAACTCAGTGCCCATCGTGTGGACAAATTTATACTCTTAGGCGCAATATGATTCGCCACCTCCGTCTTGAATGTGGTAAAGAACCTAAAGAACAGTGTCCATTTTGTCAGCACAAATCAAAGCGGAAAAATCATCTAACTTTACATATTCAAAGTCAGCACGCGGATCAACTTGTTTACCCTATTCAATGCCGCAACTACCGCACAAACAGATTCTACAAAGTAACAGATCAACAACTTAGAGGCCCTACTAACTGGGGGGAAAATAAATAAACTTCTGTCTACAATAAAATTATTTTATGGTTTAGTGAAATTATTATTTACTTTGAATTTGAATTAAGATAAGTTACTTAGCAATTAGGGGGCTTATACAGATCAAAACAACTATTTCAAAACTTATTTAAACAGATAACTAACCTCATTTAATAGGTATGTAATGTACAATTACAGTTATCCAAAATTTTAAAGGATAAAAAACATAACACTGTGTATGAAGTCTCAATTGATACAAATATATTAATATCTGTTTACATATTAGCCAAGTGTATGAAAAAGTTATTTGTGTAGAGTATTTGGACAGTATTTCTCATCATCATACCAGTTTTTGACTCAGTCATGTCCAGTACAAATTGTAGCAAAAATTATCCAAAACACATCATCCCAATCAATGACGCAACATGTTTGGAGATGTGTATAAGTGATGTTATATACATCATTACCAATTTTTGTCATAGTCTAGGCATAATTCATTTGTCTACATAACAAAGTCTTCCATTTATTTTATTCAATTTTAAAATTTTTAAAAAAGAAAAATAGTAAATTGAAAGAAGTTAATGTAGCCAAAATTCAGCCCTAGTCGTAATGGTTTAAATTGTCTATCTATAATTCGGTCTACAACGTTCTACGCCGTCTTCCGATCTCCAACCTCCACCGATCGCGGTCCCACCACAGGTCTTCTGGTAGATCCTTTTTTTTTTATTTCCTTTTCGACTCCCTCTCTCCAGCTCAGTCTTGGCCTTCCTCATTTTCTTCTTCCAGGTGTTTGCCATTGCATTATTTTTTTGGGAATTCGCTAATCCGGCATTCTTTGTACATGCCCGTACCAAACCAGTTGTTTTGTTCTTATAAGGTTTTAATTGTTTATAATTTTATATTGTGTATTTGTAGTAATTAAAGGCTCAGTGGTCATGTGGTCAGTCTACCGCGTTTCTGAACTGTGCACTTCAAGGTTGTAAGTTCGAGAGACAGTTACTACCATAAGCTTACGTTTTCCATTAAAGCCAATCCTTCGTTCTCATTAATATAACTGGCATTAAATATGGACGTTAAGAAACGAATTATATATTTTATGTGTTATGTGCTAGTCATTTGTTAATATTTTTGTATGTTTGAAATTTCCTTAGTTATTAGATGACAGAATAGCGTTGATCTCATATTATTTGACGGAATTAAATAACAAATGTTCAAAAAAATGCCAAAATTTCTTTTATCAGTGGCAAATATCTTAGGTGAGTGATGTGACTTAGGTCATAGTATGAGCAGTGGGGTCAGGTTTCCTGATATAAAAAGATCTGAACTGCTCTCTTTTCTTGAAGTAGACAGTTTTAAAATAACATTTTTTTTCTTCTCTTTTCATATATGTATATGTTTTGTTTGTATTATTGTAATACTTTTGAAAGAAAATATTTTACTTTAATATTGAGGTAGTTAAATTTAAATTTTTAGGTTTTCAGTAATAGATTGAAGGCTTCAGTTAGTCCAGGTCTTGATAGTGCAATCATTTGCCATCAGTACATGTCCTTTTGCTATGTTTGCTATTTGTCTGGGAGATGGACCAACACTTACCTAGGCTGTATGAATGTGGCCTAATATACAAACTGCAAGTATAAGAAGTTATGAATAAATGAACACAATTTTTTTATGAATATAATTATATATTGCAAATCTTCACTTCCTTTATTCTATTCTTACCATACTATGTTTTTTCTTATGTTTTATTTATTTAATTAGGTATGATATATAGATTCGTATTGTCAAACCAATTGTTATTTTGTTTATAGTTTTTATATAAATACACTTTTGTTGAAATTTCTTCACACTTTTATTTCTTTGTAACATTCCTATTTTTTTTTTTTACGACATCTTGCTTTCCAATTTTCAAAGCTTTCTTTTCTTTTCTGCTGAATATTTTTTTAAATGTTTATATTATATTTAAATGGGTTGTGTAACAAGTTTTGTGTTCAATATTTATTATCTTTTCTTTGCAGAACTGTTGAACTACGCGATGAGAGTAGGCAAAGGACCACGAGGATACTGCAGAATTTTTGAAAAATCTGACAGAGAGAAAGCATTGTGCCCATCAAGACTGCCTGGTGTATTTCCATGCCCTCAATGTTTGAAAGTCTACTCGTACAAAAATAATTTAATGCGACACATTAGAGTTGAATGCGGCAAAGAACCAAACCGATATTGCCCTTATTGTTCGTACAAATCCAAACACAAGGGTGATATGACCAGACACATCACGAAACGGCATAGAAATATTTTTTTACCGTCGGATATAACTGATGCTTCTATCGATACTGTACACCCGGCATAAGGATAGTAACAGTGCCTGCAGAATGCATGGTAGTTATGCATTCTTATACTTAAAAAAAATTATTGTTATTGAAAATCTATATAATTTACAAAGATTTTATTTATGCCCATGTTTAATACACAATGAAAGAGTACATACTAAAATATTTGTAAATGAAAAAACCTTTCTCACTCCTTATGTTATCTAAACTTGAAAATATTTATTAAAAACGTATAATATTTTGGTGAAAAACTAGCCACATTAGTGTATTTGATTCGTTCAGTACATTAAAAACTTGTGTTTTTCACGAATTTGTTTTTTAAAAAAAACATAACCTTTATAAATATGTTATCTGTATCTGTTAAATATGTTATCCGTAACAAAAGTTACGGATTTTCAATAATAAATGTAAATAGTTTTTTCAGGCCTTGTCTTCCTCAGTACAAACATTCATATACTAGGTATTTGTAGGTTTCTGAACTACAAATAGGTATTTTTGTTTTTACTGTTATCAGAGTTTAACACTTTCAATAAATCATAAGTGTCACAAGTCATCGGAAATCTGTTTTGACGGGCGTACAGTATCATATTGACTTCTTTACTTTTCTTAATAGGAACAAATACTTATTAAATTAGTTTTAATAATGAATTAGTTTTAAATATTATAGATTTTTTAGTCTTTTGCATTAATTGTATCTTTAAAAAAGTTTAGTAAATTTTAAAAATAAGCATTTATTGTTGTAAGTAAAATTTAGAATAACAAAAGAATGCTCATTTAATCCAAACTTATTAGGACGTGCAGAGTTGGATACATGTTCAAGTGCGTCTGAATCACTTGAAAAAACATGGAATTTCACATATGTGTTTTTTTCTATTAATAAAATGTTTTTTCAGTGTTCGAATCAATTTCGCCCTATTTTCAAAATTAGGGCAGGGGAATAATTAAATTTCATATATAATAGTCCATTAAATGACTTTTAAGAGCTGGGGAAAAGATAATTGAAAAACGTATTTGGTTTATTCTAACTGAAATTGTGTTTTTATAGAGTCAGATTGTTCGTAAATTCAGTATTTTGCAATGAAATAAAAGCACACCTCAAGCTGAAATTAATGTTTTCAGTATTAATGTTTTCAGTAATTAGCCTTCGTGTTTTAACCCTATATAACAGTTTTGTGTGAGCAAATTATAGTTTTGCTTGTGGGTAATATCATTTTAGCAATTATTATCAATTATTATCATTTTTATGTGGGTAAAAGGCATCAAAAAATGAATTACTGTATATGTGATAACTTTTGAAAATTTTTAAACCTAGCTCTGTAATGACTGTAGGCAATTTTTTTAGTACACTGAAAAAGTACAAAATTTCATCAAAACACGATTGGTGAAATTTCATTTTCTGTTTATTTTACATACTTGAGTTGTTCAAGTGCCTCTGAATATTTTTCAATACTGGGTAATGAGTTTAAAATTTTTATTATTTTAATTTAAATTTTAATTTGTTTTAACTAAAAAATTACGCATAATCATTTTCTGATGGGCTGACAAAATTTGTTATGGAACTATTTGTTCTGCAGTTTTATGTGTAATCAATTCCTTTATAGGCCTATTTGCTTCGCTGATTTTGCTCAAAGTTAGTACATGAAGTTATTTTCCTCCGATAATTAAAAATTAGAGATGTTATTATAAAAACACAAAACATATGTTTTGTTTAAATATTATAAAAAAATATTGCCTTGACAGAAAATAGTTTTACAAAAAATAGTCTTAAAAAAATAAATTGTTATGTATTCCAGATTTTATTTGTAGTTTCAAACTGAAAGTTTAAATGAGAAACAGTACTTTTTGTTTGGTTGATTGAAGGTGTGGGCCAATTTTTAGTAATTTAATTTGTTTTTGTCTCGAAAAATTAGCTTTGTTTGTTTGTTGATTATTGTATTACATTTTTTTATGCTTAGACCTAATGTTAAAAAAATATACCAACAGTGGTTTAACCAATTTTTACTTCAAAAATTCATGGTATTTCTTAAAACATTTCTACCAGCATAGAACAGCTGATAATGAACGTTTAAATACTCATCACATTATTCACCTACAATATATAATGTTTTCAAGTATTATGATGATAAACTAAAAATGTTTTATTTATTATCTTTCCTTCATTTGCTTCGCTATTCTGCAATGGCATAGATCTCATTAAAAACACAAGACAAAATCATTTCATTTCAACATTTAATACATGTTGGTGTAGTTTAAGCTTTTTAACATCACATACTTTACCAAACTTTAATTCTATAGTAATATACAAAACTAGTCATATATACACGTTTTTTTAGTTAAGTTTAATTATACATTTAAGAAGTTACTGGTTAATTGTTGTGTGATAAACTCTTGATGCATGATGTAAGGTAATGGAGTAAATGATTTTTGTAAGTCAACCTATTACCTTACAAAAATATATAAATTGTAAGCAAGCTTAAATAAGTGCATTTCGAATGTTCCTTTCGTTCTGTTTACATAACAGTTACAAAAAGAATTGTTGCTTAAATTGGTATTGAATTCATGTAATTTAATTTTAACTTAGTTTAGTTCTGTTGCAAAATGTTAAAGGGAATGGTGGTGCTTGACAAACACTGTGTAGTCCATTCCATATTACTAAAAAATGGATGTAAGCACAGATAAGGGGCATTCCATCATAGTCTACTTAAGGCTGTTCGAGTCTATCTACTAGATGGATTAACCAATACAGTTATTGGTATTCTTAGTCATCAGTTTTTTAAGAAAATTGTTAAGCTGTATATCTTTAGTTATTAAAATTTTTAATTTAAAACGTACAATATTATAATAGACCGTATTATTCTTTGAATCTGGAATAAAGCTAGGAAGTATTTATAATTGCAAACAAACAAAAATACCAGAGAGAAAGGAACAAAATATGACATGAATCTTTTATTTAATGTGCAGATTCACTAAGCATTCCAAAAGCAGAGCTATCACACATACCGAAACCTATACTTCCCAATGAGATTGCAGTAATATGCTATAAACACATGTTTAGTCCATTTGCATCACATTTTGTTTTTGTCTAAAGCACTGGTTACATTACGAATAGATTTAATTTAGCATTAAGAATAAGTTTTAATGGCACAATGACATCATCATTTGGGTCTTGCATACATCATATTAAAATTAGGTTAGAAGTAAGTTAATTGTAGTTTTAAAAAATTGTATTTTTTAAAATTTTGAGTTTTGTGTTACCACAAATTATGATAATTGTTTACTACTCGGTATTCACAAGAATTTTTTTCCTTTTTGAAATATATTGTTATTTTTGCTTTCCAACCGCAGATTTACTTGTTTAAAAATTCAGACACGCAAGAAAAGTTTTCACGCATACGATGTTAATTTAGTTATGTTTGTCTAGATAGCCTAATTTAATTAACCTGTATGCATTGTAGTATATAATAATTGTTATAATTCCAGTTCATTTTTGCTTACCATGAAACACAATGATTTGCTAACCTAATTAATATGGTACACATGGAAATAAAATAAATTTAAAACATTTTCTTGTTTTTCCGACTTTCTAAAAATGTTAATCTGTTGTTAGTAAAAAAAAATGAATGGTAAATTCAGCCCGGTGGCCTATGAATCGATGTTTTTGGTTAACATGTACTTCTCTTTACTTCCATTCAGTATTGTGAGATATAATGATGGAAAACTTTCCTTGTAACTTTCCTTTTATAGCAAAAATAAATGATATAAATTTAAATATGGAAAAAGTTGCTTTTGACTACCAAAAACTAGACAGTTGTCAAAATTATGTATATTTGTTGATAGACTGCTTTGGTATACATTTTGTTAGTTTGTATTATATATATATATATATATATGTTCCAATTTACCATCATACAATACTATTTGGAGTTACCTAATCAAAATTAAGTGTAAAACAAGCGAAGTTTTTTATTAGGTACATATATTCAGAGCATGAAGCAACATGATAGTGTTTTTATAGGACAGTTGGTGAATTAAATTGTGTAAATTTGTTTTTAAGTAATCTATATTTTGTATAGTGAAATATATTTCATGTTGTTTAATTCTTTTTGTTTGTACTTCATTACATAATGTAGATACATAATTTAGATTTAGTTGTTAGTTTCAAAAAAAGTCAGATTAGATTTTTTTTTTTAAAGAGTTGACTCTGAATAATTTGATGCCGAAGGGACCAAACTAAAATTCAAACAAGGAAAAAGAATCAAAACAAGAAAAATTTTAACACTTTAACGATAGTTTCACAAAAAAAATAATATATTATGAATGTTTCGCTGTTGAGACATCTTCAGACATAGTGAAGTTAAAAATTATAAAATGAGCTTATATAGTAATACAGTTGATGTTAAAAGTGGAAGGAAGAGTTGTCAGTGTAAGAAGGTCAAACAGTGAGCAGCTGGTTGGGAAAACCCCTAAACAGTAGGCATGAGTAAGGGAGATGGGTTGAAGTTAGTATGTTCATTTAAATTATATATTTCTAGAATTTTTAAATTATTCACTTTTTTACATTTTTGGTTTTTATGGATTACACTGTTCAAATTAAAGGAATGACCTGATACTAAAAGTGATTCGCAAAATTTTGGTCACTTTTTCATAATTCTAACAATTGAAATGTTCGTTAATACAATTTTTTATAATAATAATAATATGTCACATATCTTTAAAGGTATTTCACTGAATAATATAGAATTTTTGTAAGTGTTCTGACTTTTCGGGATATCATGGAGTTTCAACTAGTACCGACTGTGTGTTCAGTAAGTAAATCAAAACAATTCAGTAGGCTACATATAACTTTTTACAAATCTTGAGAGCACTGTATGTTGGTTTCGTATCAGTGTAAATGACAAAGAATTGCCGAGAAATAAAACATGTAAAAAGGACTGATGTTCAATACGGTGAAACTTTTTATAACAGACATTTTAGTACTTTCTGAACTTGTAATATGAACTTTTTAATTACTAATGCACTTTATATTTGGCCTAATTTGCTTTTACTACTTTCAATAAGTGTCAAAAGTTACATCTTTTCCAACGGTAAACATTCAGTACTTTAATGTGAATTACTAAAAAAAACATATGAATGACAAACTGAATGTAGAATGGGATTTTAAACATTTAGAAAATATTTAAGTTATTTTCACGAAGTAAGTGGACACGTACAAGCACGATGAAGACAGGAGCTGACACTCAATACTCAGGTTAGGTGGTTAAGTGGTCAGGATTTCCACTAATATTAGAAAGTGGAAAGTATTATTCGCAGGTTCCTTAGTTTTTGTTGGCTCTTAAATAGTTATTAGATCCATTAAATTAATAATCCTTGAAGGAGAAGGACAGATGTTGTACATCATTTTAAAATTCCTGAATAGACAATGTTTTATAACTTGTTTTAAGTTATCCAAATAAAACGAATTAATTATCAACGATTTTTTTTTAACATTTGATAATTGCATTTAAATTATCCGAATAAAACTTGAATTGTCAATGATTTTTTTAACTTTTGATCATTACGTTATCTTTAGCTAAGATAACTCAGAACTGAATTATTCAGGATTTCGAATTAAAAACATTCAAATTATTTAGAGTTGACTGTCTTTGTATCTTAATGTTTCCATATTTTTTCATTACTGAATTTGTTTCATTACGGTGTAACAGTATGTATTTTGGCTTCTACTTACAAATTGTTTTTTTTACGTCGTAATTTAATATGTTATGCTATAGGAATAATTACTGATTTAAAAACAACAAGTTTAGTTTAACAAGTTTGATCAAAAAAGGTAAATTACTTAATTATTAGAGTACAGTATATATTCTGTAATTAGTAAATATATTTTTTAGGTTAGTAAATATATTTTTGTAATCTGTGGAACTGATTTTCAGAAATCATTGTTTTAAATTGAGTGGTCCAATTACAATTAAATAGTTTCATTAACAGACTGCTTGTAATTTGTGACATAAAAAATATATTTTAAAAATTCTTTTGTTCAGAATGAAATGTAACATTAATGTTGTAGTGTTTACATGGTTTTTCGTTCAGTTCATAAATTTTATACTGTATTAAATTAGCCAATAATAATGTGCATTTAAAATATTGCATTTTATAATTACGCAAATTATATTTTTAATAAACTATAAAACGATTTAATATTTTTGAAAAATGTATATATTTTATTTAAAATTTTTATGCTTACCGATATTTTCTGATAAGAATTTTATTTTTTTGTTTTCGTTAGTTGTAATGCTTGGAACAAAAATATTTTTTTAAAAAATACTGTAACATTTAGGAAGTATCCTGGTGACATTAAATGCAATTTAATCGTAATGTTCAATTTCTTATAACAATTTTCTGTACGTAGAACAAGTAGAATAATGTAATAATTTTAATATATAACCAAAATGTTGGAATAAGTAAAACAATATTCAAAGAATGTATTTTATTATTTTAAGTAAAGATAGGTTAAAATATTTTAGTATCCTTAAGAATGTAAGTGCCTTTAAAATTTAAATATTGTAAAATTTTGTTGATAAAAATAAATAAGTTTAATGTAATTTCCAACATTTTTATTTCAGTAATTGTGAAATTTACATCATCTTTTGAATTACAAGCGAATCAGTTTAAAAATAAGCTTTTGCAATACTTGTGTTAAATTTGGCTCTTAAAAGGCTTCATGTTTCACTATGATCGATAGCATTCTCCTCTAAAAGGATACAGACCTAACTGCATTAACCAAATCTTTTTAAACAAAATTAATGATATTCGTTTAATCATTTCACAATAATGTGTCAAGAAAAATATATACCTGTATTAATGTGTTAATACAAAAATGATTACTTTAGTGGAAAATACCTCCTTAAAAAAATTTAAAACAACTTGAAACTGTGTTGTTTTAAGAATTAAGTACCAAGGCAAATCCTGTTTTCAAGAGTGATATCGTTTGATGTTGGGTAAGCAAGTGCTGAGTTATATAAAACAAATATTAGTTTAAAAAAAACCTTTTCGCATTAAAATCAAATATGATTAGCACAATGTACAAGGACCATAAATTGAACAGAGATGAGGACAAAAAAATAACTGATTTATGTTCAAACTTCACACCTTAAATCAGTGTAATGGTTTATGTTCTGTTCACCAATATTATCCTGCACCAAAAACCAAACGTGGAGCAAATTTTGGGTAATGTCAAAATAGGCTGTTATATTAATTACACACTGTGTACTGTATTATATATATATATTGAAAACAACATAAAATTTCAAATTTTGGATGTGAAATAATGAAACTTATATATAATACTTGATGTATTAATTCCCTCTTCTAATGAAAAGGAAACATTCAAGACTAATTACTTTTTATTGAAAACAAATTTCCTGTATGAGTGTGTGCGTGCGCGTGTGCAAGCGCACATGTGTTTGTAAAATTCTTAAAACTTTCTTCAGAGAAGTATATTAGGGCAAACATTTAAAAGTTATAAAGGGCAAAAGATTAAAGGAAGAAAAGAGAAGTAACCATATAAGTAACCTTTTGACTAGATAAAAGGATTTTAAATCCTTCCTCCTTGCAGCTTTTATTACAATGCAGTTATGAGAGCAAAATATACAGAAATCAGCAAGGCGTGTGTATAATAAGCTAATGTTATACGCGATACATTTTTCTTGCTGTGCCAAACATTCTTGCTATCAAACACCATATTCTCATCCAGATTCCTCTTATCCATTGCTTATCTAATACCCATAACAACCTAGACAACTTCCTCACTTTTTTCCTCATCAGCACTTTCCATTAAGAGAAGAATTTTGTCAACATTCTTCCTAGAAGGCCCAGGAAGTTCATACTGGTTGCAGACTTTCCAGAAATTTTGGTTAAGAAGCTGTCTGCAAATATTTTAAAGATTTTTGTAGATTTTTGCAGATATTTTTGTAGATCTAATTTTTCAAAACCAGCCTAACAGATTTTACTAAAATTTTAATCATACAATGAGGATCCCTGAGATATACATAACAGGTGTGTCTTTAATCAGTCTGTAAATTTGAAATAAAAAACAGATTTTAATCTACAATTAAAATGAAAAAAACTCATCTGCAATAGCCAGTTTCAGAAATCAGATGTCCATTGCTTCTGAACTTTAATAATTAAGGGAATAGTGACCAACGTTTTGCCGTATATGGTTTTAAATCAGGGAGAAATGTATGGTGGTTTTCTGTGCCATTTTACACTGTGTTATTTCTTTTTCATTTTGCGAATATTTTCAAAATCCAGTTTTCGTCAATATCGTTTATACACTTCCAAAAAGTTTTCATGTCAAAAAACGTTAAATGAAACATAAATTTTGATAATTAACGTTGCTTAACTACAGTGTTTTACAAACAAAACAATGTACAATATTTTTATATTCTGTATGAAGTTTAAACATAAAAACAGTACATTTGTTTTGTATTTCAAGATCATTTGTTGTTTTGTAAAATTGAAGCAGATATCAGCAAATAAAAATTAAAATGATAATACTAAAAATGTTTTCTGCAGGTAAAGTGGTCTAACCAGTAGATCAAGAGACAGTTGTAACAGACAGTTATATGTTTTTTTCCTCGAGTAAGTTACAGTAGAGGCAGGTCCTTAAGGATCCAGCTACGTTTGTATCAATTCTTGATGACTACAATCAAATACAAGATATGAAAACAGAGTGTGTATTCTTTTAAGTAGAGCAAGTGTGATAATCAACTTAACTAACTGAACACATTCACTCGCTTCTATCACGTTCTTGTTTTAATAATTAACAAGATTGTTTGTTTCAGGCGTCCATATGTGCCCTCAGTGTGGCAAAGATTACAAATGGAGACGGAATATGTTGGCTCATTTGAAGAGAGAGTGTGGTCAAAGTCCTAATCTGAAATGCCCCTTGTGCCCTTATCGAACAAAACAGAGAAGCAATTTAAAAACCCACATCGGAGGAAAACATGCTTCGATACTTCCAAATGAAAGCCTCATTAACATCTTGCATTTATAATATTTCTTAATTTATTTCTAAGTTTTACTTCAGTTTTAAATGACTATAATGTTTCTAATAATGTTGATGATTTCTGGTAAAACAGTCGTTTTGTAAAACATGTTAATAAACAAAATATATAAAAAAATAATATTTTTATTTTAATATAGTAAAATACAAACTGTTCTACGAACACCATCATTTAGAAAAATTTAAACATTAGTCTTTTAGTTTGGTAACATTGGTAGACCCAAGTAACATTTGACAAATTTGATCAGAAGAGATATTTACCAACTGGAAAAAGTAGGTGCTGATAATAAACTTATTGCATTCATGAGATATTTGCTCAAACAGGTCAACAAATTTAGTAATCAGTTTTTAGTTGTTCTTTTGTTCCTATTTGTACAGTACAAACAAAAAACAAACTGACTACTGCTGAAACTGCCTACCAGAGGGGTAGGCCCCGTGGTATTCGGTTTATTTATTTACCATGGTCTGCTTCTAACTTAGTTTACATTGCAAATAAAAACTAACCTTACTTTTATTCTAATTGTTTTATTATTAAATCATAAATTTAGGTGCTTACTTACTGTTGGAAAGCACATAAAATTGATAGTATATATTTAAATCTCAGTGAAATAAATTTACAATCTCACAAAATGTACTACAAAGACAAAATGTCTTTTAGAATTTTGTATTTTAAATAAATGAATTAAAACGTTTTTGATGCAACTAAACATTAACTAGTTTGTTAATGTGGAAAGTGTGAAAGGAGGAAATTTTAAAAAACCTTGCTTTGAGTAAAATACGGTTTGATTAGATCAGAGAAAATATTTAATGTATATAATTTTTAAAAAATCTACGTACTATTAAATGGACATATTTTACATTTTGTATACTTTGGCCTAATTTTTTTAACTTTTTTTCAGCGAATAAGTACGGAAGAAAATTCAGATGTAACAAGTGCGGGAAATTTTATTCGCATCAGCCATCTTTAAGCCGGCATAAAAAATTTGAGTGTAGTAATAGCCTGCCACTGTTCCATTGTCCATTATGTCCACGAAAATCAAAACGCAAAAGTAATCTTTTACAACACATTAAGGGCATACACAAAATGGATATTTGAGGGAAAACATGTAAGTTAGTTTATTAAAAAAAGGTAAATTTTATTTTGTTTAGTCTAACAGTCGACCCTGGATAATTTGAAATGATAGATACTAAAAAAAAAGTTTAAATTGACCAACAAAATTCAAAGGTATATACATGTATATATATATATATATAACATTGTACTGTACTTGATAGTATTACATGAATGTATTACCTATTTAACAGCTATGACATTTTTGCTTTTTATGGTAATAAATTGAAATGAGTGGAAACAATTAAGTTAATAGAATGTGAAAACATAAATATACAGTACAGTAAAACTTTTCTTTATCAACACTTCTAAAAAAGAAAAAAAAATATTGACACAGACACTGTTGAAAAAATTCAGTTACATGGATTTTAAATTCTGGATAACAGATTATGTTAAAAACAGACACAGGCATTAATTCCATAGACTGAAGCTCTGTAGCAAATTTAAAGGAATACTGAACAAAGCTACATTTCTTTACCAAAAACCCTTCAAAAGAGAGTAAAGTAAAAGGGTTTTCCAATATTCCTAGGAATTTTTATGAGAATTTCTTTTGTGCAAAATTCTCATTGTTTCAAAGCAGAAAACACTGCTTAGATGATATTTTTAGTTCAAACACCTGCCAACTTAAAAAAGTACAAGAATATAATCAAGTAACACTGCAATCAGCTGTAGTATTAACAAGGTATATTCCTAAACACAAAGGAATAAAAGAAAATGTGTGTGCGATATACAAATTTATAGCACACAGAGACCTGAAGTTTTTAATATAGGTGGTCAGAAGAAGGTTGGATAACATCTTGAAGCCGATTGTAAAATTTGTAATTTGTTTATTTAAGTGAAAACTTTTATGATAGCAGTTGATTTTGTCATGGGAATAAACATTTGCTTTCGCGTCACGCTTGATTCCGTTAACGGATATCTCACAGCATATATAATTGTTCTTGTATATATGTACACTTGAAGTGAATACTTACTAAACAGCTGATTTTTCACAACAGCTGTTGCTTCAATATAATTTCAGTTAAGGTTATGATTATTTTTCTTGCTAATTTTAAAAATGTGTATTTTCTAAATTTGTGTAGTTCAAATTTTTGAATCCCAGAATCACAAATATTATATTTATTACTAAACTTAATACTTATAAAACTCCTTTCTGCATGCATCTAAATTTTTATAAAAATAATTAAATCATGATAGTGAAGGAAATAGGACACGTGCCAAAAGAAGTAGTCACTTCTGTCGGCCAGTCCCGCGACTGCCTACTTTTTTCCATAATTAAATTATTATCAGATATTAAATAAAAATAATAAATTTTACTCAAAATTTGTAACTTGTAAAAATATTAATTCAAATATTTTTCTCCATTGAATAATTGTTTTTTTTTAACGTGAATTTACACCACATGTAATTTTTTTAAATTAAATATTTAGATGAAAATTACTTTTATTCACAGTGGGTCTGAATTTCATGGGAAATGCCATGAAATGTACGTTTGTTAATGTACATATGTTGGAAATCATAAACAAAATAATAAATGTTGATATTAAATAAGCAAAACAGTTAATTTATTAATCAGTTTTTACAATAGTTGTCAATATTGAGTTTACTTAAAACCCCTGTCTGAAAGTAAGAAAGAGTTTGGAACAGTGTATAAATGAAAAAAAAAATTAATATATTAGAGTTGTAATAATTTTTGTAGTTAATATAATATACTTTTTTAACACTATCCTACATGAAGAATGTTAAACTCAGCTGTTTTTTTTCTGAATATGGTTTAATCAATTGTACTGTTTTCCTATTTTAGATTTTAATTTAGTGCATATTTAATTTGACTTTTTTAAATTTCAGTAAATACCAGAAGAGAAGTACATAGCACATTTCCTTTTCAAATGTGTGAAAAAGTCTATTTCCATCTGTCATCATTACGTAGACACAAGAAGTTTGAATGCGGGACTTTGCCTTTGTTCAAGTGTCCACTGTGCCCTCAGACATCGAAGCAGAAAACTAATCTCACCAAGCACATGAAAGTAAAACATCTTATGATTCAAAAATGTAAAGATGTATTTTGATTGTTGACTTCAACATACACAGGGCTGTAAAAACCATTCTGATGTACATTTCTGTTTATATTCTGCTGACATTTTGAAACATAATGGAACTCAGAACAATTTGTTGAGTAGGCCTAAGTTTAAATTAAACTTTTATGTTTATTCCTGTTGTTCATGTTTATTTTAGTTCTAAGCTTGGAAAAAACTTAATTATAAGTAGAATTTCTCATCATTATTTACATAATGATGTATAAATAATACAGTACATGTTGATTTTTATGAGAAAAACTGCTATTAAGTTGGAACTAAATAAGTACGTTTTTTATTGGTTGTATAATTAATCGTAGATTGAACTTATCCAACAGCGTAATTTACAAAATAGAAACAGACATTGAGTTTACAGCAAATTTTTATTTATTTTTAATATTTGCAGAAATTTATATTTTACAGCAAATTATTTAATATTTTGCAAAATTATGTTTGTATAGTTTATTAAAATAAAATCGGTGCTGTTTTAAACTGTAAACCAATTACCTAACATAATTTTGTCTGTAAAACATTTTTCTGTCATTTGTATATTTATTGTCATTTTACTGTCATTATTGATTTTCAACAAAAATATTCCTTCTTTAGTTTATTCTTCAAACTACTCTGTTTAAAATGTATACAACTACTTAACAGTAGTTTTAATCACTATTTAAAAAAATTGTTTATCATTAGTGTTAAATATAGTTAAAAATACTTGTCCATTAAATATTTTCATTGCATAGAGTTTATTAAGCACACATGTTATTTATATCGTCTGAAAGTAAAGGCGTTAAAAAAATATGTTTTTATTGGTATTTTGATGTTAGATTTACATAGAAATAGGTATAAAATTGACACCATTTAGTTTACAAGTTAGCTTTATTATTTTATTCTAACGTAACTGATGTTTCTCTGTTTGCTTAGAAAATTGGCCGGAGTCAAGCGCAAAGGAATCGTTTATGTGTCAGACGTGTGGGAAAAAATATTCTCACCTTCCATCTCTGTACCGCCATCGCAAGTTTGAATGTGGTGCGTTGCCTCAATTCAAATGTCCATATTGCCCGCATATTACAAAATTAAAAACTAACCTAACCAAACATGTTCGTTACAAACATTTGGATACATTGCGAGTTCTTATCTAATGCCCTACTTCCTGAGTTTGTGTTCTTTCATAAATGGTGTTATGATTTCACCACCTGTGACTTATTTATTTGTCCACTAACGCATTTCAGGAACAGATCTCACCTTCAGAATAGACACACAAAAAATATGGTAAAACCCATAAATAAATTATATTAACTTTAATGTGGTTTAAGGGTTCTGTCTTATTTTATTTGTCAGTTGTGTTGTATTCGTTGTAAATATTTGTATATAGTGTTCAGTGCATGATTGAATAAAACACAAATGACTGTAATGTAAATAAATTTAAAGGAGTAAATAATTTGTTCTGTATTTAAATCATTCAATTATTTATTAATTTTTAAGAGCTACCATACCTTTATTCTGAGCACATTGCCTGATGTGTGATTATTCTTGAAATATGTTAGTATGAGTACAGTATAAACTAACAAAATCACAGGTGGAAAACGTCACTGTAACGCTATTTATATTAGTTATTATAACTGTTGCTGAACTATTAAATTTGAATTTGAAATTAATATCCTTGATTTTATGTTATTTTGATACAAGAGGAGTTTAATGAATGATAAAAAATATACATATATTACAAGGTTGTATTTGGACTACATTTTTTCCTTAATGTCACACATATGATTTAACAAACAAGACAGCAACTAATAAAGAAAAAGCTATAAATAGAAATAATAGCAACATGCAACTGTCTTGTCAATTGGGAAAGTTTTCCAAAAAGTAGCAATATTGTAATATCACATTAACATTTTAATATGCCAATATTGTTGTGCTTTAAAAAAATAACATTACCACAATTAAATTAATAATTTCTTAACATTTTTTTGAAAATTTGATTTCACCATTGTAAATCAGCATTAAAAATATGCATAAATTAGCATTTTAATTAAGTCTGATTTATACAGATTTTAATGGTGATAACGATTGTGCAATACAATTTTCACTAAGTGTAAGTTATAAAAGCTTTTTGAGTTTTTGTAGATTTTCTAATGGGTGCCATTTTAAAATGGTAAAACAGATTTTGCTGGATAACGAATTTGTACACGGTATTCAATTGTGTACACAAAATCAATTCTTGTGCTAAATTTGAATCAGATCACATCAAAATTGTGTACGTTAGAGTTCTATCAACTCTTCAAAAAATATTCTTGATGACAGGATTGGATTAAAAATAGAATCTTCAATTTTAACACACATATTAATTTGTAGAATTGGAAAGCTGATTATTTAGAAAGAATTACACGTATTATGACAAACTTTATAAAGATAAAATGATTTTCTAGAATTTGGAGTAGAAAAAACCGTCTGGAAATAATTTATAACTAATAAGTCTAACCTTTCTTTTTCAGATAGTGCCAACGTAATTAGATACGTTAACAATACAAGTGGTCAAGTATACACATGCACTCGCTGTAGTAAAGAATACGCCCAGTATCGTTCTCTATGGAGGCATAATAAATACGAGTGTGGCATCTTGCCTCAATTTCCCTGCCCGTATTGCCCACTTTCATCCAAACGGAAATCCAATTTGAAAGCACATATTATAAATGTACATCCTGAACATGCAAAATTGCACAAAGAAAATAATTTTTTTGGTAATATTTTGAAATAAAACTCACATCGTACATCATTGGGTAACTACATGTCGTAACTGACTTGGTAATTGAAAACTTTAAAAGAATCAATTCTATATATGTACTTATATTGAAGTACGATAATTCATAACTGTTTTAATTTTATCATTTTTTTTACAGTAAAATAGTGTTTTTCAAAGAAATTTGTAAGGTAGTACTAAACTATCGGTAGAAAATTTGTAAATTTTTTTTCACTGGTTAATTGTTGATTGTAAATTCAGCTATTTATCATTTAGGCCTAATATTTGTATACGTCTTGCTGTTAATGTTGTATAACATTGGATTGATGTAACAAAAAAAATGTAAAATATAGTCAGTCTTGAAGTTTTACTGTTACCCTATCATAATGGGATTTATTGTTTTTTTTTAATGCCTAAAGTATGTAAAACATATGCATAACTAGGCTATAACTCTTGTACCTCTATAATGTTGTCCACTGCTTTCTTTTAAATGACCTTATTTTTTGCAAATTGTGTTATTTGCAGACTTATTTGCAAATTGTGGTATAGACTTCCTTGTAAGTCTATAGGCCTAATTACAATTACAATTACAATAATTACAATAGGCCTAAAGTATATAATTTTTGGTTGAAATGGATTTGTATTCAAACGCTTCAGTATTTAATGGAATTGACATTGTAGTCTTAAAATTAAAAGTAGCTTACCTGCCATTAGAAAACCAAAATCATAATTTTCTCAATCATAGTTCTAACAGTTTTGATACAAATTTGTCTAAATTTAATGACTAAATACATGTTTTTGTATAAGGTTTTGGTCATTTCTCAAAAAAGAAAAAGAAAAAAATCCAGCTTCAAAGATACTGCAAAAAAATAAAATTGTGCTAAATTTAAAAGGTTAAATTTCTCAAAATCATTCAACATATTTTGCTCCAATTCGAATCTTACATGAACAATTACGATTCGGTTCAGTATACAAATATAAATGGTAGCAGTCAAGAAGCATTTTTATGTAAACTAAAACATGTTTTAATTTCAAATTCTCTACTTTGACGAGTTGATTCTTTATACCAGAATGACTTGGCCTGACAGTATTTCTTCATTACAAGATTTTGCCTTTATGTAACGTTGAAATATAATCGTGATACACAATTGTCTCACTAAACATGATGGAAGCAAATTTACAACAATACTTTTTTTGTATCTTATTTTTTTTTAATTCTGATTTCACCATCATAGTCAGCATTAAAATCTGCTTTTATTGGAATTTTAAACTTCAAATTACATTGAAAATATGAAAGTGAACCCTTACCACTTTCACACACACACACACACACACTTTAAACAGACTTTATTATTTTAATATAACGTACAACTTGCAGACCACACACACAGTACGCACTGCACACACACACACACACACTTTAAACAGACTTTATTATTTTAATATAACGTACAACTTGCAGACCAACAGTGAGCAATGGTGTGTAGAACCGAGTTTACTTTGTAGTAATTCTACTTTGTATTAATTAATTGTCTTAACACTTTTTTTCAGGTAATGCGGAAATAAGAAACCCTAGCAATACAAGTGCTCAAGTATATTCATGCGCCCGCTGTAACAAACATTACGCTCAGTACTGTTCCTTGTGGAGACACAACAAATACGAATGTGGCGTCTCACCTCAATTTCCTTGTCCGTATTGCGATCACTCATCCAAACGCAAGTCCAATTTGAAAGCACATATAATAAACGTTCATCCAGTTCAAGCAAAATTGCAACAGGGTATTGAGCAAAATAATTTATTCGTTGCTTTATGAAATACACCGTATACAATAATTATTTACTTACTATCCTAACTTTTGGTTGTCTTAAAAACATACATCAAGTATTTCACTTTTCTTTAAAAAATAATTTCATCTGAAAACAATTTTAATAAATTAAATAATTGTAATATATAATATTACTGGGTATTAATTTGTTTATAGATTTATATGTATTCCATAACTTGATTACTATGAGAATAGAAGATGAATTTTTAAAGACTTACTGATTTTGCTTTCCCATTAAAACCCAATCCGACATATCTAAAAACCAATAATATGTGTGCAAAGTTATACCTTCCTTCTATCACTCAATTTTCAGCTTAATTTTACAATTTATTTTGAAATTGATTATTTAACTATTGCGGAACTCAAACATAATGAAGGTTTACGAAATAAAACATTTTTAATCTACTATAGAGCTTTATTAACTATTGTTTTCAACCATTACAAATCATTTATAACTTATAACTTGTAATTGACGTATAAAGTTCAAAATTAGAAATGAGCGTTTGCTCTACAGTACATTAAAACTTTCATAAATTTGAATCTTGAATTCTGTGTTCATAATTTTGAAATTGTAATTAAATATTTCTGTTCAGAGACAAAAACAAAAGTGTTTCAATGTGAAAAAAATCAAAAATGAAATTATACACATTCAGTGCAATCCAAGCTTTTGTTCAATGTACTTATATTGCCTTGTTTTGGATTAATTCGAAAGAACAAGTATACATCTTTTACAGAGCATCTTTGTGAAACATTTATTTCTTCATTATTAAAATATTGCCTCTGTCAATATAATAAAAGGATATTTTTATTGTGGATCTGTTTTAAAAAAATTAACAATGAAAAAGGTACATTACCTAAATTTTTCAACTGACATTCCTACATTGTTGAAGATGGAACAGCGACCTCGTAGATAAATCTGTTTCCTTTTTGGCGAGTTTGGATTAGAAAGAGAAAGAAGTTATTGATTAGTCATGGATGCATGTACACTCCAGCTTATTCTACCTCAATCAAAAATCCTTTAGTCACTCAAAGGGTTGTTGTTCATTGCAGGCAGTTCAATTAGGATAATCCATAGACGATTTCACATTACCTTTACCTTACAAAATGTTTTATTTATTGAAACAAAATGACTTTAAATAGTTTTTTTGGTTACAATCAGAATAACTCAATATTTTGATAAAGGTTACTAGATAAACTTAACTTTATTCTTTGTATTAATACTGAAAAAGAAACTGTTTTTATTTATTATTATAACATAGCCACCGGACCACATATTCAAATGATTAGGATTATATACCTATTCTTCCCGTCAGTGGTCTATCAACTCACCTCATAAAGGCTACCGCGGTTTTGAAACTTTATAGTTTTATCTTCAGGCCATACAAAATGTTAAATCCCTCTGTCGAGGTCGTCACAAAGTCAAACAGAACATTAAAACACACATCACAAACACTAAGCACAATTACACATTTAAAATATTCATCATGAAATTCGGCTTGGCCAAGCTACATACGCGACTCGTACGTCGTTACATTCCGGACTGCGGAGTCTCCATCATTACTAGCGCGCCCGTCGTTGTTATCAGTTACGGTGCGTCTGTTGGTTTTTGTTACTCAAATCACTTATCCTTAGAGCCATGTCATATATTAAGCTTAATTTAAATGAAAGTTTTTCATTGAGGATGTTCTGGGGGTCTGATTTTTTGCTCTTGTAAATCTCAAACTCTTCAATCGCATCCATATAACTACTTTTATGACATAAATGTAGTATTTCCATGTTGGTATGGATGTCTTCAAATTTATGGTTTTTGTCCATAAGATATTTTGCGAAAGCCGAGTTTGTCGATAATGCACTTCTGGGTATGTGCTCTTTAAATCTTTTCTTAAAAGAGCGAGATGTCTGACCGATATAGAAGCTTAGGTAATCACTACATTTCATTTTGTATATGCCAGTTTTTTCAAAGTTATCTCCACTTTTATTTGCAACTGGCTTCTTTAATAATGTTGACAACTTATTACTTGTTCTGAAAGAGACATTTATATTTTCTTTGGCTAATTTTTTTTTTAGGTTGTGGCTTAAAGTTGAACCATATTCCATAGAGATGTATGTTTTTTTTATCAGGAACGATTTTTTTATTTTTGTTTTTTTGTTTGGCAATAAGCCTATCAACAATTGAGCTTTTATATCCGGTTTTTATATCTTGTTTTTATTTACTGTAGTATTTAAATTGTGATTTTTGCAATATTTCTAAGTAAGAGAGATCAACTGTAATAAACTCAAATTCAGAACTTTTGAAATATTAAGGGAGGATTTTAAAAATTGAAATAAATTTTAAACAAAATTTTTGACCATAATAATTCTTACTCGAATAATATTTTTTTCGAATGTTGACAAACATTAATTTACTTTTTATACAAATTACATGTTTCACTTTCTATATAAAGTTCACTGCATCCTTGTTTGAACAAGGCCAACATTGCATTTATATTTTTGGGTGGCAAAGTTACTCGCGTCCGTAGCAAACTTCAAGCTACACGTGCCGCCTGGGTAGTGCTAAATGAGTAACTAAAACTAAACTCATAGACAACTCATGAAGGGCCTGACATTCAGGTAAATTGTTGTTCGCTTATTCGCTTTTCATTACAAAATTCTGGTTGGATCTACATTGTGATTTATAACAATCACAAATTACTTAGCTTAGGAAGCTAAGTGCTTCAAAAATATGCACATCTAAATTAATAGCAGTACGTCTGTTGTTCAAAAAGAGAAAATGTTTAAAAGTAAGGATTTCATATGTAATAAATTACGTGTACATATATTGTAAATATTGCACTAACTTTTGTGTCATATAATTTAAATTTATATGTCAATTTAAAATACTTTTGTGTCAAGTATTTAAATTTAAGGATAACAATTTTGGTAATTTTCTAGCAAGTATGTACTATTCTTTCAACCGTCTTACCATTTGTTATTTTTTTATTTAGAAAATATTTGTTTTCCTAATTTTGAAGGTATTATGGGATATAAAAAAAGTAAAAGTGGATTAATCAACAGTGACTTTATTTTGAAAACTCATATCTTTTAAAACTTGGTATTTCAAGTAATTTTCAAGCTTATTGTAAACTAACTTTTCTTACTCATACTTTTCTGGTAAAATTTGTGCGTTTTCACCGTGAATGTTCTATGTAATCAGGTGTAATTTTCAGCAAATATTAAATTTAAAATAATTATAATTGGAAATTTTAAAATCGAGCTCAGAGTTGTTTTCTAACCCTATCTATCTACGTTACAAAACGCGCCGATCTCTGCTAGCCATAATTTTGTCAGTACATTGTGTACGTGTGCGTACACACACACACACACTGCTTTTACTAATATAGGCTATCTTACTTAATTAGTGTTCTTCATTGTTGCTTACTTTATGTCACCAGCTTCAAATAAAAACTACTGGTACTTGTGAAGCTATAAATATATGAATAGAAGGACAATAATATTTTGTGAAACTGATAATTTATTCATTTCTTTTTGTTAACTGGAATTGCACTTAGAATAAAATAAATGTAATAAAAACTTTCTTACATGTCAGGTAACAGTTTCATTCGCATATGAAAAAATTTTTTTTAAATGTCCGTACTTTATATCAGACAATGAGGATGAAGGATCATCATTAACAAAAGGGGTAAAGCTTACAATATTAACTGGCAGTCCTCAAACTTACCACTTTGTAGTGCACATGTTCAGAGACATAGCAGACTGACCACTGTATTTGCCACTTTGACCATCGAACCTTTCATATGAGAATTCTTAAAGTCAAACGCCAAGCTTCTTTTATTTCAAGTTTTCTACATTAACTTTAATTATAAATCCATTTTTTTCCTTTAAAGAGTACTGCTGTTCCCTGGAGTGTCTGAATATGTAGTGTTCAAATAGTTAACTATTGTGACATTAAAAGTAATCAAAAGATGTAAAAAATGAATTTCAAAATGTTTTTGATCGACACTGTTTATATGTATTATTCTTCGGAGAAATGAAAATTCTTCTTAAAAAAGATAAATAAACATTTGTTTTAGTGTTTAATTCTTAATTCTTAAGCTATGGCTCCTGAGCACAGAAAGGCACTGCCTCTCCAAGATATGTAACTCCTTATGGAGAAATATGTATATATAAAGCCAACAAATAAATAAAATAATAACAGATTACAAAATAAGTTTTGTTGAATGGTATTTTTTAAAGCAAACATTCAAACAATATTCCACGTTACAGTCTCACAGATCTAAAATGCACTGTTAACTTAGCAGTGTTGTTTGGTGCTGCATTTTGCTGATAAGAACACTTTATGCAAAGATAATCTTATTGTTAACTGATTAACTGAATAAAACACAAAAACAAGTTTGCAGTTTTTTACGATCAAGACGTCAAGTGAACTCCTAAACTGTGCAGTATGCCACACCCACTCTAGACAGACTGTTTTGCTTTCCAGAATGAATTGTTCACTTTGCTAATATTACATGTCTTGCCACAAACATTTTTTTAGAATTATATCATTGTAATATTTTACCGCTCTTGAAAAGATAAAACGCTAAAAACCGTTAATTTTTTTAATTCATTATATACGCGAGATATTCTGGAAAGGCAGTACTCCTTTAGTGATATTTAACCTTATTTTTTGTTAAAGGATTAAGAATTACACGTGAGAAAATTTTGATTAATCAATTTTTTTAGTCTCTAGAAATATATACATACCGACAGGCATTGAAGTAAAAACCACTTTATTGAACTCAGTAGTTCGGAAATTGGATCTATCTTCAAAATTTCAAAGTTACTTGTTACTGTCACAATACCATTCATTATATTATTGTCAACTATTCTTTGTTTGTAGTAGTAAAATTAAAGTAAAACATGAATGTATGAAGTAAAATACTGACGTTGAAGTAAAGCAACAAAATTTAAACATTTTATGAGTCTTTTCAGGTTTTTCTCCTGCAGAATGAGGTATTTCAAAGACGATCACAAAAACATCATATATTTGATAACATCTCTACTTGGTGTTTTGAAAAGCATTGTTAGTTTCTGTGGCTGAAGTAGCATATTTGAAAATATACAGCATTATATTAGTTTATCGCTTTACAAAGTCGATCAGCATCCATACAAATTTAAATAGCAAATAGTTATCATTTACTTTTTTATATCAAAGCTTATTTATGTTGTTTTTAATATATTAATTATTTTTTCAGATTGGCGTTTTAGTTTATTTACTGACAAAATCAAATGTGCAGAGAAACAAAGAACTGAGAAGTTTAAAAATCATTTTGGATGATTTGTTGTTTGATTGCTATTGTGATTTCACAACAATAGAAACAGTTTCTAAGCAAGTTGTGCACTGCCTAAATGATTGAATAGTGGTCACAATTTAGTAATTTCTTCATCACAATCACAGTACAAGGAGCGTTGAACAATTTTATTGGTCTACTGTACAACATGGTTTATACAACTGTACATACTAAATTGCTGTTTGTATTACTAATACTAATTGTCTGGTTTCTCACTGTATGTTCTGAACAAATATCAAACTGGCAGTCTGTTTTAGACCTACAAGTGCATAACATATGTCAAAAAATTTGTGAATTTCGGATCATTTCCATTGCAAGTAATTCAGTGATGTATTTTTACCTAATTTTGCCTATAAGAAGGAGCTGATGTATGGAGCTGTTTACAAAAGAAATGGTTGTAAATTGATGTGTCACATTTTTCAATGTAATTTATATTCATTGAATATATGAGCTATAAAAAAAAAGAGAACGGAGAAAAGAATTTAAATATGGTGCACGGAAGCAAACACAACAACCTGGAAAAAAATTAAAAAAAGAAAGTATGAACAAAAAATACCAGAAAGAAGAACAAGTTTTAGGCAACAAACTGCTCAATAATAAGTAAATAATTTACAAATTTTGTAGCAGCTCTCCACCTACCCCCACTTGTTAAATTAACAAATACAAATTCAAACAAGTACAAAATACATGATTTATGTCAGCAGGATTATTAAACTGCAGTTTTTATTTCTTCTGGTTGAATAAATTGTTTGCGATGTACTCCTAAATTCTTTATGTACATTGAATATTTTATTCTAAATTTTATAAATGTAAATAATTTAATACAGCAGACTCCTGATAATCCGCAGAATTTAATTTCTAATCGATTTACAGTAATTGTGCATAATTAATGAAAATGTTTATAAGATGGTAGCAATACAAACTAAAATTTAGGTTAAATAGTTAACTTCGTTGTACAAAGTTTCAAATGAACTTCATACTTTATTCAGAAACGTGAAAAATAACTGATTTAGTTATTGTGAGATCAAAAGTGTCTGTTTTCTTGGATCACCATTTTCAATTTTCATGTTTAATTAAATTTTGTTGTTGTTCTGAAAATCAACTTTTTCCTGCTTTTCAGCTATTTAAAGAATTGTAAATAATACTCATTTAAAAAAGTATTAAAACAAATGTATTAAAGTGTATACGTTTAATACACTTGATCGTGTATAGAACATTAAAAACATGAAAGAAGATTTAAAATCCACTTGTAAAATTATTCTCACCAGTACTAATAGTTTTTTCCCTAATATCCTGACATATTATTATAAATTTTTTTTGTGTCTTTTTATAATCTGCACTGGAAATAATCAGGAGTCTACTGTGTATTAATAAAATGGATTACCCATTCAAATTTTTATATTTATTTGTCAAAATGTTGAAGCTCTAAAAAAATTAGTGGATCATGCTGTAAAAGTTTACCATTGAATAAAAAAATATTTAATGAGTCCATTTTGTATTATACTGAAAATGTCATTGTTGGCAGTGAAACACATTGCACGAGTGATAGAGATATGCTCGTGGTAATAAATAATATTTTAGAAAGTTAGAGGAAACTTGTGACAGGAAGTAAAATGGAAATCAATACAATCTCTTGGAAGAAATGTTAAATAAAATGTACTTAGTGAGAGCGATGAAGCTCAGAGTAGTGGCAAAAAATGAAATAGTACCAAATTTTACCATGGACGCAAATGAACAATATAAAACCAGATGAAGATAAAAAAGCATTGTTGTAATAAAAATATGTTAGAACAAATGAAAGTAGGAAGGGTTACAGAAAGATGTTATAACAAAAGAAAAAATACAAAGCCACGGTGGCAGCTGAAAGATGTTATAACAGGAGAATAAAGAGCAAAGAGCGACACGTTAGTACAAAAAAGACACCCATGATAGCAAAAGAAAAATGTTAGGTTAGGACAACATAGAACCAGATTAATGGAAAAACAAAGGTAGATCCAGGGTGGCAACAGGAACTTGTTAGAACAGTAGAAACAGACTAATTCTGTGGTTGCACTTTAGTTAAACAAAAATAAATAAAATAACTTAGTAAATAATAGTTTTTTCTGTTGTATGTAGTTTAATAACAAGCTGTATTTTGCTTGATTGTGTTTCTGTATTGTTATTTTTATTAACAAATTAACAAATTATGAAATAATAAAAAAAATTACAATTTAATATTTTTGATTTTCTTTGATTCCTTTGCACTTATTTGGTCTAATTTCTATTTTCCATAAATTGTAGAAAGTGATGTAATAAAACCTTAAAAATAAAAAAAAATCTTTCTACTATGATTTAGCTTTTATCTCTAAATTGAAAAGTTCAAATTTCTCTTTTATGTCATAAATTATTTGTGTAGTGTTTACAAATTTTGTTTGGCTCTCCAGAAAAAAAATATTTAAAATTTTTTTAAGTTTGAATTTATATTATTTTAGAAAGTGCATAATTTATCTTGAATAAGAATTTTTTGTTGTTGAAAAACTGAAAGATATAATTTCTGAAAATGACGACAATTCATCCAGAACTTTCTTCTACAGACTGAATTTTCCAAGTTCCAATGAAATACAACAGTTGAACCGATGTAAAGTTAACCTAAAAACAAAATACATTAGTAACAAAAATGTGTGATTAAGTTCAGTACAAAATTTTAGTAGGGAACCAAAATCATCAGATTTTTTGTTGGGTCTTTAACTGCCTTATTATTTTTATTATTATTATTATTATTATTTGATTGCTGTAATGTGAAAAGCACGGGCATATTTGATATCATCGCCTAAAAAAAACTTTCGTGAACCTAGGTTGAGATTTATTCTTTGACATTTGCATAATAGCAGGAACTTCTTTTTACATTTTGTTGCAAGTATATGTCTGTCAGTAACATCTCTCAGTGGCTCTACAGTGGCTTAACTGTAAGTTAGCTAATTACAAAATGTTATAGTTTTATTAAGTTTCGAGCCTAAATCTAAGAAAAATTGAACAAACTCAAAACGCTTTTTTTTAAAAAGAAAAAAAATTTCCAAAGTGTTCAATATAACAGCAATGTATTGTGAAGATTCCAAAAGTTATGTATCTCCTGTCTAATTTGGATAATACATGAACTGAGAAATGGTTTTTTAGGCTATAAACCTAAGTATTTTTAGGTTTTTTAAAAATTTGTGAATATTAAAGATTGATTGGTGTGACAGACTTAATTATTATTACATTAATTATTAATAAATATAACGACAATTTTGGTTTAAAAAATTTAAATAAGAACTACAGTAGATGATTTTCTTTGTTGGAGCATTAAACAAATAGACAAAGCCCACAAATATGGACACAGCTAAAAACGAGGCTATTTTATAATAGCTATAAATTTGCCTCAATGTGTAATTTCATCGTTATTGTCATTGAATTATTTGATCCATTAGGATTGAGTGAGGATTGTATAAAGCGCAGCGAGGAAACTATATTGAATTAGATAAGGCTTAGTGAATAAATAGTAAGAATATTTATAATATAATTAAGTTTAAATTTATTATTTAATTTAGTAATCAATAACGTATATTTTTTCAGAGTCACAAGAACACGATGGAGAAGTGTGGCCGGATTCGTTAATCCCACTCATCTCGATGTCATCTCCGATGCCACCGCAAGTCAAAAGCCCAGGAAAGAAATATTCTTGCTCTTTATGTGGAAAAATATATGCACTCGCTTCGTCACTATACACTCATGAAAAATATCAATGTGGAAAGGAACCTCAGTTTAAATGTCCGTACTGTCCACATAAAACAAAACTAAAAGGCAACTTAAAGGCACACATCGGTTTTAGGCATTCAGACATGCCTCGGCCTTTTTAAAAGTAATAGGCTTACTTGACACTCAGAACAAATCAGGAATTTATAAAATTAATATTGTAATGTTTAACTTGTGTTTCTGGTTTTTCAACCAGCGAAAAATGTATTATTTATTTATAAAACTTTTACCACTATTCTCTATCTTCAAAAATCAGACTAAGGATACGTAAATACATCACAGTTTTTATTAATGTATACAAATTTAAATTTTGATGATAAAAAAATCCTTAAAATAAATATTAAACAAGTTGCTAAATTGACATGAAGTAGTTGGATTTCAAGTATAATTGACTGAATTCAAACTGTTTAGTGTTCGTTAGTTGTGATAATTAAAATTTGTAATTATGTAAAACATTAATTACATATTTTTAATGTCAAAGTAATATATTGCTCAGTAACAATGATAGGCCTAAATGCAGTTTAAAACGGTAGACCCAGAGTTGTTAAGTATTCACAGATTTTCAAGGTAAGCACTTTGATTATATTTCTAACAGCAATTTGCATGAAGATAGTAGTAAAAGTTTTTTGATCTTTGAAGGATATAAAAGTATTAGATTAACACTTTATTTATGTATACTTTGATATTATTTTATAATCTATAAAATAAGTTTAACTTGTACATTTAGAATTAATTACTTTATCATAGAGTGTATTTTATATTTAATATTTGAAATAATATTTTTTATACAATGATCTTTGTGACGGTAGTAATTATATGTTTTAAGAGAGTAATTATATAACGTATTTATTTATTAATTGATTTTTGAAGACATGGTTAAATTATTCAGTTCGGACAATTAAATCATTTTTTTTATTATTTTTTTTTTTGAGAAGTTTAAATGGCTCTCAAAATTTATAATATTCAGGCATATCCAAGTGGGATATTTTAATAATATGGCTGCATCATAAAAAAAAATGATGCACACATAAATAATAACCTAACGCAATAAAAAAATTTTGTAGTAGGTTTTGATACCTTAAAAAACCACTGCTTGTTATGATACTTTATGAATCCTGTTTTAGATTCATCAGATATGTGTTCAAATAAATAAATTTGGAAAACGTGTATTTTATTAGAACTTGCATTCAACATTTAAATATTTAATATTTTTTATTAATATTTTTGACACATTTTTTATATAATTCAAATTTACGATTTGTAATTGCAATCATATATAATTTCTTTTACAAAGAAGAAAGTTTAATGGCTAAACAACTAATGTTAACATTATTAATAAACCGTGTCTTCAATATTTTAGACCCATCCTAAGGTTCAACAAAAGTCTTCAATAATTCAAATACGATCAAATTAACATAACTTAAATAATCGAATATGACACAGACGTCTGTCGGTTTGGTGAATGGTTAGTATTTTATTCTAACAAGTTAAAACAATATATGCGTGCCAAAGGAACAATATGTGTTTGTGTGCTAGATTTATAATTAAGAGTGTTTTTTCAATAGTGTTCTAAACATTAAAGTAGTCACAATTTTTTTTTTTTTAATTTCTGCATACGTTTTCCTATTCCTTAGCGGTGTCCATTTTTTCCATTGCTTTGATTTTTGTTTATACAATAGTGATCTCAGGGCCATCAAAAGTTAAAAAAAATAAATACAGTGCTGGTATTTTTATTCAAGCATATGCCATAAATGAATGGTGTGAATATGAATTACTGAAGACTATCGCAACACATTGAACATCTGGATGGCTCTAACCAAGCTACCATGATTGATTCTGTATACCAGTGTGCCAAAGTGCATTATCTCTGCTATCGTTGTAAAATAGTTTAAGAATTGTGTATACCAGTAATATATAATTTTGCACAGTTTTTTAATGGCTTTAGGTTAGACTGTATATAAAATAATTTTGTATTATTAAAAATATTTTCACAATATTAATTTAAAAAACAAGGCACTAGTATGTAGTTTAGTTGTAGGCGGAACTAGTTGTCAAGTTTGGTTGGGTTGGAGTTTTTATCATTGTTAAAGGGTCGTGTATTGATATTGTAAATAATTACAATACAATTGTACATAAGTATAATATAAAACAATGACTGTTAAATTTACTTCATAAATTTAGGCCAATAGAATGTTTTTAATTATTTAAAAATTATTATTCTTAAAATTTTGTAGAAGTTGCTAATTTATAATAAAAAATAATTAAATATATTAGTAAATAGATTATCAAAGTTAATTGTACAAGTTTGAAATTTTACTTGTTTGTTTTTGAGGGGACAACGCCATCTAGACAGTTACATAGAATGGTAAGCCCCGCCCAGCTTGCACCCCAGTTCCACCTACTAAGAATCTACAGTATGTAGTTTTATAATTTGCTGATAATTTTACCATAACTATTAAGCATTAAATTTAACGTCCATCCATTATATAGAAACGAAGTCCTATTAAAGATTATGATTGTATTAAAAATAGCATCGGTTGTGTTTACTTTGACAAAAATTTGAAAATCAAATACAGACAGAAATAATAATCCTGTAAGATTCAAAACATACGCATTTCCAGTAATGTGGCACAGACTGATAAGAAAAAGGAAATTAGTCAGGTATATATAATCTTATATTGTGTTTGTTTAATTTATATTTTTACTTTTTCGTGAGATGTAGATCAGATGTTTTGTAAGTAAATATAAACTGATATTAAGTATTATATACAAAGTTTGAATGCAAATTTCATCTTCATTTATAAATTGCTTGGTAAGAACACATAGTTGTCCATGTTAACTTGGGATGATTTTTGAAATATCGCCTTTGTTGAAAAGGATTGTTATGCTTTTTATTTTTGGTGAATTTGAAAATACTGTCACTTGCGATCAAACTATTGAAGACAGTATACATTAATTGCGTACACTGAATAAAATTGTAGGAAAGGTCAAATTGTGTTAAAAAAAATATTATAGCGTAGAAATCTGCAGCCTTATTGATCAAGTAGGATATGTTTATCAGTTGATTCATTTTTCTCTCAAGAAACGTTAGATTAACAAAAGACTACATTTTAGCAGAATTTCCAGTATTATTTGAAATGTTAATGTTATATCGCATAACAACTGTGTAATGAAAAACCATTTCTGTCGCTGAAATTCGTTTGTATTGAATGTTTTTGTTGTGCTGTTGGTGTGGAAACTGTTCAAATTTGTAGTTGTAGGATAAGTGAATAAAAAAATTAGCAATAAATTATTTTAAAAATTTTGTATTTAATACATTGTTAAATGTTAATACAATATCAGTGACAACAAAACTAATTATAGTATTAATAAGTAACTTAAACATAATTTTAGTAGCCTATAAAAACAAAAGAAATTATTGTTTCAAAATATATTATAAACTTTATCTGCTTTAAGATATTTTGTGTGACCATACAAATTAAATTTGAATTATCATTAGGAGAAAATATGACACTCGTTTAGATATAACGTAGAAAATATATAATATTACATACAACATTTTGTAGTATTGTAGATTATAGTAAATAATAATTTTATTTCATTTAGAATTTATGACAGTACCATAATAAAATTATTTTTGGAATATACACTGGCCATTGACAAAGTAAAACTTTCCCAGTTAAAAAGAAAATTATGCAATAAGTTTACAAAATAATTTATTAATAACAGACCAACTGATGAAGTACACACTAGTGTAATTGTAATGAAATGTAAACAGACATAGAATTAACAAAAATATAAACTTTTCGTAAATCCATATAATAAAGGAAAGTTTTTCTATGAACAGCGAAATCTATCGTACACAGTAATCTGAAATTGTCAACATAGGTTGACAGAAGGTTGGACAATACTACAAAGCTGGATTTTAAAATTTGTATATTTTTTAAATTAAATATTTAACTGATAATTACACCTGACATTATCTACATATTACATTCACGGTGAAAACATGCAAATACTGATAGTTACAAACAAATTTGGCCTAATAGTGGCAGACAGCTATCTCGCTATCGTAATAAAACTCAAATTCCTGGAAGTATTTTTATTTATAAATTCTTCATAAAATTCTGATTTCACCATCATAATCAGCTTAAAATCTACATATATTAGCACTCTTCCAAATGACATTGAAAATATGAAAACAGACCCTGACAGCTATCAAAAAACAATTTGATTTCAATGGGTTTTTGAAATTAAAAATACTACTTTATACAGTTTTTAATAATAATTACAATGATGAAATAGAATTCAAAAAAAATTAAGACAAGAAGTTATAAATTTTTAAAGATTTTAAATGGCTGCTATTGTTACGTTCCCGCAACAAAGAAATTGATTATTTGCTTGCTACAGAGGAGAAGGGGTGTGGGCCGTAACAAATTTGTATATAATTTTTGATGTACCAGTTGTTGGGTGCCAAGTTGTCTTTAATCTCAATATAATTGATACACCACTGTTTTAGGCCAAGACAACGAGAATGCCTGTGTGTGGTTACGTGGTTCAGGGTGATCCAAGAAATCAAAGTGGTCGCTTTACAAAAGTTATATTTGTTTTGTTTTTGTCTTGCCACATTAATATTTAAAGAAAAATAACAATTAGTGACCAACAAATTAATGAATTCTGTTTTCATAACACAGAGAAAGAAAAAAAAACAAAATGGCAAGCACATTTATAATGATAAAACAACTTTACCTCAACTTTAAACAAAGCAAACAAAATCGAAACTAAACTTGAATATGTACCAACCTGTTGGAACATAACATCTTACAAAATAAATGTCACTTATCCACTAAAACAAACTTTAACAAAATCAAAAATCTCTTGGACTAAACTATATTCTTCGGGTTCACTAAAAGTCTATTATATTATTATTATTAAAGTCTATTATTATTATTAGTGACATCACTATGCCTAACTAAAATATTCATCAACCAGGGCCCTTTACAAGAATATATTAGTAAAAAAAAGGATTACAGACTTTAATTGTATAAAACAGAGTGATTGTTTATATTTTTTTTCCGCTAATCTGAGTTTAGTGGTTTTCCCCTAGGGTAGCCGATATTTCTTTTCTTTTCCAGCGGAGCTACAAGATCGGTGAAAACACCCAAGTTCGCATTGTCAAAATTTATTACTTTTAAATTCTTTCCTTGCTGGCGCAACAACCCACAAAAAAATAGGCCACACGCATGAAATTTGTGTCGTTTCATGAGAATGTTCCAAATCCAAAAAAAATCACAATGCACAATTTCACTTCTGAGCGCCGTAGCCTTGCGCGAACTGGTCTTAGCCTCACTCCAGAACTGACTTGTCGGTTGTCTCAATCTTTTCTTCTGAATAGCTATTTATCTTAGATATTTAATTGAGGATCTGAGATGTCTCATTCCACCCTTTCTCGAAAAGAAAATTGGTTCAATTTTCTTGTTGTTCACATTCTTCACTGGAATCATAAGGATGAGGCTTGAGATCCTGCGCATGCCATCTTCCTTGAGGTCTTTTACCGAAATCTTCAAGTTCATAGGTTAAATGTCCAACCTTTCTTTTGATGGTAAATTGTCCTAAGAACTTTGGAGCTAGCTTTGCCGAAAAATAATTAGCAGCACTTGACTGCGGGAAATTTTTCCTCCACACTTTATCATTTACGTTATAAGTCACCGGTCGTCGTCTTAAGTTATAACGTCTGGCACTTACGTCATAAGCGTGCCGTAAACGTTTTTTAACATCTTGTTGGACAGAGATAAGTTGGTCGAACTGTTTAATGTGCTGGCTTCTGTCTCCAATCAGAGGTATATCTTTGGAATTTTCCAAATTTAAGAGTCGTTGTTGGCCATGTAGCATCATTTCTCTACCATGATTTAGGAAATATGGGGTCCTTCCTGTAACCTCGTGACACGCTGTCCTTAGAGCACATCCTAACTTTGACAGTTTTTGTCCCAGTGCCGGTGATTTCCTTTCACACGTTTTGCTTTAGTCGGTCCTGCAGACCTGGCTGAGCTCAGTAGAGGGGCCTCAGTTTTTTTCAAAATACTCGGTTTTCTCCCCCTTTTTGCTTTAACAACTGGACTCTTTCTTACAGTTTTAACTCTCGCACGTGTCACTCTAACTGAAATAGGAGAGCTCGATGTTTTCACCGAAGAACTCGAAGACTGTGAGGCAACATTAGACTGAAATAATGATCCTGTTGCCGTTGACTGTGATGTAGAACTACTCGCAGGACTTGTATCCATAATTAAAGTCTGAATGCCTGTTACGTCCAAATAGCTGCTTTTGTTAGGCGCCGAACCATACATCCGCTTTACACCAATTACATTTGTGTAATCTGGTGTTGCTGGTCTACTAAAAAGAGCTTTTAATCCCTGAATATGAAGTCGTAGAGGGAAATTCAATCTGCCTATTTATCGCTTTCATTTTTCTTTTTCTTGTTCCTACAACTTCTGTTCCTGTATTCAGAACTGAAAATAATTCTCTAGAAGTTGAAGGACTAGTTTCTACTGCTGGTTTAAAAGTCGATCTTCTTTGCAGTAAGGCATCTAAATTCTTAGCAAGTTTGTTCATACTAGCTTCAATCTATTACTCAGGAAAGGATTATTCCTCTGGAGAAATCTTCCATTTTTAGGCACCTTTGCAGCATTTTTCCTTGGTTTTGGTTTCGCTGAGAATGGTATTTCAACCATTCCTGCCATATGTTTCCTAGGTCCTTCACCAGCTCTCGTATCCCTAGGTTTTCTCCCTCTTTTATTTTTAATTGGACTCTCTCTCTCTCAGTCGCAACTCTTCTACATTTCACTCTCAAAGATTCTGCTGAAGTCAAGGAGCTCGACAGCACACTTCCAGTTTTTATCAAAGAACTTGACTTTGTTGACCCTCCAACAGCTGGAACCCTCCTGCGTTTCACTCCAGCTGAGATGGAGGAGCCTGATCGTCTCAAATCTGTTTTTGGTAAAGAGCTTTTATCTTTTGGCTTTCTAGTTTGAACTTGGCTCTTTGTTATAGCTTCCCTTCTCACACGTTTTGCTTTAGTCGGTCCTGCAGTCGGTAACTGTATCACTCTGTTTTATACAATTAAAGTCTGTAATCCTTTTTTTTACTAATATATTCTTGTAAAGGGCCCTGGTTAATGAATATTTTAGTTAGGTATAGTGACGTCACTAATAATAATAATAATAATAATAATAGACTATTTGTTACTTTTAGTTGAAATACCATTCTCAGCGAAACCAAAACCAAGGAAAAATGCTGCAAAGGTGCCTAAAAATGGAAGATTTCTCCAGAGGAATAATCCTTTCCTGAGTAATAGATTGAAGCTAGTATGAACAAACTTGCTAAGAATTTAGATGCCTTACTGCAAAGAAGATCGACTTTTAAACCAGCAGTAGAAACTAGTCCTTCAACTTCTAGAGAATTATTTTCAGTTCTGAATACAGGAACAGAAGTTGTAGGAACAAGAAAAAGAAAAATGAAAGCGATAAATAGGCAGATTGAATTTCCTCTCTACGACTTCATATTCAGGGATTAAAAGCTCTTTTAGTAGACCAGCAACACCAGATTACACAAATGTAATTGGTGTAAAGCGGATGTATGGTTCGGCGCCTAACAAAAGCAGCTATTTGGACGTAACAGGCATTCAGACTTTAATTATGGATACAAGTCCTGCGAGTAGTTCTACATCACAGTCAACGGCAACAGGATCATTATTTCAGTCTAATGTTGCCTCACAGTCTTCGAGTTCTTCGGTGAAAACATCGAGCTCTCCTATTTCAGTTAGAGTGACACGTCTTGAGAGTTAAAACTGTAAGAAAGAGTCCAGTTGTTAAAGCAAAAAGGGGAGAAAACCGAGTATTTTGAAAAACTGAGGCCCTCTACTGAGCTCAGCCAGGTCTGCAGGACCGACTAAAGCAAAACGTGTGAAAGGAAATCACCGGCACTGGGACAAAAACTGTCAAAGTTAGGATGTGCTCTAAGGACAGCGTGTCACGAGGTTACAGGAAGGACCCCATATTTCCTAAATCATGGTAGAGAAATGATGCTACATGGCCAACAACGACTCTTAAATTTGGAAAATTCCAAAGATATACCTCTGATTGGAGACAGAAGCCAGCACATTAAACAGTTCGACCAACTTATCTCTGTCCAACAAGATGTTAAAAAACGTTTACGGCACGCTTATGACGTAAGTGCCAGACGTTATAACTTAAGACGACGACCGGTGACTTATAACGTAAATGATAAAGTGTGGAGGAAAAATTTCCCGCAGTCAAGTGCTGCTAATTATTTTTCGGCAAAGCTAGCTCCAAAGTTCTTAGGACAATTTACCATCAAAAGAAAGGTTGGACATTTAACCTATGAACTTGAAGATTTCGGTAAAAGACCTCAAGGAAGATGGCATGCGCAGGATCTCAAGCCTCATCCTTATGATTCCAGTGAAGAATGTGAACAACAAGAAAATTGAACCAATTTTCTTTTCGAGGAAGGGGTGGAATGAGACATCTCAGATCCTCAATTAAATATCTAAGATAAATAGCTATTCAGAAGAAAAGATTGAGACAACCGACAAGTCAGTTCTGGAGTGAGGCTAAGACCAGTTCGCGCAAGGCTACGGCGCTCAGAAGTGAAATTGTGCATTGTGATTTTTTTTTTGGATTTGGAACATTCTCGCGAACGACACAAATTTCATGCGTGAGGCCTATTTTTTTTTGTGGGTTGTTGCGCCAGCAAGGAAAGAATTTAAAAGTAATAAATTTTGACAATGCGAACTTGGGTGTTTTCACCGATCTTGTAGCTCCGCTGGAAAAGAAAAGAAATATCGGCTACCCTAGGGGAAAACCACTAAACTCAGATTAGCGGAAAAAAAATATAAACAATCACTCTGTTTTATACAATTAAAGTCTGTAATCCTTTTTTTTACTAATATATTCTTGTAAAGGGCCCTGGTTGATGAATATTTTAGTTAGGCATAGTGATGTCACTAATAATAATAATAGACTATTAGACTTTAATAATAATAATATAATAGACTTTTAGTGAACCCGAAGAATATAGTTTAGTCCAAGAGATTTTTGATTTTGTTAAATGTTTGAAATGAGGTTAGATGTACTTACGGGCATGACAAGATTTTGTAAATAAATTAGGGAAGCTGTAAGCCTCAGTACTGCTCAGTCAAAAAAAGTACAGTAAATACTAGATCTATTTATTAATCAAGGAGGTTCAGAAAACAACACTGCCTTCTTCCTGCTTACCTGTAAAAGATTGTAAAACTTTGTTGGACTTTATAACTTTCAATATATGATTTATTCATTTAATACTATTTCTCTTTGTCTGGATATCCTGGCATTATCTATTCATTTAAATCAAGCTCTTCTGCTTCAACTCAGTGTATCTTGGAAGGAATACATTCCTGGTCAACATTTGGAAAAAACCAAAAAAAAAAATTTAAATATGAAAAATTGGAGCAAGAAGACTGCTGAGAAAGTCTGTTCATCAATTTGTTTTTTAAAATTGAAGTACAGAAAATCCAGAATAAATTCATGAAAAGAATATCTGAAACAACTGAGGAAGCTTCCTTTATTATTTAATTAAACAGGAGAACATGTGGAGAGTGTGAGGTGAGAGTTGAGGCTTTGTAAAATCTCATAGCCCAGGTCCCACACACCTCAATCTCATATAGCGGTCCCAATTGAAAATACCATGTCTCCACTAATTTTTGTTAAAAAAAAACAAACTTATTATAATTGTGATTTATTTTAGATATTTGTGTAACAACATAGCTGAGTGTGTCTTTACATTGCAAATGTTGTTTTAGGCTAAAATCCACAATTTGTATTAAATAGTATTTAGGGCACTGTGGAAAATCAGTATTTTTTACTGTTGGTTTTATTTTCAATCAGCTGACTGATGTATTATTAGTACCTTCTAATGTGAAAGTATTAGAACAATGGATTATTTATTGGAACTTTCAGTATCAGTATTACCAAAATACACAAAATATTTTTACCAACCTATGTCATTAGCTCAGGGACACAATTTTTATGTTAATTATAACCTATAAACTAACATTTTTAAAATCTCTTTAAGATACTTTTCCACAAAGTAAAAAATCTCACTTTCAGCAACTGTAGTCATTTATTTAATTCCATTGAGTCATAGCAAGGGATTGGCGAGATAGGCCAAGGGCACAGACAGAAAAGGGGTGCAAAGTGACATTGAAACAGAAAAAACATTTCAAATATGTTGGGATATTTTGGTTTTTATGATTTGTATTTGTATAAAATGTAATCAAAGAACAAGCATTCTATTTCCGTCTACTGATTAAAAGTTACAGCAGCTGTTGGTTGTTCAGAACTACACTTTCTCTTGCTATTAAAAGGGGACAGGGACAATCATAATTGGTCGTTTTGTTTTACAATATCTATAATTTGTAATGGTTTTTTTAGAGCTACATTTAATTGTAGTGAACTCTATCTTTTCTAAACGTAAATTCGCCTTTTTTCAAGAATACTAGTTTTTTTTATTTAACCTATTTACAAAATTAGCAAAATTTGTGCAGATAAAGTGCAGAACGATGGTGCAGAAAGAGGCGGATTTGTGGAGAGAATGGCCAATCAATAATTTTTTTTGCTCAAAAAGAGGATATCTTGTTTGTTTATTTGCTAAACATCTATAGGTTACTTTAAGTCAATTAAAGAGGACAAGGGATTGGAGTTAAAAAAAAAGATAAAAGCTTATAGCTAGAAGGGTGACAAATTACATAATTTCAATTTTTGTACAATTCTTCCTAGGGCTCTGGATCACCTCGCTATGGCTCTGCCATTAGCAATTTCAGATGGCAAATATTTGACTTTTTACTTCAGCCAAGAAGCCTTTTAGTGGGTAAATTTGCGTAGATCCTGTACAGTGATTAGATTTCCTGTGCATTTCTAACCTGATTGTGAATTGATTAGGTGGACGCCATAAGGGTTGGTAAAATACCAGTCTAGCAAATTTTATGTTGTAACTAAAAAACAAAATATTTTTTTGACTAATCGCTACACTCACTGCTAAACATTTACGCTAAGCTAATAAATTTTGTCCAAATGGATATTTTGTAATAATTTTAATTATAAGTTATAGGTTTAATATTCAACCAAAGAATTGTGTTCTTTTTCATTTTTATTTGACTAAATTAAAATGAGAATAGCAAATGCTAAAATTGTAGGACAGACTTCAGTGAAAAAAAATAAGTTTGTTATTGAATTATAAAGAGAATGATTTAATTTTATCAATGGTTTATAACAAAATAGAATACAATAAGTCCCTTTTCAAACATTTATGTATTTGTACTGCGTTTTAACTCCTGACGATTTCAAAACTTTAATTTGTTATGATACATTACGTAACATAGTAATTTTCAATTAATATTTATTTTATGTGTGACAAAATTGTGTATATCGATTTTTAAACACTTAAAAAAATTAAAGTATTTAAAATTTAATGTATAGTCCTACTTTAACTTTAAAAATGTAACATTTTTTTAAATTTTAGCAAAATAAATAACTTACTAAGGCCCTTCTGTATAGTTAAAACTTTAATTTACTTTTTCATTGTCAAATTAAGGAAACGTTTTTAATACTGTAATTATGATTTTTTTTTTATTTTTAAAATTCCTGATTGATGTATTAAAGTATTCCAACTTTTTAAAATTCAGCAGTAAACATTTAAAAATAAGCTATTAATTAATCTAAATCAGGGGTCTCCAAACAACGGCCCGAGGGCCACATCCGGCCCGCGGACAGATTTTGTCCGGCCCACGGAGAGCTAGCATACTTGAAAACTCCTTTTAGAGAACATATTTTTTATAGCAAATTAAATTTAGTTTACTGAAGTATTCTAATTTTATGTTGAATAATTATTAATATGACATCTACATTGATATCATGGCTCGTACTCCTCATTACCCTCGTTACTCTTCATGGCTCGTACTCTACGACTAATCTAGAAATTACAGATAATGACAGGAAAATTAATAATATGCAGTGTTGCCGTTTTGCGGACTTTAGTCCGATTTGCAGCCTTTTTTAAACGTTGCATACTTTTTCGGACTTTTTTTTTCATCAGTGGACTATTTCACTTTTTACCACCGGCAACAATAATATGGTTTTGGCCCTCGGAACTTACTGGAGTAATCAGTATGGCCCTAAGGCTGGAAAGTTTGGAGACCCCTGGTCTAAATCATCAAAGTTGAACTTAACAATACTTACATATTTATTTTGTTTAGTTTTAGTGTTTGAAGTGTAAATAGGTTAATAAACGTCAATGTAGTTTGATTTCAGTATTTTTAGAATTTAACGTAGATTTTGTTTATTGATTAGACATTTATATTAAACATAAGTTATAAGTAACAAAATAATACCTTTAAACAAAATTAATTTCCAACTTTAATAAACCCATAGGCTAGCAGTGAATTGGATTTTTGCTAGTTGTTCACAAAAGAAATGTGGCTAAGTAACACTATATTTTAATATGTTATTATTTTGAAAACTTGCAAAATGAAATGCAGTTAAACTGAAACAACCAAAAGATTTGGACAGCTAGAGAGTAAAATAGTAAAAGGTCCTAAGTGATAAACATTGAAGACATGTTGCATAACAGTATACTATTTAGTTAACAAAGAACAAATAATGCCCTAATAATTTATTTTTAAAAAATAATTCATTTATTTAATTTAGTGTAAGTTATTTATGTTAGTTTAAAAATTATATTTATATTACTATTCCATTAAGTAATTATTTAGTTTTAATTTTTTATTTTTTATTTTGTTTTATTAATTTAATTAAATTATTAGATGATAACATTTTCTTTCTATAACCATATGCATTGTTTTCATTTTGTTTTTTTTTTAACAATGAACATTTTATTTGTCCAATATGTTATTAAAAGTCACGTACTCAGTACCAGAATTACACGAATCTGAATTTGAATTTAAATTGAGATCTGTTTTTTGACTAACAATAAAACAATATATTTCAGTTTAGTTTAGTTAATTATTAAAACAACCTTTTGTTATTTAGTCAAATAGCCATGTAAATTTATTTAATGTTGAAAAAATTGCAAGATTTGATTTTAAAATCTGTTTGTGCAAATTAAATCATTTAAATTTAAGTATATGAACAGAAAATAAATAAAATGAAAATCAAATTTGTTGTAAATAATATATTAAATGCTGTTTAAAGCAATATTTTTCATTTTTCTTGAATAATTTGTGTAAATAATTTTTAACGTATTTATACACAATAGACAATCAGATGAAGTACTGATTTGACAAATTCTTGAAAGTATTTTTAAAAGCGTTGCAATAGTATATTAGATTCTGCATATCACTGTAGAGTTGTATAGGTAAGATTTTTAAAATAGTCATTTTTTTACTTAAATGTACTTAGTTTTTATTTGTTTTGTCTAAGTTTAAAGAAACTTAAATTATTTTGCACATACAGTACTTTGTTTTTCCTGTACAGGCCAAATTTTTAGTAGCATTAATCACGGTATTCAGTTATTCTAAAAGTCGTGATTTCAAGATAGTATAAATTTATTACTTGTAATAACATGAACTATGTAAAAATTACAGTAATATTAATCGTGTAGTGAAAATTGTGATGGTAAAACGTTTTAAGTGAAATCTCTGAATATTAAAAGACCTTAGTTGCATGTGTGTTGGCTTCTACAGTATTTAGTCAAAAAATTTAAACTAAAAGTTTACCTCATGGCAATATAACATTCAGGGTTTTTTACAAAACTTTTAGTTTTTTTAGTAAGTATTTTATATGTATTTGATTTACAGAGTTTATCTGAAATATTTCAGCTTGAAAATAATGGTTTTGTAAAAAAATATGTTGGACCTACGTAAAAGTAGGCAGTGGTTTGTATTATTATAGTAGCCTAATAATATTAGGTAAATTCGTACAACAAAAGACGTTTTACTTTAAAAACACTCAATTTAGGCCTACTTTGTATTTTTTTAGTGATTCTTGTTTGTACTGGTTTTCATATGTCATTAGCCAAACAATGGAATATATTTTGTAAGTTTTTTACCACAAAATAATATATGTTTGAGCTCTTGAAGTTAGCTCTATTTCATCAGGGATCTGTAACAAATATTTAATATTGTATGATTGTTGACATTTTCCTAAGCATTGTCATTAAAGTTATAAAGTAATTAGACTACCTCAATTGTAAAATATAAGACAGTAGTGTGTATAAGTCAAATAACTTCATATTTAATGTGTATTAAAATTTTATCCAGCATTTCATGGCTTATGTAAATTCAAGAAATACACGAGTGACCTACGAATTTTATATTTTGGAAGAAATATTGTACAGGTGGACTAGATGAATGTTTATGGTACTAGGCTTGAATTGGTTTCAAATTTGAGATTTATTTTGTTTTTTTGGAAAATAGAAAAACCACAATTTGACAAACATCCTGCTCTATTCTACTATCAAAATACATTAACCTAATTAATAGAGGACCCGGGTTTGATTCCCGACCAGGGCTTGGCATTTTCATACGCTATAAATCATCCCATCGTCTACATTAGCCCAAGTGTGCACAATAGTCGGACATTAAACGCCAAAAATAAACCTAATTTATTGCATTTTATTCACATATAAATTTAAAAGAAATAATTCTAGTCACATTATTGTGTTCTTATCTTTTATATGTTTGAATTACATTCCTTATCAGTTCTTGATGACTCTCTTTTCCCTGATAAAGGCTCAAGGATATATTTACCAAGAGTGCAAGTTCACCTTAAATGCCATAGTCTGTTGCATGTTGAAGTAGAAGGATTTATATTACAATTTGGTTTTAAATACAGGGTGATAAAAGTTCAAGAATAGGTAATCTAAGGTAAAAATTAGAAACTTCATAAAATTGTTCTCATTTAATCTAAATTGTCATTGGCAACCATGCGGATTCATAAGCACTCAAAGGAAGTGTATCAGTATTTCTCCAAAAAATCTGATCTCAAATCAGCTCAATAAGCTCATCTGAAATTGTTGAAATTTCGATCACAACTGAAGATTTACAAATGACGTCAATGTATCAAATTTTAAATAAATGAAATTTTTCTGGTCAAAACCAAATAAGAAAAAAATCAAATCTCAACTGCTGTCAAGGTATGTTTTTTCTGAATTTTTTAAATTGTACTCCTAAACTATAAATTTGGTATGTTAATACTTTCATATTGTAACATACAGCTAACAAGTTAATTCTTGTTTAAATTAACTGCTTGATTTCCTAAACCATTTTCTGGAAAGGTAATAAGATTAAATACTTTAGGGCTACATTTTAGCTGAATTTAATGGAATTACTAAAGCAGTTTTTGTGAAAATTGATTTTTGATAATTTTTAAAGATTCGTTGGGTAAAAAATGATTTGAAAACTTCATAAAGAGTCCACCTACACCTATATGTCAAATTTAATCCAATTCGTTTAGACACTAGTGATGTACAAAGACAAAAATCTAGACAAAATCCACTATTTTATACTCTGGGTACCTGAAAATATTTGAACCATCAAAATCTGAAAATTGATTTTATATAATTTGTTTAAGCCTAGTTGCTGGGTATGATTTTATTAAATGGACGATCAACACCTTATTACAGAATAGATTAGCTTAGATATTCCTAAGACATACTGAGTTTTCTTTTCGGTAATGTAACATGTAAGTACAGTACACATAATTATATAATATTATTTTGCACTCTTACATTGTATACACACTTAACTTAGCCTTAGTGAAATGTATTTAAAAAATTTGCATTGTTTAAATAAACACAGTAATTCGTGTTTACTATTGTTTCGCTTCTGCTTAAATACTTTTTAAGAAAATATTTTTAAAGAAAATATTTAAGAAAAATATACTTTTTCTTCTGTAGAATCACACTGTAAGACTTATGTAGAAATAATTTGGACCAAACTGTTACATAGGTGAGAATTAAAAATCATAAAAAGTGGCATAAGATTAGTACAAAAGAGTACCTGCAAAATTTTTGTATTATTTTAAAAATACTTTTCGGTTGCGCCTTTCGCAAACTTAAGATTTGTTAAAAATACTGTATGGTTATTGACCTATCCAAATATAAAAGATCAAAATTTTTACTGTAAGATTTTCCAGTCTTAAGATCTGCAGATTTTTCATTTTAGAAATGTTGATTGTGACATTTCTCATGCATATACTCAGTGTAAAAAAATTGTACAAAAATTATAATATTGTAATATTTTAAATTTGTATTGTACTTTAACATAATGTTATACTCAATCTCTCTTCAGATAAAAAAAAATCTGTACAAACTTTCTGTAAAAATGAACAGTTATATCATTATTTTATGTTTCTGCTACAGTAAATCATCTGGCACAGCCTCTTCTATTTCTGTTGTTCCTTCATTAGCTCCTCCATTCAACTTTCTAGTCGTTTATATCCACTTTCATCTAATCTTTCCACCTTGCTTTCTAATGGCCATGTCCACTTATCTTTCTTTATAACGCTGTTCATGGCAATTTTAAATAATTTATCCAAATTTCAGGAGCATGTAGTAAAACAAAAGTAAATATGGAAAATAATGTCTTTGTAACAGATCTGAGTATAAACGGTTAATTTTTTCTGCTATTTTTTTGACAATTTATAAAACGAGTAACTGTCAGTACTAATTCCACTGCACTACAGATATGTATGTGATCCTATATTTCACTGAGTTCCTATCCAAAAGCAGCTCCAGTTCTCTCCCCATTTTGTCCGATTAACACAAGTGTGATTTTTATTTTATAAAATTTTTTTTACTATTTGCTCACTTTGTAATAATTTTATCTCCTGCTTCATTGTAATTCTCCATACTGTCTTGTACCATTTTATGCAGGCTGTACCAGTGTTCTCCTTAAGATAGATTAATGCATATTGGAGTGCCTTACAAATTAAACATTTTAAGTAATACTGCTTCTAAATTGTTGATTGTATGTGCACCATTGCAGTTAATGATTTAATTGTTAAACTATACATAATAATAGAATCTTAAGTCGTTGCAATAATCATATGTGGCTTTGGAGATTCTTTTTAAATTTGATGTTATTAATAAGAGTACTGTTTTTTTTTTAAATTATAATCAATGATTGGTATATCACAAATTTTGATAAAGTACTTTACGATAATTCTTATAAATATACCTAAGTTCAGTAATTGCATTATGAAGCCATGCAGCAGTTTAATAAATTATATTTTTTTATTTACGTCATGTGATTTTAATGTTGTCTTTAATTCAGTATTTATTTACATTTTCTTTGTAGGTGAGTTAAACGTATTTAATCTATTTATTTTGTTACATGATTTGTATTATTATTGACGTATTGATTATATTAGAATCTTAGAGGTTTTTTTCACTTTAACTTAACTTCTAGACAAACTCTGAACTAGGATCTATAATATTAGCTTGTAATACTGTATTTATAACAATGTAATGGATTGTTACGAAATGATGTATACAATTATTATCAATTATATTATTTGAAATTTTGCTACGAGGTGTTGGTTTTTTGTGCTAACCTAAAAAAACATTGAGGTAAACCATATTTTGTTCTAAAATTGTTTATTTAAGTGAAATGAGCTTCAAATATGTTACGTTTTTGTATTCTTGTGGCCTTCTTTCCCCCACAATTTAGGCCTACACAGTTGTAACTCCCATTTTATCAATTGTTATATCCTTAACCATTTATGGCTTACTTTCTCATTTAAAGACAATACTATAGATGATGGATAAATGTGTTTTGTGATTTTGTGGATTTCCGTATATGTAATATATTTTTGAAATTAATTTCCAATTGTTGTTAAAAGTAAGTTTAAGTAGTACTTCAGTTTATTCATTTTAAGATCAATTTATTTGCTTTTCAAATATTTGCAGTCAGTTAAAGCTTGAAGCTTACAATCTAATTTCATCTTTGTCTTGGTAAACTAAACAAGTTTTTATCCACCACTCCATTCGATTAAAATTGTTTAATCTCTCCAAAACATTTTGTAGTATTTTAGGTCTTCAAACCAAGTTGTCACAAGATTGGTGAAAATCATTATTTATTTTTATTATGCTAATGAGCGGTGTTTGATTTTTTTTTAGATTTTCGTGGCATCCATTGTCCATAAGAGTAGCAACAAAAATATCAATTAAAAATTATCACAGAAAATTAAAAAACAGGGAAATTTTCTCCTACAATGCTACAGAGTTGGTAGCACTGTCTGTTCTGTATGAAACCATAACCATTGAAATTTTTGGAGTAATATTCCATTTTTAGCGTTTTTTTTATTCACTCCACCATAAATATTCCACAGCTCCATGAAATCATTGCATTATCGAAGGAATGCAAATAGTGATATATGGTTTTAAATACAGCATGATGTTTGCTGAGTTTTTCATACGATACAGCAGCAAAACGAAGTAAAAAGAGATTTACCACTTAAAAATTCCCAGTTATCAGGAATCTGGTTTCCCAGATGCTTAACAAAATTGGTTTTGAGAAAATATTGCATTAGTGAAAAACTAGTAAATTATCATGGAGTGATATGTCTAACAGGAATAAAAGTGTTGCTAAATCTTATGTTTTCCTGCCCTCTTCCAACGAATGTTTTCGTTGCCTTGTTGTCCTTTTATCTGTGTAAACACACCAAAATCTATAATGAAACTTGAAAATATATATATATATATATATATATATAACATACTTTTAAAACATATATATATATATATAATAGATCATGTCGGGCCTGCTAAATGGTTGATGACATGTTGCATTAGATTAGTAATTCTCCTAACATAGTTTTAGCTTTCTCAAACAGGTTTGGTACCTACTGTAGATCCGCATAGTAAGTGAACTTCAGGAATAAAAACCCAGCATCTCTTTCTTTAAAAGTTTTAGACTACTAAAGACTCAAGCTATTATAATTGGTTTTATATTTGCCTTTTAGACCATGATTAAACAATAACCAATTGTGTTTCTATATAATTAAAAAGATATATTGATAAAACAATACTGCAACTATAACTGATAGGTCTTATTTTCTTACATGAGTATGTAATACAGTTAATAGTGAGTAATTTTCTGAAATTAAAGTCTAACGTTTTGACTTATGAATGAATTAGTTAACAGTTTCTTAGCAAAATGACGCTTTCAGTCTGACCAAGATAAATCCAAAACGGAAGAATAAGTTATTGCAATTTATGTGCAAAAAAAAAGAAAAGGTCAGTTATGCTGAGGTTGTGGTTGCAAAGTATTGTTTGTTGTTATCTTCTTGTTGTTATCCTTCATCACACTTCAGTAAAACACAATCACCACTAATATAGAATAGTTTAAAAAAAATAACCACTATTTTTGTGTAAGTTTGACAACTAGGTGGAAATTGGTGCCTATTACAGGTAGTAACAAATATAAGCAGGATGATGTCTCACACACACACACACAAAAACGGTTGTTGTTTCCCATTTCAATTAAGCAACAAATATCATAGCAATCAATTGCTTAATTTTAATGATAGTATTGAAGAATTTACTGTCATATTCAGTTAAAATGTTATTAAAGTGATTAGCTCAAACACTCCTTTGCAAGATAAAGATTATGATTTTTATTTTTAGCTGTTAAATTTCATATTAATAAATTGAAACTAATTTGTAGGCCACAGATAATTCTTTGATTTTTTATATTTCAGCTGATTTGCCAAAAACCTGCTTTATCAGGCTGTAAAACAAAATGATGATCTAAAAAATGATATATGATAATTTATGAACACTAAGTTTTAATTTGGCCACAGATATACTTTTAAATGATGAGCTATGTTTCGAATCATTGAATGTGTTTCTAAGTGTTATTTTATGAATAAAAATAATCTTCAGGGCTGAGGATTTTGGTGTAACAGCCCTGTTACCACTAAAGCCGTGATAAAGTTGAAAGATTTATGATACTCTATGAAGTAATTATAATCTCTGTGGATAAAGAGGATATAAAAAAATCACCTCAAAGTACAAATAGCCTGAATGATCTGTAAGAAGATGGCACCAGGAAAAAAAGAATGAAATTTTGCACACTTAGTATTAAAAATAAGGTGAAAATTAACTGACTGCCTGCATAAGATTTCGAGAAACCACTCCCTCTTACTTTACCACCCCTTAAAGCAGAATTTTAGTACTTCTTGCGATTTGCATGCTTGACGTTTAGAGAAAAATAATTACTGTCTATATCTGAATTTCCCAAGCAATACCACGTAGTTCAGCTTTAAGAATTACAAATGTTTGACAGTGACAGAAAAACATCAACAGATGGTATTTAAGAATCACAAACATTTCAACTGTCTTAAAATGAAGAAGTTGTAGCTAAACTAAATATATATATATATATATGTTTCAAGTTCAATCATCCATTCTCTTATAATAGAAACAAAAAAGTATTTTTTTTATTATCTCTATTTTTGTACGATTTACACTAATCTAGATAGATGATTGGCGTTAATGCTTGGAAAAAGGCAACATTAGCTGTAAATAGGTACTAGTGCCTGGCTGTGGACTGAGATATGGCATCCTCCAGTAATTTTACCTGTTAAAAGAATTTAAACATTTTTCATTATCTATTCTTGAAAGTGGAAATAATACGAAATATTAAAAAGTAAAATGAAGTTATGACAAATACAGTAAAATTTAGATTATCAATTACGTTTTCAACTGTCATCTTAAATTCTAAACTGTCCTTTTGTAGCCATGTTATGTTCCTAAAGTGTGCTGCTGTATTATAATTATCACTCTTTAGCTTATATTGTGTTTGCTATAAAAAGTATATTTTAATAATAATGTATGTGCATGCAGCAACATCAGCTAATCAATAACATACTTAATTATTTTATTGTTAGCAATTAGTTTCATATCAAATATAACTCAATTATAATTGTTTTCAGTGTGAACAAGATCAGATAACAAAGTGGCTTTATAGGCTCAAAACGTGCAATGAATAATGTTTTAAATGATAAATTATTAATTAATTATTAATATATTAGTAACGTTATTTTTTTTAATATTCACAGATGGTCCAAAAGTAACGGGCGTGATGTCGCTGTACCAACCAGAAGACACATACGTTTCCTGGCTCGATTGTTTCACAACCACCGATTGCTCTGAAGATATGACAGGTGAAATGAATGACAGGTATGGTTCACTTAAGCCCGGCTGGAGTGGTCAGAGATTCATCTGTTTAGTCTGTGGCAAGACCTACTCGTTGCAGGCTTCGTTGTACAACCACAAAAAGTTTGAGTGCGGACGAGAACCTAATTTTATATGCCCTTACTGCCCTCACCGGACGAAACAAAAAGGGAATCTGAAAACGCACATTAAAAAAAGGCATCCCGAACATTTCTCGCTTCAAAACCCATTTTGTTTTTAATTTTTCTTCATAATTAGGAACATTTATTTGAAAGTATTATTTGTATATGAATAAACATAGCAATTACAGCATTTATATTTAAGTTCAAGGTGCAGTAGAAACTATAAGAAGAGCATGTAAGATATTTAGTATGAAACAGCAGTCATTGTGAAAAAACACGATGTCGCATATTACGTCTTAAAAATAATATAGAACATATTAAAAATTTTGTAGATAATTGTAACTGTTTCAAAAACAGTTAATTTTCCATCTTAGTTCTTCTTGAAAGGGATAAGAGAACTACAAATGTACTTTGTTATGAATTTATCAGGAGAAAAGGGAGAATGTTTTTGAAAAATCTAAAGGAGGGGAAATTTTAATAAAGAAAAAAATTTTAATCCGTCTTTTTGTTCGTGAGATATTTTATTAAAATGTTAATTAGCCATTGTAACAATATAATCAATGGCAAAAGCTTGGTTTATAGAAATTCAAATTGTAAGAATAGATTAATTATTTAACTAAAGAAACTTAAATTCAACATACAAAAGCTTTTCATATACTTCTCAGTTGTTGAGATGCGATTAATTCGCTGCAACTAAATTATTTTGATGCTGAGTTCAGCTTATTTATTTGTAATCTTGTATTATTAAGGATTTTTCTTACAATGCAATTATGTACTGTTTCCATGGACCTTGCAGTGACTTACTATTTACAGTTTCTATTATTTTATACATTTTAGGCAGAATTCACTTTCTACATTTTCCAGTTGAGCATAAAATTAGACGAAACAAAGACAAATTGTAACTATTGTACTCTGCAACATGAGTCATATTTAACATGAACATATAAATTGTTATTTAAATTTAGTTGAAATGTATATCTAAAAAAACACTATAAAAAGGCTTGAATTACCTTGCCATTTTGGAAAGGCCTGTTAAGTCAGCAGAAATATGTCTACTTCAAATCAGCTATGGTTAATTTAAAGTGCAAAATTATAACACTAAATATAAAAATTGTGCATAATTTGAAAGAAAGAGAAACATTTAATTTTAATTTCTTTTTACCAAATTATTTATCCTTTAAATTTTAATACCTCAAAATTTTCATTTGAGATCAAAATGATGGCATTTTTTAAATATTGAAGGATGTTGGTAAGTCAAACTCAGAAAAACGTCTCATGCATTAAGGTCACCATAAATTGTATATCTGTAGGGCATTATGGTTTTGAAAGTAAACTAAGACAATTTTATTGCCTTATAAGGCTATAGTATAATTACTAATACTGTATTAACATTTATTACTCAACAAAGTGAAATGTTGACCTGGCCAGATAAGGAACTATTTTTGTAAACATCCACTTGGTGTATAGTCATGTTACATTTATAATAGATCTGTCACAGATCATGACTAATCTCTGTATTGTAGATGCTGTCAATGTGATGTATCATTGATGTATACTACCATCTCTGACATCACAACAAATCAACAGTGCTGCACTCAATTACAGGCCAACAGCTGATTTTTGTCTATAGTAATAAGTTAAACCTAATTTTACTGTTGCCAAGTATGTGAAGTATTTTAAAGCAAGAAATTTAAGGAATTATTTGTTTTAATAACTTTTTCTTTAAATTAATAATAATTGTTATTGTTATCCACTCTTTTACAGTTAAGTGAAAAAAGTAAAATTTAGAATTTTTGAAAATAAAATAAATCTTACAAATACATTCATAAATGAATGTAGTTTAATATAATATGTTGTATTCTTTAATACTTCACAGATTCAAATACTCAAAAGCCTTTTTAGTCAGTGAAATAATTCCTATTATTTTCACTTTTTGTTGAGCCTGTGTTTAGTTAATGAAATTAATTAGTTTTAAAAAACTGTATTTAGACCTTTAAAACAATTGCAGATATCACAAAACAGAAATGTTATTTAGTATGAATTTCATTTTGAAATACTACTGGGTATGTTTTTTATCAAATTATCAAAAACCCTTTTTTAACATGTAAATTATTATGAAAATTGATTATAGTGTACATAGAAATAACTTAGGAATTTATATCATACTATGTTATTTGAATTACAATTGACTTGACATTATAAAAAATATTATTAAACGTACAACCAATTAATTTATGGTGCATAACCCAAATAGAATATTTATGCTGAAAATGTTTAATATTATTCTTGAATTTTGTAATTTGTGTAAATAATATAAAATTTAATAGTTTATTAATTATGGTAAAAGTAAAGTTAGGCCACTAAGCTATTTTTTAATAACACTGTGCTACAATTACTTTTAAAAGATTGCAGTACCTTTAATCCAAATTTCAAACTCTCATATAAAGCAGGTTGTAGGTATTATTTAAATGCTGTATTGTTTATCTAACCTAAGCGTAACACGACTAGTTAAAAAAAAACAGTTATACAACATAGCGACACACATACAGACAGTAGTGATGGTGACCAATATAGTACCTTCTGTTATATTTGCAAAAGTATTTTCTTATTTTATTTATTTCTCATATTAATTAACATTATTGGTACAATAAATGTCCACTATTCTGGAGTACTTTGTTTTGGCAAGTTTAATTGACTGGGATCGATCAAGTTATGCCACAATGTCTTTATTGTTATTGTGAACATGTTTATGCTTAGTCAAACACTGTGCTCAGTTTTTTGTTTTAAAAGTTGGATGTTTGTGTCTTTTGTTATGACTCAAACCTTTTCTTGTAAGAAAATGTAAAAACAAACAAAACCACAAGCTTTGGAGAGTATATCGGATTTTTCAGTTATTTAGGGTCTTGCATGAACCATCAGCTTTTAAACAGTGGGTTTTTTTAAGATTTTGTGTCTCAATATCCCAGCAAGCTGATTGCGGAAATATTAAAAATTACAATCAAAATACAAACGATTTTTACAAGGTTTGTTGGGGGAAGACTGCAGTGTGAAAATTTTCAGGCTAAATTTAATACAAAAGATGCAATTTTTGTGACAGTTTTTACTTGATTTGAAGTAAAGGAGGACACTCTTCAAAATGTTGGTGAAAACTTTGTTCATCTAATGGGGAAAAGTAACAACAATACCATAAAACTTTATCATATCATTTAAATGTTTAGTGATTTGTGATGATGATTTTACTCAGATAACTATAAGAAAACTAACGAAAGACAAAATTAATTGTAGAGTGTATGGAAGCGGGCAAAAAAATATCCTACTTTAAAACTATTGACTGAAGAGGCTATTTATAGCGTTTTGAATCTGTCAATCCCAAAGTTTGATTCAGAAGAGAAAGTGAAGGAGACCAATTGTGTTAAATTGAAATAATCTGCTGGCTCATTGAACATTTATAATGTTCAGTTCATTTAATGTTGCAGAAGTTATTAATTATAGTTTTCTTAAGGAATTATGTTTAAGAAAAATTTAACTAATGGTCCTTTAGCCAAACTAGTGGTATAAATAAAACAGTACATAATGTCGTTGTTTAGGGCTATAGAATAATTTGTTTACATTGTGCTTGTCCCTAAAAACAGCCTGTACTAGGCGAGGGCTGGACAGGGAAGCCTTGTAAGGGCTGTTCCACAAACATTGACAAACCAATAAAATTTGTTTTGTGTAGAATTAATTACATATCAGTTTAATGCATCATATATTTGAAATAGATTTTTTGTTCAATCTGTTCTACTACGTAAAAATAGCCGGTCGTGCAAAATGAACAAAACAAAAATTATTGTTTACGTCCTTACCTACAACCTTCTTTGCTGATCTGACCTGATAAGTAGACTAGTACAAACTTACAGATTGCCAGTTTATTAAAATAACGTACTACACTATATTTAAAGAAAAAATGCCCTATGAATTTAAAAAGTGGTAACACTTGAAATATAATATGAAAATACAATTAAATAATTTTAGCACTTCAATAAATAGCTTAGTGGTAATAAATGAATTCAGTAATATCTTACCAGTTTTTATGTTTTAGTATGCAGTGACGTTAACCTGTTTACCTTATTCCAAGTTTTAGATGACTTGGTGTTACTGTTGTAATATAAATGCAGCCAGACTGTACAACCAAAGGAGCTCGATATATTTTTAATTCCTAGTTTTTAATCTAATATATTTCCTATTGAAATAGGACAAATTTTCGAAAAAAAATCAAATATAATTAAAAAGTAACACAGTCTTAAACATTTATTTCAAAAATAAATGAAATCATTGTTACGAACCAATACAAAATAATTAAAAAAACATAATTACATTAAAGATATGTTTATTACTGCATTTTAATAGGGTTTAATTTAATATTACTTTAATAAATAATTGATATTAAGTGCATTTATTTACTTGTGTTTGTGTTGATGTTTATTGTATATATTTATAATTACTTGTTTGTGAGTGAATTACGTTTATTGTTTTCGTTGTAATTGTTAAAATTATTACTAATAATTTTGAGAAGAGTCTCAAATAACTGTTAAAATTTAGAATATTATAATTATCTTCAAGTCAAAAGTTCAGAATGAGTCCAATATTGTTCTAAAAATTCATTTCATAGTAACTAAATTTATAATAATTAAAATAAAGGTAACTATAGAGAAAATATCACAATTGTTAATGCTTTATATTATAGGCTAACAATATTTTTAATGTTACATACAGGGTGTTTAAAAAGTAACTATGCACACCTATTCAAGAATAATACCATATGTGTAACAGACTATATGTATTGTCTTGCTTAGATGTTACACATAATATTTATGAGTATGCATTTAAAATTTACAAATACAGTTATCTCATGTTATCCTAATTATCCAAAAGTTATGAAATATATACATTTGCAGTATATAGTATTTGCAGTACCATCATCGGAGTGGCACTGAACTGAATGGACTACGCATTCAAAATCAAAAACCTGTTGTGTTTAGTGTAAGTGTGGCCAGTGAAAGCCAAGCAGAGCCATGCTAGTCCACTCGGCTTTATTTTGCTTTCAGTAGCTGCACTTACAAAAACAATTGATTAGGTTTTGAATGTGTAGTCCATTCTGCTCAGCGCAATTCCGCTCCGCAGTTAGTGACTGTCCGGCCTTAGGCTCGTTTTTATATTAAATATTTTGAATTGCATCAATTGATTTTGGTAAGAAATTTATGAATCTATAATCAGCATTAGTATTTGTATCAAATCCTAATTGTCAATCAATGAAATCCTTATTGTTTTTGAAAATTTCAAACTGAAGTTGTCTAGTGCAAACTTCAATAAATTCACAAATTCTATTAGAGATAAATTTTTGAATGTCAGTTCAAACATATTTTTTATATGTATTTTCCTTCCTGCTGCATGAACTATAACAATATTATGAAGCACAGTAATCTTTTTTTGAATGTACATTTATAAAATGTATAGTTACTTCTCAGACATGCTGTAATTTTTGCATGTACATTGCTTTAAAGACTGTTTAGGTTAGTCTCTTATTTTACTTGCGTTAAACTAAAAAACTTAACTCATTATTTCATAATCCACTGCATTTAATTTGAACCGGTCCGATAAAAGTTTGTGTTACATTTTCATTATTGAATGGTTTAAAAAGTCCTTTGTACAGGTTTCCAAAATGTTTTAACATGTATAAATATATATTATTAGCGATTTACATTTTAAAGCTTTAACAGCCTGTTTACACTAAATAGTCTTCTAAGCCGCCTCAGTGGTCTGGTGGATAGCGTGCTAGGCTTTCACCCCGAGGACCCGGGTTCGATTCCCGGCCAGGGCTTGGCATTTTCATACGCTATAAATCATCCCACCGTCTGCATTAGCCCAAGTGTGCACAATAGTCGGACGTTAAACACAAAAAAAAAAAAAAAAAAAAAAATAGTCTTCTAGGAAACTAGAAGCAAATTTCCTATAACTACTTTGAACGCCAAAATTAAACTTGGTGAAAATTTTCTATTATTGGTAAAAGGTTACACAAATTTGTTACCTAATAAATTTTGAAAAAATGGTGATGATTCAGTATTTAGAAAAATTCATAACTTTTTTATCTGTAATTTTTTTCTAAATGAAAGATACAAGTTATACAGATTGGGATTAGTACACACGCCAACTGTCCCATGCTGGGTTTTATTCCGATTTTTCCTTAAATAGCTCATTTGCCAATAGAAATTCGCTAATAATATATGTTTACGTTCTATCGTTCAGTACAATACGAGACTTTAAAGTTAGGCAGGATTCTATAATATTCTTCTGTTCAATTAAAATATGGTAGCTGTATTTTTAATAAAATATTTGGTCTAATTAAAATTAGCTCTAAATCGTTAAACAATATTCATTAATTTATTGTCGTGTTAATTAGTGTCAGTATTACTGAAAATAACAAACATATTGTTTTGTTAAGTTTGTGATATTTTAACAATTTTGTATTTTATTATAACTTTTAATTAGTTATAGATATTATTTGTGTTTTTACAAATGTTGTTAAAAAGGTAATTTTCATAAACAATTTAACTTGGTAAATAAATTATTACTGGTTACTTTCTAGTGTTTTTTTTACTTATTAATAATAATTGTTTTTTAAATTTTAATAATTGATATGGTAAAATGAGATTTTCAGAATGAAGTTATTAAAATCTCCTTTTCTGCTAGGTAAAAAAATTAGTTGAAAATAAATTTTCATTTTAAGTTTATATACGTTTTCCTACATTTCTTCAGAAATCACTTTCAAATCGCTGCTAATCATTGGTGGGTGGTATTTACTTTTAATTACACTGATGTCTTAGATAACGATCTTGTGACGTTTGTGTTCAGTTTAAAATATTGTCCAAAATATTATTTCGTGATGCATTCACATATAAAATAAACAAGTTAATTACAATATGGCCGAATAAAGAAATGGGCGAAAATATAAACTTTATCATGTTTTAACTATCCATCATTGGCAGTGGTTTAGAAACAGTTTCAGAAGAAATCTGTAAAATAAGGTCATTTTTACCACATGAAAAATTCAAAAACTATCAATAACTTCAGAGGGAATAAAGGTTCAGCTTAAAAAAATATTCAGGTTTTTTATATTCTTCACCTTTAAAAATAAAAAAAATTGAGTATCATTTATATTGAATTTTTTTATTTTTAATTTATATAACTTATAATTAGATTTAATTTAATTTTTTTAAATAAAAATATGGTATCCATGATATCATATTGAATATTGAAAGTAGTGACTTTCAAAGTAGTCAAAATTAAATATTGACTACCCAATAATGAACAGTATTATTTCCTAAGCAACATCTTATAATATCACTTTCAGTACTGAGTAGAGCCAAAACGTTGATAATGTTGATTCTAACATTAAGGTTCAAAGCCTGATTTCTTATCAACTTCAGTTTTTAAAATGACTGTTGATTGTTATCATAAATGATAGGTGTATTGTTATTGTGATCTCAGTTTTAGAAAACAATCTTTTGATTTTTTTTTTATAAGGAGGATATATATCCAACCACTTGGTAAAGATTTTTTATTTTCATCATCTTTTTGAAACTCATTGTAAACATTTTTAAACTGAATCAGTTTGTTTCCCAATTAATTGTCTGAAACCATTGTTATAGTTCAGCCACTTAGTAAACAACCTGCAAGAGAATTTCTCATGCAGAATTCCAGTGATATAGAATCCAGTGAATCCAGAATCCAGTGATATAGAGTCTACTAATCTGAGTCTACAAACTGTTACTACTCAACAGTATTGAAGGAAAAGGGCGTGAGCTGTGGTAAGAGAGTGAGTGCTCGACCTCTCATTCACACATTTTTCTGTCTGTCCTGCTAGTGTTCTTAGCTGGCCATTTTCTAAGTGGTTGACCTATACAAGTGTCTATTAAGTTTTGAGCTGCTTGAAATGAAGTTATTTCTTCATTAGTAAGTATCCAACTTGTTGAGAAACCCAAAGCTGGTATCAAGTACTAGTTTGTATGACTTAAAGACTCTGCTGCAACGAAGATTCAAATTTACCTGTCACAAGAAGAAATATCTCTGGTTTCAAAATTTTCTTGATGAAGTCAGTTCAATTTCTAGTGCTTGGACAGTGTAAAAAAGTACGAAATGATCTTATTGTTTATTTTGTGTGTGTGTGTGTGTGTGTGAGAGAGAGAGAGAGAGACTCTTATTTTCAGTGCTGAGGCAGCTGAGTTCATGTCCAGTTTAAAAATCTGCAGTTTCACTGTTATGGTTTACTTGTACCAAAATAGTGAAAAAGATACATCGTGAAATACTAAGTGTTTGTACATTGTATGCATTTGTATTGCAAACAGAAAGTGTCTAATGAATTCTCGCTCATTCGTTACGAAGTAAATTAAATTCCCAATCCTTTTTTTTAATTATATAAAAGGACTGATTATGTCTTACCAGTCATTTTTAGATTGACATGTGAAGCAGTGACACATGGTTTTTTTCTAAATCTTCTTATTTAATTTAATTAACATTTTTAAGCAAAGTTTTTGTGATACGTTATGACAAAGTAGATGCTGCATAGTTCCTGGGTGAAAGAATAATAAAAACTGCCTTTTGTGGAATTTTTTTCATTGAAAATCTTATTTTATTAAATTTGCTTTTGGAATTTGAGGAATGAAGTATGATCAAGAAGTATAGAAATTGTTTTTTTTTTAATTAAATCACACAATTTGTCTGTTTATAGTACTTTATGCGGGAAAGACTCAGAGTATATCAATGTAAGAATTTAATTAACCATTCATATTTTCTTTTTGTTTTTTTTCTATCCACACAAATGTTAAATGTAATTATGTATTGTGTATTAATTGTGTTTACCTAATGTAATAATTTTAACGCAATCGCTGTAAATAAAACGAATGTAAGCCTAAATAAAATGCAATGCCTTATTTATAACATAACCTATTGTTTAAAAACGCTAAACATATGTTGTAAAAATAATTGTTCACTGTGTATTTATATTTTTATAAAGTTTGTTTTATGAATAATTTTTGTAATAGTTATTTTTGTCGTTATTGTTTGAAAAAAGAGGTTTATAACAAGTTATGAAACCGTTGTGTTTGATCAAACCGGTTTCAGTGTGTTAGCCAATATGTGCATCAGCTGATTTTTTAAATCCGTGTTAAAATGGGAAATTTTAACTGCAGTAGTTAAGCTTACTTTAAAACCGTTTGTGGTTATTTGATGAACAGTTTTGTTTTGAGTTTTCAGATATCCATTCTTAAGAATCCATTGCTTTTACAATTCAACAAATGAACATTTGTTTTACAAAGATATAAGTAACAAAGACATTATCAGACAGCTTGTTTAATCAATCAATATGTCTTCAAATATCTATTTAAAAAGTATTTGGTAGCTACTAAACTACTTATACAAGAACATTCCCATGCTACTGAATGTTTTTACAGTGTGTGGCTTCTGTTTAAATGATATTTAACAAGAAACTAGACTACAAGTTGATTTCAACTTCTGTCTACAGAATGCATATACTGACGTGCATAATATCTATATGAAATACATGTTCTAGTCTCTAAAATATTAACAAAAACATTTACATGTATTAGTATTTACAAGCTAACTCATCGAGTATCCATGAAATAGTATTAAAATATAGTAAAGTCTTGCAAACTTTTCCTAACATGACCAGCAGTGTACAGAGTTTCCAAACAGCCAAGTTCTCCAAAAAAATCACTTTAAAATGAGTACTTGTTACAAACTTTTTTAACATTAAATATAAAAACAAATGTTTTATATGGATATAGGTATCGAAAACAAGATCTATAATTAAGGTTGTATTTACACCTAAAAATATTGTAACTCTTACTACTGTATAATAAATTCTTCATTTTTTTTAACTTAGAAGCAATCATATTCCGCTCAAATCTATACTCCCTTAATGTATACAGTACCGTTAAGCTACCAACCATAAAGTATTTAATTTTTGTACCACAAGATTAAAGTCTGTCACAGACTGAAGTGGTGGAAATACTGAGGCTGAGCCTAAATAATTATTGTCTTATCAAACTTTTGTAAAACAGTGTTTTTTCTTCAGTATTTTTCCCATTAGCATTGCTGAGTTTACTATAAAATATATTTTTTGACCTTTTCAATACCATTGTATTTCCTTTAAATTTACCTTCAAGCATAATTTACTAAAAGCTAAGAAAGTTATATTAAAATTAAATGTGGTCACATTTTTCTAAGTAGTTACAAAACTGTTAACAATTTTCAGTACGTAATACCATATTTTTAATTTAATAATATATTTCATATTTGATTTGATTTCTAAATTGCAAAAAAAAAATTCAGCGAAAATAAGGAACAAATGTTTTTTGTAATACTGTTTTGATTTTGCAAGATTTTCTTGTTAAAAGTTACAGCGTTACTTCAGGGTAAATATCTTTGTTGATACCGATAAAATAGCCTGATGAGACAAACATTTGCACGATTAAAATTTATGTTTAGTGAGCAGTAACTTATTCATTTACTTAATCATTTTTTGCACAAGCCACACTGCATAATTTCAAGTTAGGTACATTAAAATAACACTACGAAATTAATTCGTAAGTACATTAAGCGATGTACCGTTACCTAAAAATATTTGCAATCTACTTTAAATCAAGCCCTCTAGTATATATACATTTAAACAAGATGGTTACAATTATAAACAAGAATTAAATCTTATTTTAAATTACAAATCCACTGTTGTGAACCTTATTAAGTCAAATCATTTTGTTTTTTGTGTTGTTCATTTGAGTTCTTATAGAATTTGTTCACATTAAAATAATGTTTAAAAGTGGTAAGCATGAAATGAGTGACAATTACTGTTGCCTTTGAAAATCCTCTGCTATTTTGGTTGTGTTACTGAATTATAAACATGTTTTGATGATGGGTAGCGTATACAGAACATTAGCATTATATATTCATCGATTTGATTACTAATTTAATTGTTAGTCACATTGTTATTTGTAAATATTAAAAGAAATTGTTATGGATTTCAATAGAATCTAAGCTTTGTTGCAATTTGAATTGTAGAGCTCAAGGTTATAGGTTTAATCCATCGAACTGGCGTAAAAACAAACTTAAATCTTGTTTATATTTGTTTCCTTCAATTTAAGTAAATATTACATAGGCACATTGTTTTATACCTTAATATATATCACTTAGTTTTTATATTGTGATAAGAAATTGTATTGTTTCTATAAATAATTATATAAATATCTGTATAACAAATATTATTAAATAACCAATATGAAAGTTAAATTTTATTTTTATTACCTGATTACACCTTTAGATTGTGTGTGCGATGTTACGGGAAGTGTAAATATTTTTTGTCAGTTTGCTATAAAATTTTTGTTAATTTTAAAATTAAATGGTTTCTTCAAGTGTTTTTTTTTTTTGCAGGATAGGTTTGTTCTAGAAATATGAATAATCAATGATTAATTATTTCAGAATTTTCTATTCTTTTACTTAAATTTTTAAACAGTACATGTAATTATTTATGTTATATTTTAGTAATAAATGTTTGGTAGTTCCATAGTACAGTGACATAAATGCGGTTAGGTAGAATTAACATCCGCTGGTTTATTGGCAGGATCATTGTAAGTTTTCTTTAGACTTACATCATTCACACTGACTGGCTGACTATGGACTTAGTCATTCATATTAAATTCATATAACTCATTATACCATCCTCAGTACTTTCTCAAAATAGTGCAACTATTGTATTTTTAGTTTGGTTACCTGACAATTATTATCATGAAATATTTGTTTTTTTAAAGACTTGTATTACGTTTTTATTTAGTTAGATTTTTGGGATAAAACTGATCATTAATAACAGCATTGATATTATACTTTCTTCTAACTTTCATGTCATCATAAACGTTTACATTGTGCATGTAAAATCTTTTTCTAACAAATTTTGTTTTATTATTTTTTACCTTATCTAGTTTCTATTATCAATTATTTGAATTTTCAGTTTGGATTGAGTCTCCAAGTTGGAGTAAATATTCGTTTCTGAAGCTATAATGAAACAGAAAAATTCATTATAGCTCCCTTAAGTCTTTCCAGACTTATTTTTGCTTGTGAGTCAGGAGATGTAGCCCCTAGGGTGAGAGTAACGAGGGGAAAGTTGTGGCCACGTCAAAGTATACTTGAACTTTCCTCGTCAGGTCTTCAGTTCCTGAGTTGCTATTTCTTAATTCATTGGTGGGTCCGCTGGCATTGAGAGCTGATTCCACTGTCTAAGCTTGTTGGCCTTTTTATGATTTGAAATTAAAAAATCTGATTTTTTTCTCATTTGTATTTACAAATATTGTACTAAAAAAAACCTAAATACATTTTGTGTTTGACGTTAGACATTAATATTTCTTTCAACAAAAAATTTCCTTGTTTAGCATGCTAAGGCAAGAAAACCTGTTACTTATATAGAACAATCTGACTGTTGTATAGTCTGTTATTATGCATATAAATTCTTGACAAATTTTAAAACATATACAAGGTACAATATAGATGGCGGTGGATTAAACATTATTAATTTAACAAATTGCTATTCTAAGACTGTTTTCAGACAAATTTTATTCTTGTTTTCAAATTTATTATTTGAGACAGGAGTAGTGATATTTTGCAAAGTTAAACTCTGATCTTGGCAGTCTGGATGTTTAGGTTATGGTTAACCAATATTCTACTATCAGATTTGACGACTTCTATCTGTATCACAGACTTGTAATGCTGCAAGTTGTGCCTGTCATTAAATATTAGTAGTAGAAGACCTCACAGTATATTCTTAATTAAACGTTTATAATGTAATCACAAGGATTAGGCAATGCATTGTATTATAAATAAAAGCATTTTTAGTACAAACAGAGGTCATTCAACCAACTGTATATCGGTCATATAGAAAACGTCACCGATGTTTAATTATTTACAAGTTTGTAACACATAAAAAAAGGAAAGTTAAATAAACTATGAGAATAAAATTTCAGAACTCTGTTACACAACAAACTGAAAGGATAATTATATTTGAATTAAGGCATTTATAAACGGCTTACATGGCAACACTCTGATACACTCCAACCTTTCCTACCAAATTCAGCCGGAAACTGTATTATTATTTGCGATAAATTTTACTGGACTAAATCTATTGGAAATCTTATGCTTTCCATTGGTCAAAATCTGATAGAATGAGCAGTTCAGTCAGTATTACAGGAAACAGCCAGGACCTATATTCATCACTGTTGAAACAAAAGTGTGCCGCCTCGGTGGCTAGTGGATAGCGTACTAGGCTTTCACCCTGAGGACCTGGGTTCGATTCCCGGCCAGGGCTTGGCATTTTCATACGCTATAAATCATCCCATCGTCTGCATTAGCCCAAGTGTGCACAATAGTCGGATGTTACAAAAAAAAAAAAAAAAATGAAACAAAAGTGAATGGAAAAAACCTTTCACTACATCGTTTGGGCTTTATACAATGTACTTTCATAGCAAATTGCAAGTCAGTCAGTGCATTTGACTGAAAAGTGTGTTAGGAACGAACAGACGAAATACGGAATGGTCAAGTTGAATAAGAGAAGATTTTATAGACTACCGAAAAATACATTATTAAATTGGGTTTAGCGTAGGTAATTTTAACAGAAAGTGTAGTTTTGAAAGCAAGGGACAGTGCACGTCACCCTGAAAGGGATATTTTGTTTTAATTTTACAGATTTGAATTTTGTCATGTTTATATAAATACTGTATTAACTGTTGTAAACAAATAGCTACTGTAACTAGGAATTAAATTTTATGTTTTTCCTACAAAGTAAATATTGTAATATGTTTAACATATTCTCATGTTATAGTTTTAGTTTCTCAAACTTTTTTTTTAAAACTATTGCTTTTTTACAGATTTTATTTACAGCACGAATGCGAACCGATCTCCAAAGAAATCTTTTATATGTCTTCAGTGCGGCAAGTCTTACAACCAGTATGCATCGCTCTTCAGACATGAAAAGTACGAATGCGGTAAACAGCCTTCCTTCAAATGTCCGTATTGCAAATACCTTTCAAAACAAAAAACCAACCTGAAAACCCATGTACGATTTCAACATCCTGAGAAATACATTGAATTTGTTACTTGTGTTTAGCTTTTTTTTACTTTTTAAGCTTTGCCATTATATTATTAGTTTAAATTTTTTTTGAATTCTTAAGCCATATTTTAATACAATCTCTGTCAAAAATTTTGCCAAAATAATTTTGTTTCAATAGATTGTTCCTACCATATCTTGTAAAATGTTTATTTAATCAACAAAAACAATACAGTATATGTTACGTAATCATTATTTAAACTAAATTATTTTAAAAAATTTTAATTGTATTATTTTTTATTTATTACAGTTTCATTCTCACTTAATCAAACAAATTTTGTGTTCCTTTTTGCTTGTTTAGTATGAGTACAATATTAAAATGATATGGTTATTTTTTTAACTTTGCACATCTTCAGTTTTATTTTTATCTTGCCATTGTGATGTTTTCTTTAGTGCTTTGTTGTGAGTTTTACATTATTTATAAGCTTTTTAATGTTTTAATATACTTTTTTTACATTGTAAGCTGTATTTTAATCCAATCTGTAATTTTTGTAAAAATAGTTTCCTAAAACATTTTTCAAATTATTTCCGACATTTTTTTGTACAGTGTTTAATCAAGAAAAATTCATCTTTTTTAATGTTCATTTAATGTGTTTTATTCAATTTTAAGTTAAGAACACTGTAGGATGATATTGTTTATTGTTTATTTTAGTATAGCAGACCCCTGCTAGTCTATGCCGTTTAGGACTAAGAGCAATTTGGATTGATGATAATTTGGATTAAATTACTTTTTTAAGTATACATATATATTTGGTTAAATATTACTAGTATGGAAAATTCTTTTTTAGCTCAAATGCTAAACTGATTAAAGTCAGCCATACAACCATTGTCTTCTTTTGTCTATTCTTAGAATAATGTGACAATACTAACCTGTACTGTGTTCTTAGTTTTAGTTGAACAACAGCTACTGACCAGAAAATGTTTCCTTTCTTCAGTAGTTAATGCAGTCATACTGTCACTTTATATAAAAATGGAAAAAATGTAAACACAATTTCTGTACACTAAATGAGAAACAGAAGTTTAAAAAGGCTTAGATAAAGGCGAGAGTGTGCAAACGTTATTAATTTTTTTTCTCATACATTTGATCATTTTTGTTACTAGTTTTTAGTATTCTGATTAAGCAGGTTTTCAAACTAGCTTCGTTCTACCACGGTATCAAACTTCAGATTAGAAATAAAATTGAATGTATGTTTAAAACAATTATTTTAGTTTCTTACAAAATTTTTCTCTTAAAAATAAAATTTTTCTTCTAATTATATACTTATTTGCATAAAATACAGCAATTAAAAAAACCCGCTAATATTATTATATATTATTTTTTTCTACTTCAAAATTTTGCCGTTTATTTCTTTCTAAAGTCACTTATTTCTTTCAATTCAGAAAATAATTGAAAAGAATTTAACTTACAGACATGATCACTCTGAAATTTTGTACACAGATTGATGTTGTAAATAATGTGACCATATATAAATTACAGTTATTATTTGTGTTCTGTTTTGTATTTTCACTGTACAGGTATTGCTTTTACTTCTAAAAAATGCTATGTGAATGTAAATACAATACAAAGCAAAATTCTTCAAGTTTAATGATTAATTTATTGGAAGATCTAATTTGGTTCTTGAGCCGCCTCGGTGGCCTAGTTGATAGCGTACTGGGCTTTCACCCCGAGGACCCGGGTTTGATTCCCGGTCAGGGCTTGGCATTTTCATATGCTATAAATCATCCCATCGTCTGCATTAGCCCAAGTGTACACAATAATCGAAAACACAAAAAAAAAAAATTTGGTTCTTAGTGAGTGCAAAGTCCCTTACTACATTATTGTTGGATGATTCAATTCTTTCTCCATTCTAGTTCTCTCTCTCTCTCTCTCTCTCTCTCTCTATATATATATATATATATATATATATATATATATATATATATATATATATATATATATATATATCTATCTATATATATATATATATATATATATATATATATATATATATATATATATAAATATCTCTCTCTCTCTCTCTCTCTCTATATATATATATATATATATATATATATATATATATATATATATATATTACTTATTTGTTTTTATTATTGTGTATTATAATTTTTTTTTAAATATGCAATATAAAATGGAAAAAGAGAATAAGTTTTGTTTTGTATCTAGTATTTTTTATTCATATAGTGTTAAATAATAATGGATAGTTTAAACTTTTTGCACATGAAATTTATGATAAACTGGTAAAATTATAGTACTTTTTGAGTTTCATAGCTACTACATTCCTCCCTTGTTCCTAGTATTTCCACAAATGAGGAATGCCTTCAATGCACCCCTTTTCCTACCCACCTGCTCCCCTTACCCATGTTATCCACTTGGGGTGTTTTTTTAATCATTACTAAGCTGTCATGATACATTAGTAAAGATCTAACCTCTCAAGCTGTCAAGTGTGGAGAATTATTTCCTTGTTATAAATCAAATCTGCACTGAACTTATGGAGCCATTTTATTTGTGTGCATTATGTTTTTCTGTCAATAACACTAAAGAAAGTGACAGGAATAGACAGTTATAACAGGAGTCAAATGCTTTGTCTTATCTGGCCTTTTGTTTAGTTCAGCTGCTAGGTACATCAAATGGTTTATGTATTTAGTTGCATGTTAAGATTATAATAATTTATGCTTTAGAAATTTATTTAATTTTAATTATATTTTGGAATTTTATTGCTTTAATTATTATTAGGCTACTTGTTTTTTTCTTTATTTTATTTGTTTTTAATCACATATTCAGTGAATCGTCAGATTACTGGAACTCTTGTATCTTTCATATTATATCTGAATTTATTAAGTTGTAAAATAAAGTTTGTTTGTTTGTCAGTTCATAAAATTATGTGTTTCTTTCAATCCTTGTTAACAAACTTTTTAAATCATATCTATAGGCACTCAAAGTTTGAGTTTTTTACGTTTCATTTTATACGTTAACAATATTTTTTAATAATATTTTCTTTAATTTTTATAATACTTTTTTCGGTTGTTTTAACACTTTGTATTTATTGAATATCTTAAAAAATAAGCGTTGAAACGTTGACAAATTGTTAAAAACATTGCTACTTAGTGCTTGTTGAAACAAATGTGTATTACATAAGCTTGAAACTTTTATTAATTTTTCTTTTCTTTTTCAGCATTCAATTCGTTTATGTTGGACAATGCAGAAATGAGAAACAAAACTTACAAGTGCTCATGTGGCAAACAGTACCGTCATGTTCAATCATTATGGACGCACAGAAAGTATGAATGTGGCAAAGAAAAGCAGTTCAGGTGTACGCACTGCCCAGCACAGTATACAAGAAGTTTTTCTTTAAGAAATCACATGTTAAAACATGCCAAATTATAATCAACTGTAAACTTTAGGCTATATATAAAAACTATTATTTAGGTTCAAAACTATTTTGTGAATAATGTAAATACGTTTTGTTTTTACTACTTTATATTAATTTTACAGACATTTTTTTCGTAAAGGAATTTGTAAAAATAAATTTTCTATTTAAATATTTTTATGAAGTGAGATTTTCTTAATAAAGTAATATCAAACTAATCATAATAGTGTTCTTACCTGCAACGCTACATATAAGGTTTCCTTCAAATTGTAAAAAAGGATTTTTATAATATTTAAATAAAATTTAATGTAATATTTTTTTAATTAATTTTCCTGAGCACATTTTTATAAATAACTGCCATCATTTTCTCATTTAATAACAAAGATGTTATCAGATGTTATCAAAGTTAATTTTTTTATCAAAATTTCTGTAAATTCTCTAACTATCCACTGTTTCAAAATTTCTGTCATTGTATTGGCAACCAAATTAAAGATTGTATGTTTTGGATTTGCCAATGTTTGAAATCAAAATGCAATATTTTTATGAAAAAAGGAGAATAGAATGCAGTTAAACAAATCTGAAAAATCCAAAATATTTTTTAATTGTACTAGAAATTCAGGGATACCCAACCAAGAGCTGCTGCATTTGCTTTTGGCCGCCAGTTTTGACCTTTCTTGAATGTTCATTGCTACAACTTTGTATAGCTTTGCAGTTCTGAATCAGTGGTAATAAATATAATCACAAGCAATCATTATTTTGGTTAAGCTGGCATTTGTTTAGGAGTTTCTGATTTTAAATTGTATCTTGTGTTTTTGGTTAAATAACTTCAATTCCAGATTAGGTTAGTATTTAAAATGAAAAATAGTTTTTGTTTAAATGCATTTTTATTTATACTGTAAGAAACTTTAAGCCAAGACAGAATAGGATATTACAGAGGGTAGCGTAAGTTTATGCCGACCAATCCTTTTTGAACATAAATGCATAAATTGTAACTCAAAACAGAGTGAAGCAGGAAATATCATAATTATCTCTAATAAGTACACTGTTCTAGATGCAAGTTCTGCTACAGTTCACCATCAGTTTCCGCACAAGTTTTATTAAAATTATAGAAAAAGAAAAAAATATTTTTTTGTATATGAGCTTTTCCTGGATAATTGTAGTTCTAGTAGGCCTGATTTTTTCTTGAATTTTTACTGTATTTGTGATACTAAAACTACAATTTTCAATTATTTAACATTTTTATCATGTTATATAATATTTATGGTGTTGAACTGCAGTAGATACAGAGAAGAAAAATCAGAATTAAAAGCAAAATTCCTGTGTGTATTTTCATTAATTTTGTTTTGTGTGAAGAAATTAACATCTCCATTTCTGCCATTCCATCCAAATCAGATTCAGAGCTTAAATCAGCTGAAATTTAAGTCTCATAACTAACAACTGAACAACTAGAGATTTGTCTAAATGTACAACACTGAACTTGATTGACTCGCATTTCAGTATGCAGTCGCACTACGTTTTTAACTTGTGATCATATCTTACACGACCTATACAACAAAAAACTAAATTTATTGAAATCACTTTTTATAAACTGTTATGAACCTAATTTATCGTTTTTTAAAAAAGGTACTATTAAAGATTTTATGTAATATTTCTCTTTTGTATTATAGTGCTAAGCAAGTCTCGTGAAAACGAAACCAGACCTATCTTTTGTGAATGTGGGCGATCTTATAAACACTATTCGTCTCTGTACACGCACCGCAAATATGAATGTGGTAAAGAGCCTCAGTTCAACTGCATGTTTTGTCCAGCGAAGTACAAACATAAACACAAGCTAAGAGAACACATCGGAATGAAGCATCGCTCGTGTTTGTCAGTCGGACTTGATTTGAATTGTTTAACTGGTAAAAGGTAATACGTTTAAATTGTCTGTTTTGAACAGTGCTTCTCAAGAGTAATATAACAGAAGACAAAGAAAAATTTCCTAAAGAGAAGCAAAATAAAGAGTAAAAGTTAAAGTACTTTAGTTAAAATGTGTAAAAATATAACTTTGTATTATTGTTTTATATTTAGTAAAATATACGTATTTAAGTATAATATTTGTTGATTAGTTAAAAATTCCTGTAACTAATTGCCCTAATATTGTAACTTCTGTTCTTTCATTTTTGCAATATTCTAGATATTGTGGTAGAACATCCAATTCCAACTGAAAATATTTCTTCGTACATGTGATATAAATAACATAGAATCTTTTCTCTCCAGATTGCAAGGGATTGCAACCTATATAGAAAACACAATTAACTTCAGTCGCAACAAAATTTTTGTAGTAGTGACTGTGACTCTTAAAAGAAAGTCAAGAAGTTCAAGAACGAAAAACTTGATTTTAAATCATTCAAAATGTTTTCTAATTTTAATGTTTATTCTGATTATCTAATATCTGAATATTCTAATTTGTGACAGCCTGATATTAAAATACTTGTACAATTAAAAACAAAAAATGTGGGGCGCATGAAATTAGATAACTACTACTATCTATTAGCCTATAAGCGCCCCATGTTTTTGTTTTTAATTATACAAATATTTTAATATCTATAAAAATTCACTGTCACAATTTTTAAAGACAATCTGTGTGTAATTATGAATCTGTATAGGTTTATAAATCTCGATAGATCGATGGATTTATAAGAATTTATTTTATACTTTTTAGTCCATTTTAAAAAAAAGTTTTTTTATTTATATAATTATTTTTTACTTTTTAGTCTTGTTAATTATTTTTAAAATAAAAAAAACACAATGTCATTATCATATATTTTTTTATTTACTGTAAACTCTGAATTTCCAAAGGTAAAATTAGAACATTAGCGTACTGCCAAATCCTGGACAAGTCAATGCAACTTTAATACTTTTTAAAACATATAAGTTTTGTAAAAAATGTAGGCTTTTCAACAAAAACAAATTACGTTTCTATTAAACTTGCTAATAAATAATAAAAAAAAAAAAATGGTCGGGTGTTGGGTTCGAACCCACGCTCCCAACCAGGAAACCAGAGCTTAAAGCGGGTGCTTTGGACCACTCTGCCATCCTGACTTGTACTAAACAACGACAGAATTACGATAGCAAGAAAACAGACGGAATATTGATATTGTATATTTGATCATGCCAAAATAATGGCCAAACAATTTCAGTAATAGTGCCCTTGGCACAGTTCAGTATTTATAAATAAGCCAATATGATTGTCATCGAGTTTAGAGCTGTATACAAAATTTCAAACGTTAGCTCATCGGGAAGTTATTCTAAATTGATTGCAAAATTTCACCCAGACAAAACCATTAATGACTTATAAAAACATAATACAAGTAATAAAGAAGTCTGAAGTTAAATGTAAATGTGACTTCTGTACGCTTTTTTTCACTAAATCAAATTATAACTAAGAAATTAATTTTATTAATTCTAATCATATTGAACTTACAATTAAATAATCCTAAAAAAATTATAAAGTTTTCCTTAGTATATATGACTTCTGTATGCTTTTTTTCACTAAATCAAATTATAATTAAGAAATTAATTTTATTAATTCTAATCATATTGAACTTACAATTAAATAATCCTAAAAAATTATAAAGTTTTCCTTAGTATATATGACTTCTGTATGCCTTTTTTCATTAAATCAAATTATAATTAAGAAATTAACCCATTGTACAACCATTAACTTGATCTGTGCTTTTGTATCCCCATTGCTTTTGTGTTATCCTTCTAATTATATTAAACTTACAATCAAAATTTCTAAAATGATCTAAAGTTATACCTCAGCAAATATGACTTCTGTATCCTTTTTTCTACCAAGAAATTAACCCATTGTACAACCATTAACTTGATCCCTATTGCACGGCTTAAATGAAACTAAAGATTTAATTACTCTTTTTAAGTTTAGTAATAAAATATTAATTAAAGTTTTACTCGAAGTACAAAACTTGGAATTTTTAATAATCAGCAGGCAGAAAACAAATCGACTGCTTGTTCAGTAGTGCTAAGGATAAATGAGTGTACTGTATTTCACTCCTAACTACACAACTCATATTGCACATAGTTAAGAAAGATGGAAACATTTATTATTCAATTAGTATTTTACTTTATTTTCCAATTCATATTTGTTGTCATTTAATAACTCTTGTCATTTTGTCCAGGAAACATTAACAATAACTTTTTACAACAAAATGAAAGAAGAAGAACCAATCCGAACTTAACGCCTGATGAGGCATTTAATGGCAGAATTTATACCTGCACTTGTGGAAGGCTTTATTACTATGCAACATCGCTTTACACGCATCAGAAGTACGAATGTGGAAAGGATCCGCAGTTCAAATGTGAAATGTGTGGTGCAATGTATCACCACAAACACCGCCTTAAATATCACATGGACAAAAAACATAATGTTCAAATTAATAAGAAAAACAAATTTGTTTAGTAATTTTTTTTAACTTTTGTACTTTTTTACGAATAGAGAATAAATAGTTTCTTAATCATTTTAGTGGTTGTTTTTCATTCTGTTACTTTATAAGCTAAACGTTAATGATAAAGAAAATACGTGGGATTCAACACAATCAGTCATGAAGTTTATAAAATAAAAGCACTTTTAATCCTTTGTAAATTAAGTGAAGTTTACTAAGTTTCTTGTATTAAGTTTCTTAAATCAACACAGATATTAATGATTTCAGTGGTGATCTTTTTATTATTTCCTCAATAGATCATCAGTTGTACAAAAGATTGTTTTTTGTAGATTGTCTCTACAAAAAAACAGTGGGAAGAACAGGGTTTTTTGAAATGTTGCAGTCAGATATTTTTCTTCTGTTTTTTTCAGACTTAACCCTAGAATGAAGGGGCAAAAAAAAGTTACGTAAGTGGACGGGCTGGGTTTGACAGACCCAAGAATTAAAAAATCTATAAATAATTTCAAATTATTTTTATTGATCAAAAAATGTTTTTATATGAAACCTTGAAGTGTTTTTAGTAGTTTAACACTATTTTAACAAAATAATATTGCGCCCAAATAATGGTATAAAAAAAATTAAGTAATCTTGTACATTTTTAACAAAAAATTACATGATTTTTTTAAAATAACATTAATAAGGTAAGAATTTTTAAATTTTGGTTGGTTTGATTTTACCTAGTATATAAAGAATGATTTTAAGGAAAAAACATTAAAAATTAATTAAAATACAAAAATAAGATGTTTTTTGAGATTACAAATAACTTAATTTTTACAGCAATCGCTACACAACATTTCACTGTCATTAAGACATAACCAAATTTTATACTCTTTGCAAAAGTATTTTGTTTTGCTGTCTTTACACATGGAGCATCTCCCACGCTTTCCTGGAGCAGAGTCCTCTTTAGGTTGAGCTTCATATCCAGAAAATTTAGTTGGTAACTGCCGAATCTCTCGTGGGAGGTTGTTTTGCTGAGCTCTCATGGTCAAGTTGGGTTGCAACATCTGTTTTGACAAGTTCTTGTCAACAACAAAAGCACTGCACTATATACTTGTTTAAACTTGTCAATAGTATTAAAATGAACAAAAGTAAAAATTAAAAACAGTCCTAAAACACAAATCCTGCTGTCAGAAAAAGTAACGCGAGTGGATGGGCTGGGTCTGACAGACCCACAAGGTATTCAAACAAGTGACTAAAAGCTGAATTGACAAACATGCAACAGTAGCACATTCTGAAAACTCTTTTAAGAAGGTACAGAGAGAAATAACAGTCTGCAACGCCAATGACCTTGAATCTAACGTAATTTAAAAACGTCTGGGTCTCACAGACCCAGCCCGTCCATTCTAGGGTTAAGTGATTGAACAGCAGGCTGACTTGTAGTGAGCGTGACTGTTTCTAAAAGCATCGTAATCGTTTTACATGTGTAACATGATTTTACCTTGACAAATTGTAGGCCATTTTATACATATAATGAAACGATGCAAATCATGTGGTTTTTTGTTTTCATTTTAGTGTTGTTAGCTAGTCAGTGTAACCAGTCAGTTATCCTTTGTCTCTAATAATGTGTGGTGTTTGAAATAGAAACTTTGCATTCGAATTATCTAAGCAAATTAAAATATTAGACATTTTCAGTTTCTAATGATCTTAACACTTTCAGTGCCATGGGGTACTTTTACAAAGGCAAAAATTGATTTTTTTAATATATTTTAAATACATGAACATATTTTAAGGAAATTATTTTTTTCAAGTAGACACACACGTACGATATAGTAATAAAACAGTAGCAATTCACAAAGAATTCACCTGCCACTGTCAGGTTCCACCCGAACCGTCCACTGTTTAAGGTGGACCTAACCTCTCCCTCTACTATATAGAGGCATGCTATAAGTGAGTTGAACAGGAAAATCAACGGCCGATGCAGATTTCAAACTAGTCATGCCTAACACACTTAACTGACTAGGCATAGCGCCTTAGACCACTCGACTATTTGAGCAGTCGGAAATTGTTTTGTTTAACAAGTCTAATTAGCCGTTAATTATTGTATTACTATTATTATTATTTGGTTACGTTAAACAGTTTTTTTACTGCTTGATATTTTTTATTTTATTTTTGAAAAATATTGTCAGAGCTAAAAAATGCTGATTCGATTTATATAAAACAAACGTTTGGTAAAACTAGATGTTGGCACTGAAAGGATTAAATTCTTCCAAAATTGTCTAAGTATAAAAGTTTGTACATTGTTTGATACACTTACACGAGAAAAGTCATTCTATAAACATTAAAACTACCGTATTTTGTCAAAATTAATAAAATTCAAAGCATAACACTATTCTAAATGTATTTTGTAATTTTGTTAGATACGTAGCGCAAAATATGCTTATCAGCGTTTAACAAGAGATGTATTTATGTCAATTTTTCCTATACAAAACAAAATAATCTGCTAGATTAAGAGATTTTGAATAGTCACCGTCAATCAGAACCGTCTTCATTAATATTTATTGAAACCTGAAAACTAGGCACATTTGTTGCGATTCATCGGCATTAAAATTCTGTGAATAAAGCATCGATAGGTAGGTTTTATTGCATGGTACACTTTATCACAAAGAAAACAAGTGCAGTGGAAATAAATTACAATATATAACGTAGTAATATTCTGTAATATTCCATAAATAGAACCTTATGAATATTAGGATTTTAGTACCTACATTAAACTACTTTGTTCTATTATTGTTTGCTCTATTAGTAATGTCTTTCTACACTTTGATAGTCGGACGTTAAACACCAAAAAAAAGTAATGTCTTTCAATTTTATCCATAGCCATATTGTTTAGTACTTTTTACACGTGGTGTATCTAAACTGTTGTACAATTTCATATCTAAATATTATAGTAAAGTATTTTCATATCATTTTAAACAGTGAGAGGAAAATCTGTAGTTATCCTTTTTTCTAGTATTGTAGCTAAAAACAGAATTATTGAAATGTTTAACTTATTTTACCCAGCTCATTACTCACGTTCAAAATTGAGGAAAATCTGGTCTAGCATATCTGCATGAGTGTGATCCTACTAAAAAGAACAAATGGTCTTTTTGTACAGCCCCACAGCTGTACTGGATGCATCAGAAGCATGTCTTACCAAGAATCCAACAATTCCCGATCCTCTTCCCTTAGTGCTAGCTTTCAACCAATATCTTCCTATTATTAAAAATGAAAAGCCATTTACTACAAATTGTTTCTGTTTATGATTATGTGATATTGTGACATGAAGAGTTTAAAGACAGTTAAAGAAGAGTGGGGAACTGTTAATTGTAACTGACTCAAACAATGGATTGTATTTACAAACTCAAACAACGAATCCATAAAGATGTTTGTTGATATATATAAACTTCTTGAAACCGCAAAATCAATTCTCGATTGATTACAGCAAATTTCTGTATTCTCTCCATAAGTTATGAAGTAAAGCAATACCATACTTTCCAGTAGTAAAAGACTCGAAAATATCTGCTAAGAAAGGTTAAATGTTTATCTCACAATAGGAAACCTAACATTCCAAAACAAGCATTCATTCTTTTGCCAAGAGAAAGTGGCCACTATTAACATTTGACTTGTCATTTTCTTTTTAAGGACTTTGCAAACCATTTATGAACAATTTGAAGCTGTTAATAAACACTGTTACTCGCTGCACATCTGTTAAATGCCTATTTTTCAAAATCATTTCACCAAAACGTGAATAGTTTTGTTTTACATAACTTAGTTTAAACAAGTTTTACGTAAGCAGGTACCAGTGTTTTGAAATTTAAGCCGCTACTTTTGATAGGGTGGTCCTTTTGAGATCAAACGCAATTTTTTACTCAGAAAAATATGACCTTTAAAATAATGGACTGCACCTCGTATTGGACAAAATTACATTAAATACTGAAAGATGGTTAAAAACATTTTACAACTGTGTACTAAATCTCAGTTGTTTTATCTGTAGGCTTACCCATTCAAAAAATTAAAAGGTGGTTCTATACTTTTAACAAAATCAAAAAAATGATTGAGTTCAGGATCGGCACTCATTTCAAAGTCCCGGGTCAGTACCATACTATCCCCTCCAATAGCTCATTTTGCAGTAGAAGTTCATTAATAAACTGAATGTGAGAAAGTTTGTGCAAGGTTTTGATTTGTTAACTTAGTTACAGTTTGTGCTTTAAACAACAAATTGTAACTTTCTGGTTTAATTTGATATAAATCAGAAAAACATTGCATTGTTTTCCATTAATCTGGTCTGATATTTTTATGTGAATATCCGCTCATATTACTAATTACAGTAATGCTATTGCCTTTACTGCTACATTATATATTTTTTATTTGTAGGTGACCAACAGAAGAAAAACATGCCTGGGGTACAAATATTCCCCTGTGTATGCGGACGTATCTACCAATATTATCAATCGCTTTACACTCATATCAAGTTTGAGTGCAATAAGGAGCCACAGTTTAAATGTACTCTTTGCCCGGCCCAGTTTAAACATAAGCATAGATTAAAATATCATTTAGAAAAAAAACACTACACGACTAAATAGTCAGGATAGTACAAAAATTATGTTTTAAAATTTTAAAATACAAAATTTTTATTAAAGTGTACTTACTTTGCTGTTTAGGAAAATTATGAATATTGTTATTTTGTTCTTACCTTTATTATTTTTTGTGTAATAATTTTTTTTTTTAATTCAGCCTACTTTAGTGAATTTTGTTGGTTGACCATTTCATTAAGAACATTATATTAATTATAATTTTAATTTCAAAATTATATATATATCATTATATTTAAAATTAAACTGTTTAGTTTTTGTTCCTTCAATGTAGGATACAAGAGAAATGAAAAAATAATAAATATTGTGTTGAAAACTGAACTAGTATCTTTGTTTTTGAAATTAAATATTTTCTATTACATAGGATAATATTAATACTTGTTACATAAATCAAAAATATGTTTTGGCAATTTTGCACGTGTAAGTTAACAAATTGTGAGAATTATTACTTATTAGAATCAAATGGAATAGAATATAATGTAGCACCATCACTTTAATGTAGCCTAAATTTGATTTATAATTAGGCTATCCTATATTTAGTTTGTTATTCTCCCTGAAGTGCACTACCCAATGCTAAAACTTTTACAAGTTATTTTTTGTTACAAAATATTTGTATGTACTTTTCCAATCAGTTTTCCAACCCTCAAATACAAAGTCCAATCATGAGATTGAACACTGATTGCAGATTGCCTACATGGTTTGATTTTGATAACTTCGTTATTTGTTGTTACAAAGTTTTCACTTAGAAAGAAAATTAAGCCAGAAGTCAAATGGAGCAAAGTAGGTAGATGGAGAAAAGTGTAAATACCGTTTAAGTTTTAAAACTCTGTCACTACATTTGAATTATGTTTGAAAACCTTTAATAATGCATTGTCGTGTTGCAGAAAAAGTTTGTGAGGTTAGCCATGTACATGAGGGAGGTCTGTTGTATGTGCTGTTTGTTATGTACAAAACCCTTATGGCCAAAGAAGATTAATTATGACATTAATTTTACCTTTCTAATAACATTTTTAGAGTCGGTGACTGAAGGTTTTCAAATGTGAGTTCTGCTGCTTCATTTCTTGGTTATAATGAAGCAGCCAAAGTTTTTTCAGTGTTGCTGATGAAACATTTTCTTTTTTCTTGCCCTGTAAGCCCACAGTCTTACACTTCATTTGATCGTGTGTTAATATCCAGGGAACCTAACGATAAGCAACTTGTTTCATCAACAAATCTTTTGTACGAAATGTCTGAGCACTTCTCTATAAAACATCTAAAATTTCAGCTAAAAGTCTAACATTTATGTGATGGCTCTTACACAAGGATAAAAGCTGTGTTCATTTTTGTATATGTTATCTCAAACAGTCCGATATTTTTTTTTCATTCTAACCATAATTTTCTTGTAATAAATTAAAAGTTTCTGTAGCTGATTTGTTCAAATAACATGAAACATTTTAGCTCAATTAAACTACATGTTTATTTAGTAAGTTGGATTTTTCTTCAAATTAAAAATAACGTTTATTCAAATTAAAAATGGCTTGAAAATTACAAACATTGTTTAAATTTTTAATGGTAAATTTTTATTGAGACTAATCTATTGGTTTTTCTCCAGCTCTATGTACAGAGACGTAAAAATAAAAATCATTTTTTTTTTAGACATAGGGTGATCGAAATGTTGAACAACCTAATTGATGGGAACAACAGTTAAATTTGTTGAAGAGATTTTCAATAGGGAAATTTTGTATTTGGCAGTACTGATAGATCATGCTATTTGTCAAACAGTAGCATCAACCATTTTCTTTCCAGTCTGAGCACCAGTTTTAGTTTGTTATTTTTAGAATCTTTATTGTTTAAAGTTACATCAAATTCAAATCATACATGAAATATCAAGACAGTATTTTAAATACTTTTCAGATATTTTTAAAATAAAAAAATCTATTACGTCATTTAATTGCTTGTTTTTTTTAATATAAAAAATACAATTGAAAATGCACTGGCTATCAAAGAGTTTTAAATGAAGATGTGAAGATACATTAAACATTTCTTTGTTTTCCAAAAAGTATCTTCAGTATTTTTTGACTGAAGTACTTTTGGATACTTTTTGGACAATTTATCCAAGTGATAAGTAAACTTTCGTATCACTTGGCAATCTTTTATGGAAATGTCCATAAAACTCCATTGCATCCTTACTGGAATAATGTAATTTTTCAGCTTCTGGAACCACAAGCAGAAAGAAATGCAGAGCTATTAATTTGTTGTTGGTATAAAAAAAAATTGTGTTTTTGTTGATAAAATATTATTATTCACGATGACATATCTGATCAAGACAAGATTTTTTTTAGCGATTAAAATTTGTTTCAACAGTCAAATTTACAAAATGTGATCTTCAGAGAACCCTTATGTGTTCCATGGAAACTATAATTTTGCATATGCTAGGAATACAAAAATGTTGTGTTATAATTCATCAAAGAATTTTTTTCGGAGAGTAATATAAGAGCTAGAAGAGATGTGTTTTCTATTGCATGTTATTTGTTACCTTTCCTTCTGCTAAATGATTTGAAACACTTGTTCACTAGAATGTATGTAGAATTATTAAAATAAAGTGACATTAATTAAGTGTAAATCTTGGAGTTAGATTGAACGATACAATTTTGCAAAACATCAGAACAGTGTTCCTTGTAGAAAAGATTGTGTTAAACAAATATGCACTGAGCTTCAATGTAATTCATGTACAGGGTGATTCGTGAGTAATTAGCATAACTTTGAGGTAATATGGGACCTAAAATTCATATGAACATATATTCAGAAACACTTTGTTTTCTGTCATTCAAACATTTTCTACTTTTAAAAAAAATTAATCATAACTTAAGAAATCAGTAAGATTATGAGTTTAAATTTTGTGTGTGCATTTTTTTATCAATATGCTAAGATTTTGTCTTATGTAAATATTAAAAATGTTAACTGTTTAAAGCCAGATATTTCAGAAACCATAAATTACAATACTTTTATAGAAACAAAATGTATGCTATATATTTTGTAATGACAAACAAAATATTTTTTAAAATTTTTCTATAGCTTACAGTTATCAACAAAACAACCTAAAACGATTTTGGATTACGCTTAAAAAGGTTTTTAGAAAAAGCTATCACAATATCTGTTATGATAAAAATGTTGACAATTACAACCAGTTTGTTTTGTCATTCAACCAAATCTATAAAAAAATGCTACTTTCATTACCAATGATATATTTACGAATATTTTTGTATATTTTTACAAATGTTTATTGAAGTTATTATTACTTTAACCTATATCAGTCAACATTAACGGATATTTTGTTGGTTTTATAATTTTATTAATTGTTAATTAATTAATTTTATAATTAATATCTATTGTTTGTAATTTATTACAGACAAATATGCCTAAATATAAACTAACTTGATATCATTCTTAGATATTGTAATACCATAATTTATAAGACAGACACCTTGTAACTAGCATGGAAAATTATCAAAATTTTGAGAATTAAAATTTAATTATTTTTTCTCACTATTTTTTAAATTTTGCTGTTATTATCATATATATATATATTAGGAATTTAAATTAACAAATTACATTAAAAATACAATAATGGACCCTTCCCACTTGAAATAAAATGTGTCTTAAATTTCATGAATTTTGAAAATTAAGAATGCTAATTTATGCAGTTTTTAACATTAATTAGGATGGTAAAATCAAATTTCAAAAAAAATCTTAAAAAAAGTTTTGAATTTTTAAAGATTTTAAATGACCGCCATTGTAAAACTATTGAATAAATTTAACTGGTTTTGCCAGGGCTATTGCCATAATCGATTTATGTTCCAGGTTTGAATCAGATTGAACCAAAACTACGACTCTCTCTCTCTCTCTCTCTCACACACACACACATTATATATATATATATATATATATATATATATATATATATATATATATATATATATATATATATATATATATATATATATATATATATATATATAAACGAACCCTCAAAAAGCTATCTATAGATCAGGATCGGTGCTCATTTCTAGGTCACGGGTTTGAGTGTTTCCTGCATGAACTCCAATAGCACATTTTTCCAATGGAAATTCGCTAATAAAAAATAGAATCCCAACACAACATGTTATAAAAACATGTTTTAACGATCACGCAGCATACGACTGTAAAGCTATTATAGATTTCTTCCATAGGAAAATAATTATTTAAAAAAATAAAACTATTTTTATTACAAAATTGTATTTCTTGTACAATAACTATTTGAATAAATTATTCAACATAGTACTATTTAGTTAGTCTATGAAATGAAGAAATTTTATTAATGGATTTTCTATGGAATGGAGATTCGAATAAAATAGCGCCGGAATTTTCAAATATTAGTTCCTTGTTCATTCTGTTGTCAAAAGTATATAATCATACAGTAATAGGTTTTTAATGTGTGATTTTTGTGTTCATTAAAAATAACGGTTTGTACTATTATTTTATTAAGGCTACGGTACATATTTAAGGCAATATAGCAAAATAATTTCGTATGTGTTTATGTTATTTTCACAGGTCTTTAAACATTTCTAACCTAAAATATTCTTTTACCTTTTGTTGGCCTTTAGAAAGGCATTTTTTAAACTACACAAAATATTGTTTTTGTGAATAATGAAATTTAAAGTAAATGTATGAGTTTGTGATTTACATTACATTAATTGAATTGTGTAATTTACTGTGTATAACAATAGAAATACAGTTGTTAGTCTAGTTTCAAGGTTAGGTAAAATGTAAAAACATTTAGTTTCTGCTTGGAATTATAAGAAACAAAATGTTTTTAATATTTGTATATCTAGTTAAATATTTAATAATACCTAGTTGACTTCTGTAATGTAAGAAATGGAGGAAATAGGTTACAGTCTCAATAGACCTTACTTGTTTTGATAGCAAATAAATACTAATGTGGTGGGGACAAACAATAATAAGGCATAGGATTTAGCCTGCACACCAATAGTAAAACTTTATATGAGGTACTATAAATTAGTTAGATACAGTTAATGTTTATATGTAGCCCTAATTGTCTACAGGTGTTTTGATTTCTTTCTTAATTAGCTTAATGAAAACTGCTTATCTTTTACCACATCAACCAAAAAAATGCTAGAACTATAGGCCTACCATCCTTATGTTTTGTAAAACTAGTATACTAAACCCAACTATATCTGAGCTACATACATTTGCTGGGACTTTATATGGTTAAAATATATGTGTAGGATCTAATGCTGTAGATGTTTTAATTTTTTTTTTTTTTTTTTAGTTCATTATAATGAAAAGATTTTTAAGACATTATTGCCATTATTGACCCCTTTGTAGATTGTTAACCATATCTTGCAGTATTATTCTAAAACAGTGTGACCATGTGATCACCAACTAACAGTAAAACAGTGTGTTCAGTAATTTTTTTTGTTTGTTAATTTTTCCTTTGGTTTTTTTTCCTAAGTAGAACGTATGTATAAAGTTGTATTTGTCACTCTCAAAACTGACAACACAGGTCTAGGTTTTTTTAGAAATTAAGATTTGCAAGGTAAGAAATTACATAACAAAACAATATTTGTTTAGTGCAAAGTAATATGATTTATTAAAAAATTAGTAACCTAATAAACACACAAAAATTGTACATGTAATAAACAATTGGAAACGCTTAAACACTTTTATAACGACTTTAATTACTTTAATGATTGCATAAATCATAAATTGACACTGATACACATTTTTATCACATTTTTTAATAATTCTTCTGATTCTTGGCTACTTGTTATTTAACTTCTAGGCATCTTTTTAATTTCTTTTGTGTGATCGTTTGGTCAACCCCAATCTATTTTGGGTTAGATAGCATATAGGAATAATATTTCCCTTATCATTTATTGAAATAATTTTGCAGTTTTATCTCAAATATGAAAAAAGCCTTATTTCTGATTTAACCTTTCTTACCCTTCCTACAAAAGCTAAAGATGTTTAATGATAATACCCTATCGCATATTACTTGGAATTTATTTTATTAAATTTATTTGTTTTAGCAATAGGTCTATTCCTTCTGATTAATTACGATATCTTTAAGTACAGGTATTATTCACATTTTTAAGCTTAATTATTTTATAGTTTATCAGATTTTGAACCCCATTCTTAAAAAGATGAAATATTTTATCTAAGCCCATGAAAAATCTATCCATCTGTCTGTGAATATATCTAGCAGGCAAGAATGTTTTGTTCTGTTGGAAAACAACAGTATTAGAAAAAGTAAGATATTTTTTTTATTTGTTATTGTTATACTTGTTATTATTGCTACACTTGTAGAAATAACAAGTACTGTACACATCACAAATGTGATTAAAAGTAAAATTTAAACATATTTTTGAAAAGATTGCAGTGATAACTTTGTATTGTTTGTATGTGTATGTTCAATAAAATCCTTAGGGAAACCAAATAGTCTCTGGCAGTAATTGTATTGGCATCTTTTAGCCAATGCTGAAATACATTTTTGTATTGTAGACATCTGTGTGTGAAATATAGACATGTTAAAAAAATGGAAAAGAAAAATACAAATAACAGTTGATTGATACTATAAAGTGATGAGCAAGTGATTAAAGTAAAACAACACTTGAAAGATGTCTAACTAGGAGGTAAGTAGAACAAAAAATTGTTAATTGGCCTATATGAATTAGTCAATTTGGTTGGAATACACATTAATTTATTTTCTCAATGACACTTAATGATAAGTTGAGAAAATAATAAAGCTTATTTGTAAATCTTGACAAAATTTCCAATTCTTTTAAAGGTAAAGTACCACAGAAATTTGAATCTATTTGTTGTATACTTTTAGTAATTTCTTAGAAATTGTTTATGTTTTGAGCATTTAATTTTTACAGACTGGTGGCGAAGGCAAAAGAAATGTGATTTGGCTACTTTGGTAAAAATAATTCAATAAAAAATTATTGTTATATATTTAAAGTTGTTTTTATTACAATATTCCTACTAACTTACAAAATATTACAAACATATTTGTAAAGTAAAATGTGCATTATCAGATTTATACTCGTACCTAATGTTTTATGTAGGTACTAATGTGTTCTACTAATGTTCTATGTGACACTAATTAGCAAATTTTCAATAGAAAATTAGTTATTGGAGACGCTATAAGGGTAAGACACAGACTCAAGATTGTAAAATCAGTGCCATCTAGATTATTTTTTGAAGGGGATGCTAAAAATTTCCTATATTTGTGTGTGCGTGTTAGCATTCTAGCGTTCACAATTTTTGTTCAGTTTGGTTCAAACTAAACACAAAAATCTATTTTGATAATAGCTTAGACAAATTTTTTTATTCAAATAAATCTGGGTGGAAATACAATGGTTTCAAAATGACTAATGGCATTTTTTATGTCCATATTTTATGCTAATTAAATAATGAGGATGAGGGATCATCATTAGTGGAATGGGTAAAGCAATGGACGTAACTGCAGACTGACTGGTGTCTTAGGAACATTAACCATCGAGCTCATCTCAAGTATTTAAAATCTTTAAAAAAATCATACATTTTTGAAAATGTGGTATGATTTTCACTGTTAAAATTTACATAAGTTAAAATTTTTTTATCTCAAAAGTTCATCAAAAATAAGAAAATGAATTTGACGGAGATAAATATATTCATGAATTTTTATTGATTTGAAGTAATAATTGTTTATTAACTGCATTAATTATTGTAATTTAACTCTATGGAAAACCAACAGAAGCTTATAGTGCCCCTCTATGATCTGCCTAAATATCTACTTACATTATCAATGGTATTCATAAATTACTCGATTAATTTTTAAAAAAAATTTCTTAAGGCGACAAGCACATTGAGGCTATTATCACCTTCCTAAATATAAAGTGTTAAAGTCGTAAGTGAGTGTCCGGTACCGAGTGGAACATCTAAATCCTCTCAATAGGTGCAGCTAGTCTGCACCCCCTGCAAGGATTTTGATTAAAATATTATAATGAAGCATGGGTATTCAGCTAGTAGCCTAATGTATATTTGTTGTTATAATAATTGATTAAAATTTTTTTGTGTATTAAGAGGTGAATGAAACAGTTTTCTTTTTTTTCTGTCCATAAAATGAAAATTGTATCAATTTTATTATGTATTGTAAATTTTCAAAAAAAACTTATTCTATTCCATATTTAATACAAAATAGTTTGTGAAATGGGTTTAAACCAGCTATTGTCTATAACTGTTTCAGTAGTGAAGTAAAAATTAATTTTGGCTCTCACAAATTAATTTTGGTATATCGCTGAAATGTTGTGAGCTTGTGCCAAATTGGAATGAAAATCTTGAAACAAATTTTTTACAATATTTGATAATCAGCTGAGTAAATGTTTTCCTAATTGTTTATTTTATTACAGGTGAATTTGTAAGCAATAACTCAAAATCAGCTGGCACTTTAAGTCATTGTAGATGTGGTCGAAGTTATAGTAATTATCGTTTACTTTACATTCATCAGGTACTAGAATGTAGAAAAGACTTGCAATTTAAGTGTCCGCATTGTGTTGCCGTCTATAAGCGTGAACAAAGTCTTACTGAGCATTTGGCGAAGATGCATAAGAAAGGAACATAGTACTGGATTTCTTTTGCAATAATTAAGTAGATTGTATCTATTTATTTTTAAAATGATTAAAAAGTTATATTAATATTTCACTAGTAGAATTTTTATTCTAATCCTATATACTTCCTACTTTGGTTTCTTACTCAATTTTCCAATATTAAATCGATAGCTTTTATTTTTGTAGTTCCTATCATGTGGTTGAAGCGATCTTGATATCTGTTTGCGAGAAAATACTTTAGCGGAAGAGTGCGGCAGACAGTCTAGTTGAAAATGAAATATTGAATGATTGGAATTAACTTCCATATTGTCTGTATGTATTACAGACCAATAACATACAGTTTTTAAAATATAAAACAGAAAATCTGTATATTTGGTTGTCAGAAAAGTTTAGCAACTTACAGATATCAAACAACCAGGAACGATATACTCAAATTGTTTAGTTTTGTCGTATGGCTGGTGAATTAATCATAGTTTCCCTTTATACAAATATTAAAAAATGATTCAAAGAGAAAAGAGTTCATAATTATGTTGTTTGTTAGAAGTCTGAATTTTTTCGTAGAATTCAATAAATTACACAAGACTGATATAGTTTTATTTCGTTTTTGTTTGTTTGTTATTGTGAAACCAAACAGATTTTCAGTTGTGTTTGAACAAACTGTCAGCTTTGTTGTATTAAAGCTTGTTGTTCTATAGTTAAATATAGTTTATATTTGAAAACTAAAATTATTGTTTCTACAAAATAAATAATTTGTAGAAATTAAATTTTAGTTTGTTTTAACAAATTAAACATCTGAATTTGTTAACATGTCAGATGTGTTCTGCAGGATTAATTTTAATCATATATAATAAATAGATGTATAACTTAATAAAGCTGAGACAGCAATTTTCAACTGAATTTGAAAAAAATATGACTTTTAATATTGTAATGATTTACTATGTTCAGTATAATAATCTGCCTTCCCTAGCTGCATCGATTTTTCTTTCGTTGACGTGTTTCGGAGAACCTCCATCTTCAAAAACTTTTTCTATACTGGTCACAAATATTACGGCTCGTCCTATTTATACCTTTCTAGCTCCACCTCGTACCTCTCCTCTATTTATGTGCCTGTGTTCAACGCGTGTACATTAAACCTAACGTGCTCGCTTCTGATTGGCTCTTCAAAATCATACGTTTTCGCTCGCTTCTGATTGGCTCCTTTCAAACTTTCTCTTCAACGGTCGTCCCTCCTGTTCATTTTTGAAAATTTTTAGATTTTTAAACGTAATATCTGCTTGCGACGATATCTGTTCATTTATTATGTTTTCTCCCTTTAATTTAGATTTAAAAATTTCCAAGTTCTCTAAAATATTCATACGTCTTCCTTTTTCTGCCACATGTAGTACCTTCATTGAGTTTTCTATTGCTCAAGGTATGTGTCCCTCTTTTTATTCAAAATTTTCAAAAATTAACAGGAGGGACGACCATTGAAGAGAAAGTTTGAAAGGAGCCAATCAGAAGCGAGCGAAAACGTATGATTTTGAAGAGCCAATCAGAAGCGAGCACGTTAGATTAAATGTACACGTGTTGAACACAGGCATGTAAAAGAGAAGGGGTACGAGGTGGAGCTAGAAAGGTATAAATAGGAAGAGCCATAATATTGGTGACAGTATAGAAATAGTTTTTGAAGATGGAGGTTCTCCAAAATGCGTCAACGAAAGAAGAATTTATGAAGCTAGGGAAGGCAGATAATTATACATTCAGTTATACGTTCAGTATAACAATAATCCTAGCAGAAAAGAAGAAGAATATAAAAAGAATTGTAATGATTTTGTTAAATTCATAACTATCGTTTTTAGAAAACAACCAGCTGATGCCAGTAGAAAGAATGGGTTGAAATATTGCATGCATACTCATGTTGCTTTTATGTTCTGAGTACATCAACAACATTTTCATCATATTTAAATTTTCAATGAGATCAATAGTTTTTGTTTTATGCAGGTATAAGATCTGTATAATTATAATATATTTATGTTAATAATATCTGTTTAACATTAAAGTAATACATTTTTTACATATTTGCAAATTTTATATTGTCTGGCATAATGAAAACAAAAATATTTGCAGGTCCGATCCTTCAAACATTTTTAGTATTAGGGGTGGCCCAACCTAAAATATTCTGATACTTCATTTCCCAAATTCACAGCTTCCCAATTTGTTTCAGAGCAATTTTTTTGTAAACAATTTATTTTTGTAATAAATTTCTTTACTGTTATTCATTAATCTTAGGCTTGTTGCTGCTTTTCTTAATAAAACATTGAAATTATGCATAATTGTGTGTTACATTATGCATAACGTAATTAAAGTACGAGTAATTTATAAACTTGTAATAAATACTGGTTTAAAATAAAGTGTAATGTTTGTGTTATTGTTAACGTTATATAAGACTGTGCAGAAAAAAAAACAAGTTTTAAAACTAAGATAAATTTAATTAATTTTTGTAAAATTAAGTATTTTGTTGAAACGATTAATAAACTAACCAACCACTCTTGAGATGTGAATCTGAAGTAGTTTTTGATCAAGTTAAGTTCTGAAAGCTTTGTTCTCCTGAAGCCGCGCTGACTGGAAGGGTAACAGAAGCGTTGAACATTTTTTAACGTAATTCACAGTATCAAAGTAAATTGCAACAAAAAATATTAATTTAAATGGGTTATGTTCAAGTTATATAGAAAAACTTCTTTTTTTAATGTACATATCTTATGCCAGTTAGATTAATGTATAATTGGCGTTAATGGAAAAGGTAAAGCTTGTAGCAATAACTGTTGACCTGAATCTATGACAGGTGCACAGTTCAGTGTTACTAGACTGACTGGTTTCTTAACCACCAAGCACTTGTGAAAAAAGTAATTATGTGATATAATGCTATACTCTAATCTAACAGTATTACTTAATATTTTTTTTTTTAACGTCCGACTATTGTGCGCACTTGGGCTAATGCAGACGGTGGGATGATTTATAGCGTATGAAAATGCCAAGCCCTGGCTGACCAGGAATCGAACCTGGGTCCTCAGGGTGAAAGCCCAGTGCGCTATCAACTAGGCCACCGAGGCGGCTGTATTACTTAATAATAACTTATTAGACTATGGTAGTATATACTGTACATAGTCTATAATACAATAGACTACGGTAGTCTATTGTATTTAATATTCAGGGCTAGTTGGTCGATGTGGCTAAAGCATCGGTCAGTCTGCTGTATCTAAACTATGCAACTCAAGGTTCTTAGTTCGAGCCGCAGTTACTCCCATTACTTTATCCTTACCATTAACACTGATCTCTGCTCCTCTTTTGTCTATCTGGTATAAAGTATGAACGTTAAAAAAAAATGTATTTAGTATTCAGCAGGCCAAATTATCGATTTAAAAATAAATTTAAACTATCATTGGAAAGAAAAACATTATATCTATTTTGCGTGTTCTCTGCTGCAAAAAAATTTACCTAATCCAGGTTGGGGTTGGTTATGAATAAGTCTCCTAGACTGGCACATAGGTAGCGCAGGCCTCCAGCGATTATTTCGATATTTAGTCCAGCAGCATAAGTTTCATAGTTAAGTATGATCAGGCATACGAAATAAAAGTAAAATGTACAAGTCTTAAGAAACAAGAAAATAGAATAAGGGACCGGAAAATTAAAAATAACCGATGTACAGGTACCAGCAGTTCAACAATAGGTTTAAATAATGGAAACGATGAAGATATTTGGAAGCATTAATTTTAAATGTGATTTATTAATTCATAAACATTTTAAATTATTGAGTTTTATATTTATCTGCCCAATATGCAAAACTTTAACATTAACTTTAGTCTGAATGTTGTGTTTCATAACTGATTAGTAAAATTTGAATTAGAAATGTTTTTAACCGCTACTATGTATGTATCTGCCTGACTGCCCTGCATATTCATAATTATGTTCATTACTGTACATAGCATTTTATATACACCCACTTTTTTCTAAAACTGTAATTTATTTTAACTATATATAAATATATATAATAGTCTGATATTCAATGCCTTAATTGTAAAACATGTTATAGTAATATTTTTATGAAATTGTTTACTTCTGCACTTATTTTCATTATCTGAAGCTCCACAACAATACTTTGTAACAATTAATTTAACCTACGTCTTAAAAAAAATTCAGGCTTGATATTGTGATTTTTTTTTTGCACAAATCACTGAGTAGTCTATTGTAGTTTTGTTTGGCACGTCACAGCTTGAAGGTTAGTTCACGTTTACTAGTAATTTTTTATTCTAATAGCAAAGTCATGTGATATAGTATTACAAAAATATAACTAATTATAAGGCACATAAAGAAGAATTAAATAATACTGCGATCACAACTTTTGTAATAAGTAAAATTGTTTTATATAGTCTAAGAATCGATAGCACACTGTCCTATTTTCTTAGTTTGCTTCCAGTAAAAAGTGAGTACTGTAATTTTATCCTGTCTTGTGGCCCAGTTTACCACCAGTGTTACTTTCAGTCACTGGTTTAATTTCAAAGGTGCAAAACTTCGTTTTTTTTTGTGATTATGTACGGAGTGAAGTCATTCAGAAGGTCTGCAAGCCTAATTTAATTGTAACGTTGTTCTTTAACTGTTAGAACAGATGTATTGGTGAATAATTTTTACTTTTTAAATATATTAATAAAATTTTACTCCATTTTTGGTAGGGATACAAGAAAATTTTTTAAATAGCAACTTCAGTATCACTTTAAGGCTCACCTAGTACCTGTCAGCCATTGGATTGGTGTTCCATAAGTTTAATTTCAAATTTTAAACCATCTTTGTTGTAAAATTATGATTAAAATTTCAGCTGTAACTATTATGCATCCAAATTGTACTGTTTTCCTTTAGATCTTAATATGTTAATATTCTAAAAATGATTTCCTTTATGATTTCCTCTTTAATAATTTGAAAAACATTTAACTTATATTAAACAATTTAAATGGTGTGTAGAGACTATGCACCTTTGAAGTGAATATTTGTTAATGACCCTCTTAAACCAGTATTCGGGATAGACTTTAAAAGAGCCACCTCAAAGTCTATACCAGATAGACAAATGAGGATGAGAGATCAAAGTTAATGGTAAGTATACAGTAATGGGAGTAACTGCGGCTCGAACTAAGAACCTTGAGTTGCACAGTTTAGATACAGCAGACTGACCGATGCTTTAACCACATCGACCAACTAGCCCTGAATATTAAATACAATAGACTACGGTAATAAGTTATTATTAAGTAATACAGCCGCCTCGGTGGCCTAGTTAATAGCGTATTGGGCTTTCACCCCTCGGACCCAGGTTCGATTCCTGGCCAGGGCTTGGCATTTTCATACGCTATAAATCATCCCATCGTCTGCATTAGCTCTAGTGTGCACAATAGTTGGACGTTAAACACCAAAAAAAAGACTTTAAAAGAAACTAATGACTTGTACTTGCCCCCTAGTATTTCAATATTTACATTTGTTTACTCTGAATTATATTTCGTTTCACCACAAAATTTGCTATACTAGGCGTAAAGAAGCATTTACATTAGTATATATATGTATATAAACACACATTTATATTTGTGCTTTCCATCCCTCTCAAACTCTTTTTCTATTCATGTATTCATTACTATGTGTTATTCTCGTTACGTTATTCTCAATTTGATTTCACTGCATTACAAAATTTTCAGTACTGAGCGTATAGAAGTAATCACTTCAGAAAGCTATTTATTCCTATGAGATATCAATTCAATGGCCGAAAGGAACGGAAATGCCTTAAAGCGCTTGCTGTACAATGAGAAAAGCTACGTGAAGAAACGTGTTTTATAATGTTGCAGTATTAATTAATTTTGAAATGTTTGGCATTTTTTTGACTGCGATTGATTGAAATCAGTGAATGTAAAGTTTTAGATAGTTTGTCTTGCCAAGAGTTTTTTTTTTAAATCATGTGTCACTAGTGATAAACTTTTATAATTACAGCCAAAATATAAAGAATCAACCCATAAACTATGTAGAAATTTATGATTCACATATGTGTCATTAAATATTATTAGTATAAATCATAATTATTTATATTTTTAGAATATAAATTAACATAGCCTATTAACTAAGAGCTTTGCTTGTCGTTATTTGGATAAAATTAATACATCTTTTTACCAGTTTCTTAAATATTCTTAAGTTTTAAAAAACCGTTTGACACTAACTTTTTTTTTTACCTACAGGTCGTAAACAGTGGCATGAATTGCACAAACATTCTTCAATCAGCTGTATTCTAGACAGTCTTGGTACATTCCCATGTTCCGAATGTGGTAAAGTTTATCAGTACAAACGCTCTCTTTGGAGGCATAAACGCTACGAATGCGGAAAGCTGCCGATGTTTAACTGTCCGCATTGCACACGGAGATTTGCGCTCAACTCAAACATGTTGAAGCATGTGAAAAGAAGACATGTACAAGAATTTATCGGCCATGATTTGTAACAGTTGTATGCAGTTTAGTTTTTGTTGTAGTTATTTAGTTAAATACACACAATTAAAATTCATTCCTACTAAATTTATTTTCCTGGAACTGTTCATCTTAAATTAATTTAATGTGAACAGTAAAGAAACATAAATAGATAGATTATAGTTTGAATGAACGTATGATAAACATATTTCAGTTTTTAAATCTTAACACCTTGTGTACATTATTTTAATCATGTTAACGTATTGACAAAATGCATCATGAGAAGTTAAATGTCATTATTTATTTTTCCTATATGTAAACATTTTTTATGTATTTAATTCATTATGTACTCAATTCATATTTATTTTGTTGCAAAAGACAGTTTTATATGTATGCGTTGCATAGTGCTTTTCATCGCAGCGAATGTCCATTCTGAAAACATTATTGTTTAGGATAAAATGCGACTTTTGGTGTAATATATTTATAGGATTGTTGGCTCAGTTTGATTAGCAGGTTTTAAATCCATAGCACTCGAATAATGTGATCATTAGTATCACACGACGACAGACACACTCATAACCTTACTGGCTATCATTTTGTTCGTCCACGTCCAGGATCTGAGAAATTGGACATTTCTTTATGTTGAAAACATTCAGTTCACCATATCAAAATAATTAAATATGGTTTGTTTGTTCAGTACTGTGTTTGATAATAATAAATCTTCTTGAAGTACTTATTTACAAGTGCAGTACATCAATTATTATTTAGTATTGTCTTTGTTGGATTAATATTTAAAAAATAAATATTTAATATAATCGCTACTGTTTTACTTAAGGAATGAAAACAAATTTCAAAACACTAAACATATCATAGCAACATTTCAATATATGATGATAGCGGCAAACAGTTGTCTCACTTGAAGTGATAGAATTTCCAAAAGTTCTTTTTACCTTACCATTAAGATTTCACCGACTTAATCAGCATTAAAATATATATAAATTAACGCTTTGAAATTACACTGAAAATACAACAAAAAATGTTCCCTGACCGCCATAAAAAAAATTATTAATTTCAACGGATTTTGAAAATCCAAAATTCTATATATATGCAGTTTTTAACACACATTGGTGACATTGTATTTTCAAAAAAAAAAAAAAAAAAATGTAAGACAAAAATATGAACTTTTAATTTTAATTTAATTTAATTTCATTTAATTGCCATTTTGAAAATGTTTGAACAATTTTTTCGCCAAGTTTGAATTAAATAAATCCAAAATTGTGAATAAATGTGTACTAAATGTCACACACACACACACACACACACACACACACACACACATACAATTTTAATTATATAAATTTTAATGGCCCCCATCAAAATATGATCTAGAGGTGCTTATTTTTTAAGACCAGGATCATGGTCATTTTTTAAGACCATGACGGCCGTTCTGGTAACTCATTTTTCCAATGGAAATTTATTTAAAAAAACTGATTTTAGTAATACGTAATACGAATAGTTTAGAAAAGTATGTTACCAAATAGAAGCCATTTCAAACTTAAAAATCATAACTTCTATCACATAGGCTCTTTTTGAAAATCTGGGTTTCACCATCATAATCAAAATCTGTATAAATCATAATTTAAAATTTTCGGATTTAATTGAAAATAAACCCTGATTACAATTGGATTGATTTGAAAATATAGAAAATGCATTCCTTTTTAACTGGTAATTGAACTTATCCAAGATTTTACTGAAATCAGTTTTTGTGCAAGTTTGAGTTAAATCGGCACTAGTTGCAAATTCTAGAGTATTAACAGTTCACATGGATTGAAGTTAAAAATAAATTTAGTCAAACTTGGCACAAACATTTATTTTAGAAAAATCTTGGGTAAGTTATTTCAAAATGAATGGGCATTCAAGAAGGTACATCTTAAATCATTTTAAAAAATTATGTTTTTTAAAAATTATTTTCTGAATATTAATATTTATATTTTTTAGTAACTAAAATTTTATAAAGCAGTAGAAATTACAGTACTTATTCACTATCCAGGGCGCCAATTTATACAGCGCACCTTAGTGGTTAAGTTAGGTCAGTTGATCATAAATATGTCAATCATACTTTCATTCTTTGACTTCTGCTCATCTTCTTCCCATAATTCATGTCACAATATAACTACATTCTGAAACTAGGGCTAGTATCCTGCGAGTGGAATGAATGTGTGGGTCAGCTAAATTACGTAAAAAAAACATCAGGGAACAGCTTGTCACTTGGATTCCTACTTGGCAGAATACATGTGGCAGTTGGATGTAGTTGCTTCTGGCAGCAGTGTTATCTCAATGAGCCTCGCTGACGTTATCTTTTGGGGCTTGCTGCAAAAAACTGACTGATCCTAAACGGCTGTAATTTATTTTCAGTGTAAATAAAGGTCAGTAGTTTGTGTTAATGTATTTTTTTGTGATTACAAAAAAAATTGTTGAAAAAAGAGATACTCCAGATAACAAAATTATTTGCTATACTTATTTAAAAGTAGAACAACTTTTTTCTTATAAATCTTTCGAAGACATTCATTTTATTTTGATACTGTTCCAGTCACCCGATGATATACATTACCCACTACTGTATTATTTCCAGTATTGACTGTTTCATTTCTTATTAAACCAACTGAAATTGATGTCAGGATGCACGATGTGCCTCCAAAATGTAACTTCATGTAGCTCTATAAAAAATAATCTTACTCAGACCTGAAGAACAAACTTGTCAATAAATATTACCAAAACTTGCGTTAGATTTTTCTCTAAACTTATTTTTAAAGTGTTAATTTAGTCAAATGTTAATACCAGATGGTAGATAATAATGATGTGTATGGACATAATAATCCAAGTTAATATTGCTTTTCCATTAGCATCTAGAAGGAAATAACTTTACACTAAACAATAAAGGTTAATGCTTATCTTCTATTATTGAATGCTTATCTTCTTCTTCTTCAAACCATTTTTTACTGTATATGATTGCTGTGCGACTTGGGTTTTGTAATTAAAAGGTTAGTCATTGAGATACAAGATTTTGAAACAGGTTTTAGGAATCTGTAACCGCTGATTTTAGTATTGGCAAAGTTTATTTCTATTTACTGTGTTTGTCTAAGAAAAGCAGCTGGTAAGTGTTTCCACGTTATATAACCTTAACGGTTTTCATGCTCCTGATATTTTTTGTGGAAAATGTTTAAAATTCATTATTATTCATTTATCTGGAACTCTTCTTTGTCTTCAAAAATTTAACAGTTGCCAAAAAAAAAAAAATTCAATGTTCAGCACTGCAGGAAACAATAATTTATACAAATGGCAAACTATTGTTGTTGTTAACACTGGGCGATTGTAATTGTTGTCATAGTAACCAAGTGGTATAAAAAATAATTCTACAGTATCTCTTTTATGCTAGCCTCAGATACATAAGTTACAACTTGCCAAAACATTTCTGTAGCCTTTTTGTGCGTTTATTGTTTGAAATTACATTGTTCATTGAAATATTAAAATTAAAAAAAAAATTTCTGACAATTTATCTGTTTTACTATGTTTTATTAACCAGTTTTTCAAAAATTATTAACAACAACTCATCTGTTTGTAGGCTTTTCTTTCGTATGCTGGAAATGTAACCGATCTTACATGCTCAAAGGGACACTACAGCGTCACTTAAAGTATGAATGCGGTCTTGAGCCTCAATTCAACTGTTCTTTGTGCCATTTTAAGTCAAAACAAAGAGGAACCGTTCTTCGTCACATGAGAAAGAAACATCCATGTAATTGGAACGAAGAGATTATTGCAGGAAAAGTTTAAGATATGAATTTTTTTTTAAATTTTGTACTTTTTATAAACTTTTCAAATAAAATTGGTATCATATTTGTGGCACCTTATAAGTATTGTTATTATTTTCTTTTTTAATTTTGTTTTGATTAAGATGAAAACAAAGTGATCTTTTTTTTAGACAAAATGTTTTACTGGGGACCACTTGTTTTGTTTTCAATAGGCTTAAATTAGACTCCTGGTTTTGATTGTAACCTTAACATATTGTACTAAAGAATTTAGGGGGAATATTTTTTTGTACCAAAATTTTATATTTTCAAATGGAATTGGTTAGGTGTCTTTTTAAATGCAAACATAGATTATATGATGTATATGATCTATAGTTTTTTTTTTAAATGTAAATAAGGTCCCTTCTAAAATGAAACTATGGTTTGAAGTACAACTGGTTTTAATTTTTGAGGAAAAAATTGTTCATGAATATTCTTTATTATTTTAAGATTATGACTATACGAAATAGAATTTTTTTAAAGTTCTTATGAAAAAAAATATATGGAAGGCCATACTTAGTATGTACTTATATTCTTACACACAGTTGACATTAAATTGCATTTTTTAAAATAAATTGACCTTATAAAAATACATCAGGTAATTCTACAGCACTAAAGGGATTTTTCTGATAACTTCTGAACCAGAATTTTTTTAACAATAACGACCAGTATGTGTTATTTGGCTCTTCAAAAGCTACATTTGATCAGAATATTCTTGAAGTCGTGTTTTAGAAAATGTTAACGTGGGTTTTATTATCATAGCTCGTAGTTTTAACTTTGTGGTCACGTAGCTAATTCCAAAAAACTTCTCGGAGAAAGATGCAGAAATACTTAGTTTTAAAATTTAAACAAAATAAGAGTAATAATTTTTGCTCTAGAGTAAATTACATAGTTGAGGTGCTATCTAAAAGTTTGGGGAATTTGAATTCCACATGTGAACCATTTATGGTATGACTTGCTATCAGTAGTGTGGGCAAACAGTTACCTCTTTGTGAATTAGTGTGCCAACAGCTGTGATGGTTAGTGCCGCTTTCTTAGTTTTATGCATTTGTCTAACATTGTGTTTTAGTGCTGCGGCCCTTTCTTAAACTTGTGTAAATGGCAGGTCTTAAGGAGCAAAGAATCTGCATCGAATTTTTGATGATGGCCGACCATCATCAAACATGACACCAAAAAACATTGCAAAAGTGAGATAAGCTACTGCTGCAAATCATAGATGAACAATCCATGATGTTTTTACGATCATAAAACTGTCATACAGGTCTGTGCAATACATCTTGTCAGACAATTTGGCCATGAGATTCACTGCTGTAAATTTGTACCGGAGACTGCTGAGATCACCGCACAGCTGTCTGCACTGAATTGAAAATTGTAACAAGAGATAACCCCAAATTCATCTCTAATGTCATAACTGGTAATAATGCATGCGTTTTCAGTTATAACCCTGAATCTAAGCAGTGTTCATCACAGTGGAAGTCATTACAACCAAAAAAAGTTCACAGTAATGTAAAGTCTATATTGATTTTTTTTTTTTTACATCAAAGGCATTCTCCCCCACCTAGTCAATTCAATGGAAAGTTTTATTGTAAAGTTTTTAAATGGATATGTGAGAGCATTAGGAGCAAATGTTCAAAGCAGTAGAACAAAAGCTGTTTTTTTCCACCTTGACAATGTGTCTGTGCACATCACTAGTAGTTGGAATGTTTGCTTCTAAAAATGTGGTAGTGATCCCCCACTCACCCTATTCACCTGACCTTGTTCTGTGCAAATTTTTCTGTTCTCCAAAATAAAGTTGAATTTGAAAGACTGCCATTTTGACACATTTGAGGAGATCCAAGCAGAATAGCTTGCTTTGAACACTTACACTTACAGACTTCCAGGAACGTATGGAAGGTGCTATTTTGAAGGAGACGATGGACACTAGGAGTTATGGAAAAGCAATCTTATTTTTATGAGAAAATTCTCTGCAAGTTTGGGTAGAATCTCGTACACATTACAGGTGAATGTCCATTTAAAAATTTGTTTACAGGTCTGAATAGTAACTTAAAAAAAACCGTGAATAACAAAAAGGATGTACTTAAGTATATACAAGATGGTCAGCAAATTTACAGCATTGACACTTTCACGAACCTTATTTGTAGACCTGATAGCAGAGGGAAAAAATAATGGTAGAGAAGGGAAATCCATTCCTAGATCTGTTAAAGAGAATGGATTGAAATTCGGCAAGTAGATTGTGGACCCGTTCTGATGAAGGAAAATGTAGAAAACACGTTTTTTCCAGGTGCATTGGCAGAATGAAGAAATAGAGACAAATTATTTCCTCTCACAACTTCTGGCAAGCAATAGCGTATTTGGAACATAGCTCTACCCTAAAGGAGTGAGAAGAAGAAGACACAGGAAGGAGAAAGAAAACATAGTGCCTTGATTGCTGCGGGAGGAAGAATGATAGTACTTAACGGATAAGTTACAAAGGGTTTTACGATATGATGTAAAATATTGGTACCAAATGTGTAGAGAAATTTTGTTAGAGAAATAACAGAAAGTAGCCTACAGTATTTTTTTTTTTTTTTTTTTTTTTTTTTTTTTTTTTTAACGTCCGACTATTGTGCACACTTGGCCTAATGCAGATGATGGGATGATTTATAGCGCATCAACTAGGACACCGAGGTATATTGAATATAAAAAGTATATTTGATAGTATAAAAGTATATTGATAGACTGTCAATGCAAAAAGTGTTTCTCAGCAGTTCGAGGAGAACTGCTGTGGTGTGAGGTCAGCATACCTGGAGTTTAGAAAGTAAATGTTGAACTTAATTCCTACTCTTAAGCTCGCCAAGCTAATACTCATGCAACTATCCAGTCTGCATTGTTCAACATACTTCCTCCTTCGCTCTTCATAAAGAAGAAATACTTTGTGAGTTTAATGAGTAAACTTATTTCCATTGATCACTGTGTCAATCATTTGTTGCATTCCTTAAATGACATTATATATGACATAATATTTGGAACAAATAAAAATGCGTGAAAAATTTGAAATTTAAACATTTCCAACGTGTCTTCATTCATTTGGCAAAGAACAAATGAAGAAAATTCTTGTGTAAAGTAATTCTTGTTTTTACTCATTTTGTGTTGCATTTTTTTTAAGTTATTCATGATTTACAAGAATATAAGTGATGATTTTATCGTAACTTTTGTAGCAAGTTATTATTAGCTGAGAATATGTATATATATTTATTTTGTCCAAATCTGTTCTTTTGTTTCATTACAGTAAAGGTAAAAATGCTGTAATAACTGGTAAAATTATAACATTACCAAAAAATCTTATTTGTTATATGGATGGATGTAAAAGTAATTTTTTGTGTATTTTATTGTTGTTACTAATATGTAAACTTATTTTGTAACAGTTCAACACAAACGCAGTAAAATTTTAATGGACGCTTATCGAGGGGACCACTACGTTTGTCCGATGTGTTGCAAAATCTACAGGAATCGTTCTTCATTCACACGGCATTTTAATCAGGAATGCGGCAAAGAACCAACATTCAAGTGCCTTCATTGCCAGAAGACATTTGTGCGTCGACATTCAGCTTTCATTCACTTATACACAGTGCACAAGAATAGAAATGAAGACTTTATCATTTGTAACAAAGTATTGTTAGATGGTAATAAGTAAAATATATTTTGTTCTTTTATTGCAGCAGCATATTGTGGTTTTCAATGTGTTTCTTGTTACAGGCAAATCAACACTTATTAATTAGGATTTATTGGCATTCACTGAGACCAATCAGTACCTTTCTTATTACCATATTTTACTGAGACTCGAAAATTATTCCAGCAATAATCATTACAGGAAAAGGAAAAAAGTTTATTAAATTTGATTTTATTCGAAAATATTAACAGAATTGATGTTGAAACATTTACAGAAGTCTACTTTGTTCTTTTGGTAAAAAAACTTTTGATATTTTATAAACTATAGGAAGACCATTGCATCACCTGTTTATAAAACCCCAATTTTTAAACAAATAACTGCAAGGGATGTCACTTAGGTTATTATTAAGTGGTAGCAAAACAAAGTCTTCTTAAGTCATCCTTTGATTAATTTTTTTAGTGCACATTGCAGTAACATTCCTTTTTCTTTTAGTTATTCACTTTTTCAATGAATTCATTCTTTTCTGTTGTTAATAAAAGTTATTTATTTTCAATGGATACAACAAAAGCTGGTAAGTTATACTAGAAATGTTCTCTGTTAAAAAAATTTGGACTTTGTCCTACTTCTCTTTTGTTTTCTTGACACTATGGCCAATTAAAGACCTGGGTATTAATTAAACCCTTGGACATCAACTGTACTGTGAGGACATGTGGTTAATGAATCAGTATCTTCTCAGATTTACTTCACAATGCTGAGTGAACACCAGAACCTTTTGCTCATGAGACAAGATTGCTAGACACCAGATCAGCATGGGCTTCCGATGAAAGTTTACTGTATTATTCAAATTTTCATGCTAGTTAGGTATCTAAGATGTATTTTACCTAGATGTATCTCAAAAAACAACCTAAAATTTGTATTACTTTTATAAACTTTTTTTACCTAAGGGTTGTCATTATGATTAAAGTAATATATAACTAAAATGGATGTTTCTCTCATTGCAAAAAAATACTAATTAAAAGAATAATAATAAATTTTATTGATAACCATATACCTTTAACTTTACTGTCCATTTTTGATAGAGTCAAACAAAATAACACTTCATTTATTGTAATGCAAAGATGCCTCATTAAAAATATCCAAAAATGATTGACATTACTAAAACATCAGTGTTAATCTTCACAGATACTTTAAATTTTCCTTTTCTCTTGTGGGTTATTCTAATTTTGAAATATGAAATTGGTTAATTAATATTTAAAATAATTTAATCAACTACATCTTGAAGGTAACTTTGTGTTTCTTTTTTTAAACTGACTTTAAATGTTTATTTTATACTCTCAGTTTAAAAACAGCGTTTTTGAGGTTTAAAACGTCACCAAACTAAACATTATAAGATATATGATGGTAAAAGTTTATCTACAAAAACAATTTTTGTTATTTTTATTAACTCATCAATAGTCATATATATTTCAAATGCTTGTGACAGTTACACAAATCCTTCATGTTATGAAGGGAAGCAGTAACTATCTCGTACTGAGATATTAAAAGTTTTTTCCTATTGTTCGTATTTTACGTCAGTTAGACTAATGAGGGATCGATGTAAATGGAAAAGGTAACGACAGTAACTGTGTCGTGAACCCATGACTGTGAGACGCACAATTCAGAGATGCAGCAGATTGAACCACTGTTCAATGTCTTATGACATTGACTACTGAGCCCTTACAAGATCACAAAGAAATTTTAAATACTGTAAATTCATTACTTATATATCTGTACAATTTGTATGTTTATTTACATTTTTAAAATAAATTATTATCCATAATTGTTTTAAACATGCGTTAAATAAAGCATTAATTTTTATTATTTACTTATTTAGGATTTACAGTACTTCCTACAAATCTGTGGTAAGTTGGATCAATTGTTAGAGGTGTAGTGTGCCACTTCTTATAGCAGCAGTGAAGTAACAGCAGCACATTGTGTCCCTCAGCTGTTATTTTGTTAAAACAAGACCATGAGTCGCAACATTGGTTGATCACCCCCACGCCTGGTTTTGTAGTTCCAAAATAATACATGATTTTTGTATGGTTTATTGTAATAAAGGACTTTTTGTGAATGTTGAATAGTACTGTTTTGTAATCACTACCTAAACATAATTATAATGTTTGTATTTTATAAACAATTATTAATAATTTTCTATAGGAGGGTCTCTAGATTTTGGTTGGTCAACTCATCCCCTCCCCTATGAAAGAAATGTAATAATAACAATGATTCTTCCATTATTACTATTTTGAGTAAATTGTTATTAAATAGACTGTAAACAAAACGTTTTTTTTTAGATTAAAAATTATTAAATTTTTGTTACTTATTACTTGTTAATGTAATTTATTTTTTATTGTAGACTTTATGGCCATGCAAGAGACAACCTGGATTGATTTTCAAACACAAGATGTTACTACAAGTTATAAGTGCGACAAGTGCAGTAGGCAATACCGTTACCCAGAAAATCTGAATCGTCATAAACGTTACGAATGCGGAGTCGAGCCCCAGTTTGCTTGTCAGAATTGTCAGTACAGGACGAAACACAAAAACAGTCTGATATTGCACCAAAAAAGAATTCATAAATTATAAATTTAAATGTTCGTTTTATCAAAGCTACTCCCAAAATATATATATATTTATGTTTTTATTGTGAAATTTTATTGTTATGATTTTTTTAACTATTAAACCAATTGATGTGATATAGAAATATGAAACTGCTTAAGTATTTATGCCCGAAATTACCTTTCTATTAATAATAAAATGAATTTAACAATCATTTGTGATAAGAACTTTGATTTTCATTTGGTTGTTTTAGGTAATGAAATTAACGGTGATTTTCTTTATCATATAAACTCAATTTACAAAAGACAGCTGAAAGTATTACAACTCTTTAATTTGTTGATGTCTAACTATAGTTTATTATTTGACTTATTAATTTTATTTTGTTAAAAAAAATGTTATAAGATTTTTATTTTTAAAATTACTTTGATTTATTTTGTTATGCTATTATAAAATCTAGTATAACTATTGTACTTTTTTATTTCCTCCTTTTCACATTATTTTTATATTTATATCATATTTATGTCCAAAATTAACAAGAATATATATTTTTTTCAATAATCCTATAACATTTTATTGTTTTTTTTATTATGTTCTTTTATTATATTAAGTAAATTATTATGTAAAATAATTTTAAAAAGTAATTTATTTGACCAATTAAATTTTATATTTCAGTTTCTTGCTTACTGTAGTGAAAATAGGTCATACAGACTGTAAGCTACCTGTTTTTGCAGTATTGATATTTTAAGTTGAACATATTTTTAATTGCTTGTTCCAGGTCTATGTTTCAATAAAGAAAAGGCATATCAGTGCAATGTTTGCTACCGTTCATACCGAAAGCCTGAAAGTTTGAGTCGACACAAAAAGTTAGAATGTGGAAAAGACCCACAGTTTCCTTGTACCATATGTGATTACAGAGCGACCCAACGATCCAACCTAGTTCGACATATAAAACTGAGACATATTTTAACTTGAATAAAAGCTGCAATAAAAAAACTGTTTTTATTTTCACGATTAATTACATTATGCAATTAATGAATAAGGATTAACAGGTTTGGAACTAGGAACTGCAGAACACTACAGAACTTTGGCAGAAAACTAAAAAAGGGACGGTCTGAGGCAAATAAAGAAATAGTTGATGTTTTACAAGAGGCCAAAAATGTTTATATCCAGTAGTTAGGAAATATTATTATTATTATTGAATCTCCATTAGAAAAATGAGCATTGGCGTGCCATCATGGTAAGACCCATGCCCAGGACCTTGAAATAAGCATAGAACGTAATGATTAAATTACTTTTGAGATATTGTTAAAATTTATAGAAATGTAGTTCAAGCCACTGCTTAATCTTACCAATTACACTGATCCTTCGTCCTCGTTAGTCTAATTGGCATAAGTATGGATGCTAAGAAAAAAATGTGCCCAATTTAATTCAAACTTATCACAAAAATTGATTTTCGTAAGAGCTTGTTCAGTTCATTAACCAGCAAAATTCATTCAACAGTTTCAAAATGACAACCATTTCAAATGTTTAAAAATTTGTAATTTTGGCCTCTATTTTTTTTAATCTGATTTTACTATTACGTAATCAACATTTAAAGCTGCATGAATTAGCATTTAAAATTAGCAACAAAAAAATGAAGTGGTCAGGGTTCATTTTCAATGTAATTTGGTAGTTTAAAATCATAATATATGTAGATTTTAATGCTCATTAAGATTGTAAAATGAGAATTTAAGAAGGGTTAAGACAAAGAAAATACTTGCTGTGCAGTAGGCCGATCATTGTGACTGATAAACTGGTGATGAAAACCAACGACAAAATTTGTGACAATCGTCTTTTCATGATTAGGAAACTCTGCACTTTCCCCCCAAATTTCAAACTGTTTGCTTTATGTAATTGTTGTGGCTTTTCACGAATTTTGGATCCTACACACTGGTCCTCATCATGAACATTGGTATGGGCATTTTTAAAATCAGTGCACCATTGCCTCACTGGGCTTTCACTCATTATTCCTTGTTCATACACATCACAAAGTTGGTGATGAATTTCAATAGGTTTGTGACTTTTTTTGCCAACAAAACCTAATCACAGAACGCAGCTCACAAGTGGCAGGATTTTCTATTGCAGAGCAAAGTTTATCACGTGACAGAGAGCAAAGTAAGAATGATACAGATCTCAGGCTACCACAGCTGGATGCTACTGAGTGAAGGAACGTTGTGACATGAAGATGGCGGCTCTAGCTCCCATTGCCACGATAGGCCAAAACTTTCTGGACAGCCCTTGTGTATATATAACATTAAAGCAATCTTCATGCCACTCTGACATTATTTTGTAAAAATAATGTTGTGCACAATGTAATACAAATGCTTGGTGCAGTAGCCCCATTTACATTGTTGTAAATTCATAGTATTAGGCTCTGTAGCTGTAATTTTATAATGTGATTTAAAATGAACTGACAGAAATAGCTATTGAAATCGGAGATCTGTATTTTTACAGTTGTACTTATTGTAGTATATTAATAATGTTAGATGTACAAGTAATGTATTATTATTGAAATTTTCACTGAAAAATGTTGTATATTTTAAATTTCAAGGTTATGGAAAACACATTTTCACAAGTAAACATCATTGCTTGGATTGCGGTAGAGCTTATGTAAATCAAGTGAGTTTGAGTCGCCATCAAAGACTTGAATGTGGGAAATTGCCTTCTTTCTTGTGTACAATATGCGCATACAGAAGTAAACATCGTGCCAATCTTGTACGACATATTAAAACAAAACATTCCTCATAGTTCTTTGCTTCTTGGTTCAGACGTCAAGAGTCAAGTGCTTTATGGTGACCCTGTTGTCCTTCTCCTGAAAATGTATTTATATTGATATTTAAAAAGATACGAAAAATAAATCATTGGTATTTTCTTTACATTATTCCTTTATTTATCCTTTTCAGTCATATCATATGGATGAATCAATGAAATTTATTTCTCTGCTTTAGACATAGGTTATAATAATTTATTATAAAATAAGTTTTTGGAACATTAATGTACTAGCCAGTAAGATGATAGGGAATCTAAACTTAATATTATTTGGTACGTAAACACAATCTATTTTATCTTATCAACACATTTGTGCAGTGTTTGCAGACAAATATAAAAATAAGTAGATGTACAAAATAAATGAACGCAAAAAACAGAAGGATGTGTAAGTGATGAAGTTTTGAGAATGAAACGGTAAAAAAGTCAAACATAACAAAAAATAAGAGCTTTTGATCATGACTTTATTGGTGCGGATAAGTGTACGGGAAGCTGTTAAAATTAAAGGCTGACGAGAACATTAAAAGAAATTGTTAATAATACCTACAGCTGTTTACTGATGTGATAGAATTGAATTGTGCAACATTAATAACATTGATAAACGATGTGAAAACAAAAATTATCACTTGCAAGAGACTTAAACAATTGTAAAACTTGGCAGTTTTGTTAAGTGTGCAAACCAAAATTTAACAAGAACATAGTGGAAATAAACACATTTTAATTTAACAACTGAGACAGTTAAGAATTAATCATTATTGGGTTCATTAGTGATTATAAAGACTAAATTTTAAATCAAATATGTGAGCGAGACTTACAAATTTTGTGTGCTTTAGTACTAAAAACTACATGTGAAAACGGTCTAATTTTCAAAATCATTGCATAATGGAGCCCATTTTCAAAAGTTTTTGCAACTAACTCATAGAATAAAATAACTTCCTTATTTCCACATAACGTTGCATCACTTTTTGATCACTGTATAAACACACATCTACTTTAATGACAAAATGATAAACACATATTGATTTAATACAAAACCATAAATAGATTATGATAGTAATGTTCATAAAGTTAATAGAAATGTTTTGACTGTTTTAAAGTGTTACTTAAGTAATTTTATTTTCAGGTTTATCGCTTCATGAATCCGTGATGAAAAGCATTAAAACCAAATCTGACTTCACTTGTTTCAACTGTGGACACAGCTATAAACATCTCAAGAGTTTGCAGCGCCATTGTCAACTGGAATGCGGAAAAGACCCTCAATATTTCTGCACCCACTGCAACTACAAGAGTAAACAAAAGTATAACCTTATTATTCACGTACGCAAAAAGCACGCGGACATGTGTTATACTGGTGAATTAGATTAGTATTATTTTGTTTTTAATATACTTCAGGAAAAATATGTATATTTTTTTAGTGATTCAGTTGTAAAATTACAAAATGATGGTAAATTGTAAATTGTAATCATATCATAATTTTTTTCATATTGGTTTTCTAACAAAATTAATATTTTGTTATTATGAAGAGCTTTTTAATTTATTTTATGTGCCAGTTTTTCGTAATTATTTTTAAACATGTCAACAATTTTTAAAAAAATACAAATTAACTATAATATAATGACTCAAAACATAATTCAGAACACTGAAAAGAAATCATTGAGAAGTTTTTTGTATGCTAGGGAGCAAGTAAGGTGGACACTCATAAGAGGCACATCCAGAAAGTATCGTTTTTGGTGTACTACTACCACAGCAGCGCTCTGTGCAAGCACTCTAGCATGCTAGTCTTCTTTTGTGGTTCGTTAATCTTCACTGACACTATTATGGTTGATTTATGTAGTGTTAGCAGATTTCTGTGTGCATTTAAAATGTTCATGTTGAATTGCAACACAATTTAAGAACCAACCGACTGTGATTCATTCTGTTATTCGGTTTTTAACCCAAGGAATGTTAAACCGGCTGAAATTCACCATAAAATTCGAGACGTTCATAGTGAAATGCCATGAGTGATGTAGTGGTGAGAAAGCGGGTTAAGAAGTTTAATGAAGCCCAACTAGTGCCCAGGATAAAGTACAGAGTGTTGCATTCTGTGGGTGGCCTCCTGTTTTCTTGACAGCGATCTTTGGCTGGGTTAACATTCCTTGCATTTAAAAACTGACAGAACAAATATCACAAGCAGCGGGTACATGAATTGTCTTAAATATTTTAAATGCACACAAAAAATTACAAAATCCGTATAATGGTGTTAATGAAGAAGCAAGGAAGACTAGCACATATGCTTGGCGTACTGATAACAGTACTGAGGTGGCATTAGAACAAAACTACTTACCTTCCAGATGAGTCTTGTAATATTTTAAAAAATGACTTAAAAACATAGAATTTAGTACTTAGGGGAGATTTTTGTTTTGCCTAATTATTCATTTTTATAACTTTTAACTGAAATTCTTCTTAAAGGGAGGGAACGTACTGATCTCATACAGTGGTTATGTGTGTATCATTTTGAAGAAGGATCAATGCGATGTTCTCAGTTTTAAGTCTAAACCAATAACAATTTTATCTGTTTAGATGATAAATATCTGTCTGGTGTTTTGACAAATTGTTTGAGTGTTTTTTGAATTTATAGTTGTGTATACCTACTTGTCACTTTTGATAGTGAACTAAATAAAAAAGTAGTTGTGTTGCAGATTAAAAAAATTGCAGCACTGGTTTCATGCTTATCCAGTTCATTTACTCTTAATCCTCCTCTACTATTATTATCCTTTCACCTACAACAATCGGTGATTTTGTGATTATATTTTTGTATATGAAAATTCAGATTTGTAAATTTTTTTAATTGTTAATAAAAATATATTGTTATTTGTAGGTATATTATTTTATTGTATATTTTTCAAATCCATAATTAATTGTTGTTATAAAATTACAATTTTTAGAGAAAATAAATATAATGGGTATTTTTTCTAATGAAAACAATTTTATATACTGTAGGACTGAAAACACCGTTTATATTTCATGTTTTAAAAACACCTACAGATTACATAACTCCAAATAAACCTAAAGTTATAACCAATTTATCAAAATCCTTACTTTCCTTGGTACTACATACAAGATTAGGTTTTAGCCTCCCTTAAAATGTTCCCCCATTTTATTTTATTCTGTCCTCTAATGCTATTTTCCTACTCGCACACATTTCAAATCTTTTTAAAATTCATTGTTTCCTTAACCTACTTTGTTCAATTTTTATTATCTTTCTCTGCAATAATTTTATTTATTTAATGCGAGTATTTCTTGTATTAAAATAACTTTAATTTGTTAACTTTTTTTTCAGCCAGTTTTATCGTTTAAATTGTGTATACTTTTTTGAATAAATATTACCTAAGAGATTCTCTTACATGTCTATTGAACAATAAATCAATGTGTATTATATATTTATTTACGACAATAGATGTGTTATGTGTAATTTATTTTTTAAATGTTACTTTGCAGTTCTATTGTAAAAAATATTGTGTTATATTTACATGTAAAATATGAAAATTATAAACAAGAAAAATGTTAAAACTGCTTTGTGTACCCTTTGAGTAGTGAAATTTAAAAAAAAATGATTTTTAAAAGAATCAAAAGTAACAAATACTAATAAAACATTAATAAATGTAAAAATACAGTTATATAAGTTATAACAACTAATAATAATACAGAGTGTTAAAAAATTGTTGCATCCTCATGATGAAATTATGTCGCTTTATTCTATGAGTTAGTTACAAAAATTGTTGAAAGTGGCCTCCATTATGCAGTTCACACAACTGAATAATGACAATACGAAAAGTAAAGCATGGATGCACCATCATGCGGCTGTTCGACAAGTTCCAGGAGACAGGTAATGTGCCAAATGCATTAGAAATTTCTTTGTTGTGCAAATTATTTATATTTGTAGTAAAAAAAAACAAAAAAAAGTAAAGAAAACCTGTACAACGCCTATATCTCTTGTTGGTAGTGCACACATGGTACTATGCAAGTGTTCAAAGATGTACTCAGGTTGTTCATGTATTGTCACTCGAAGACGTTGTAAAACGTCAAGCTCTCTGTTAGTTGTTAATGCCCTCTGTAACTTCCAGTTAAGAAGAGCCATATTGAATGTTTTTGGTCTGACGAAGAGTGGTTTCATCTTGATGGACATGTAAATTAATAGAATTAACGCATTTGGGAACAAGCGATACATTAGCTACACAAGTGCTCCCTACCTGCACTCACAGAAATTAGGAGTCTGGTTTACAATGTCACTAAGTTGAGTTTTTATAATATAGCATAATAGACGGCACTTTCGACAGTTTTTGTACCTTAGTTAATTCATAGAATAAAGCAACTTTATTAATTTCCCATAAGCATCGCTTTTTGAACACGGTAATGTAATAATTTATATTTGATAAATGTAATTCATATCTTAAAATACAATATGCGTGAAAGCTGAAAAAGAAACAGTGGTGTAAACAGGCTAACACAACCACTAGGCAGGGGTCTATTGAATGCAGGCACAAGTTTTTGAAAAAGTATATAAAAAAATAACAAATTATTTCTTTAATTTTTGAAGTGAAACTACTTATGCATTTTTTTACTTGAGGAAAACTTCTGTTATAGCATCAAACTTCTGTTGTAGTCCTCAGTATTTTTAAATCAGGTCTGAGTACAGCCGAGTGAGATAGCTAATGATACATGCCTGGCCCAACTGCATGTTCAAGCTTTAATGAAACAAGTGGGTACCAAAGAATATTCACTTTTATTCTGTGGTCTTGAGCACATCTATTGTTTTTTCTTTCAAACACATTCTAACTAAAAAATGATTTCTAATTTTGTGTGTTGTGCAATAGGTACAATGTACAATAACATAAAATGTCCTTTTTTACATTTTGTTTTATGTTTAACATATTTTAGTTTATGCCAGTTTGACTGTAATATTTTTACATTGTGTTGTAAATTAAAGAAGATTGAAGTACAAATATACATATTACATATATAATATTAATTTGTTTAATTAATTAAGATAATTTACAACAAAAAAAGTAATATATTTTTAATTTTGGAGAAATACTTTAATTGAAAAAAGGAACAAGTAATTATTTATATCTTATTATAGTACAAAGCACTTTAGGTTATTGAAGAGGTTTTTGGTTATAGGTTATTTGTTTGTCTGTAGGCAAAGCTATTGATAAGTTTAGTGCTTAAGAGGATGTGTATAGTTAAGTGGGGAAAAAAATCAGCCTCACAGCCACTGGTCAATTGTTTCTTTAACTTTATCTGACTCTGGAGTTGGTGGCCTAAAAATACTTGTGTCTAACTCAGAAGCTTGGCAACTTGTCAATCATATACAGTATCAATTAAATTGAAATTATATTTATTGCACTTAAAATTATTATTATTTTAAATTGTCAGTGATCATATAATTTGAATTTCCTACATTTGTATCAATATTTTCAAAAAGGGTAATTGTAAGTGTCTGGTTTTAAGTCAAATTGACTAGCATATTTTTTGTGAAAAGTAGAGTGTGCAAAGAAATTTGTTGCAGGCCCAGCCCAACCTTAGTCACTGAAGATAACAGAAAAGTGATAAATCTCATTCCATAGAATCTCAATTAATTTAAATGTGGCAGTATTTTATTCTAATATATGGCCACTGCCTTCTTCAGAAGCCAACTTTGCACTGTCTCCATGACGCAAAGTCTTTATAAATATATGTGTACAACTTTTAGTATTAATCATTGGAAGCTTTTAAGTTTGTATTAGATACAAATAAATACAAAGTTATAAACATTTATCAATAGAAATAAATGATTACTCTCATTCAGAAATATGTTTTCTCAAAAAATGTAACATACAATAACTTTCATATTATTCTTGGTAATATGGTTATTTTGTTTGCATTTTAGGACAGTTTATTGACTTTCAATTAAACTTCCTTCAACCGTTCAAGCAGAATGCCGAATCAAAATATGGTTGTGAAAAGTGTGGAAGAACATATAGACACGTGGAGAATTTGTACCGACATCGTCGCCTTGAGTGTGGGATAGAACCACAATTCCACTGCCCAAGTTGTCCGTACAAAGCAAAGCAGAAAGTTCATCTGAACAGGCACGTCCGACGAATTCACCCAAAAACTGTACACTAATTGAAATATACCTTGAAAATCAACATTTTGACAATTTATTAATCACCTTGCATTATTAAATGAATTAAATTAATATATAATAGTAACAGTAATAAGAAAATAATGAATACATAAATAATAAATGGTTGAAAAACATTGCACACACTTTCTAAAATTCAGTTTATAAAGGATTAAAGTGTAGCACATAAGCACCTACACAAAAAAATTGTATCTATCCACAAAATCAGTTAAATTATCAATAGGAAAATCTCAAATGCCTAAAATTTAAAAATCAACTGTTTCCATATTAAAAAATTAAAAGTAAGACAGCAATCCCAGTAAGTAAAATTAAGCCAAAATTAAAACAAAATAAATTTCTAACTCATAACTAATTAGAAAACCCCGTAATAATCCCAGACAGCAATTTTATAATTGCTTTCATTTTAAAGTTTTTGAGGAAAATGTAATGCAAATTTTGAGAAATTAGGCTTTTTAGGGTGTCCCATATGTTTTGTTTGGTTACAAAACATTTGATTTGTGGGAAAAAAAACAAAAACAGAAATTTTTGAAAATGTTTAACAAATTATCTTGAAACTTGGACATACACATTCATATCAAATTTCATGGCAATTAGTCAAATTTATGTAGTCTCCAGTAAAATACTAACAGACATGCATCCACACTGTTTTTGGATTTAGGCCTAAACCATTTCAATCCCAACGTTTGATTTATCGAAAAATTGTTTTTATCTAAAAATATAATGTCGTCATTCTTAGGCTTTGACAATTTTTTGCAAGTGTAAATTTTTTCAAGTAGTAAATAGTTAAGTTGTTTAACATAAATAAGCATTAATAATGTAAAAGCCAATGGTTTATGAGTCTAAATTTGTTAGTGATAATATATCAGATTGGTCAAATGACCAAGAGGTCTGAGGTGCTATACTGAGCCAGGGTTTCAGACATTGGGCATGTTCTAACTCTGCCTCGGTTGTTGTTTTTTGTGCAACTCACTTAGTTTGTCAGTTTTCCATAGAGAGAGAAGCGAGGACCACCATAAATAGAGGACAATTCAGATGGAAGCTGACAGGGAAGGGTGAATTCTTTGTGAGGTGCATACATAACTACTCTGAGTTTTGCTACTTTTGTCTTATGTTTTGTGTGCTCAGATAAAAATGTTATTGTTGTTAAATATGTTCATTAACCTTAAAATATGTCCAAAAGAAATATTGACATTTTCGTCCATGTAAAAAAAATATCCGTGGAACGCAAAGTTTAAAAGTCTTTCTTCAACTGTGTCTAGTATTATACAGTACTTTATAGATTATTATTTCACACAAGACCATTATAAATCAATACGACAAACTTCTTACAAATGTGTTGGATGTGATAGCAGCAAATTTTCATCATTTAATTTTTACCTTTTAATCATTTGAAAAACTGATTTCACTCTCACAATCAGCATTAAAATCTATATAAATTAGCATTTTAAACTTTCAAATTATGTTAAAAATATAAAAATGAGCACTGCTCTGAGATTCATTTTCATATTTTTTGTGGAATTTAAAATATTCCTCTGTGCAGATTTTAATGCTGTTAATGAAATCAGATTTTTAAAAATCATTTTGAATTACAGATTTTGCTGGGCAATGAATTTGTTCAAACTGTTACCAAGATCAAATTTTGTGCCAAGTTTGAATCATATCAGACCAAAATTGCAAATGCTAACACATACACAAATATATATAATTTTTAACAACTCCTGAAAAATGATCTAGAGATCAAGATTAATACTCATTTCGAGTTCCTGGGTCTAAGTCTTGCAATAATAGCCACTCCAGTAGCTTATTTTTCGAATGGAAATTCCCTGAAAACAGTAAGAATTGATTTCTTATAAAGAAGGCCTGTTTCTTGTGAACTAGATTTCAGATTGCTTTTTCCTATATGTTTTTCTTATAATAAAAAAAAAATTCGGTCTTGTTTTTTTTCGTAGTGGCATATCAGTTTTTTTTAGAAGTTTCAGAAAGGCTATTTGTTACTCTAAAAATCCAATAGTATGACATTTATTACAAAATTTAGTTTTTGATAATCTGTACATTCTAGTGTTTGATCCACATTGATGATGTAATATACCAAAAAACATAATAATGGCTGTTAGCATTAATGGGTAAAATTTATACCATAGACATTACTGCTGTAGTATTAATAAAACTTTGCCAATGTAAAAGATCTAACACAAATATAGATCTTTATATCAATACTTTTTTTTTAAATCTGATTTCATTTTCATGGTTTCGTCAATGCTGGTTAGAGATAACAACGGTTAAGTACGAGTTAGTACGAATTAAAAATTGCTGTGTTTAAATTTTTTACAATGCTTAAATTTTGTAGTAAAACTAAAATACTTGTGTAGATTTTAGTTTGTAAACAAATTTCTTTTAACTGAAATGTGTAAATAATTTTTATGAGTTTTTAATTTTTTCCAATTTAAAGAATGTGTTTCAATAATTTATTCATGATAGTTATTGTTGTTGATTTACAACAAGGCCTATTGGCAGTATAACCTTAAATTTAGATGGATACAATGTATAGGTTATACAGTAGGACTATGTATATGATCTTTAATACATAAAAAATGCTAAGACACTAGACACAATCGTTTAGGTCTTAAATGATGTGCAATTTATATCTAGCTATAGACAATATCAAAAACAGTTTGTTTTTTTCTTTCAAAATTCGAAATAAATGTAATCTAATGTAGTCTGATTTTAAAACCAAGTGATTGTAAACATAGGAAAGGCTATGAAGAAAATAATGCCTTAGCAGATCACAGCTCTTTGTTTTAATTTAGGTAATGCCATCTATACAAAAAATCTCAATATGATTGTTTATTTTCGACCATGGTTGAATTTTTGCAAATTATTGTTGGTTAAATACAAAATATTTAACCTTAGTTAATAGTTAGGTAAAATTTAATGGAGTTTGGAGAAACAGATCATAAACATTTTTCCTAATTAAGCCCTGAGAAAGGGTATAAAGGGTAAAAGTTTCCTTAATAAATGAATGGTAATAACCAGCTATAAGTAATTATTAATGTCTGATATTGGTTTCTATGGTAACAAATGTATAATTTTCATAACAACTATTGAATACAAATAAAATTAATTGTAAAAAATTAAGTTGTAGTATTAGTTTCTATGGTAATGGTTTAAATAATTAAATTTAAATAACATTTTTTTCATATGGTTGGCCTTTAAAGTGGGCATGCACATACACACATATACACACACACGCGCGTTCACACACACACATACATAGAGAAAACTATGCAAAAATAATTTTTGGCTTCTACAGATCATTAAATTTGAAAATCTGTTAAAATTGTTGTTTTGAATTTTTAAGAATAATTTCCTTTAAATAGATGCAGAAATTAAAAGCTCACCACCTTCCAATTAACTGTAATTTGTAATTTTATGTAGACATACCTACTACCTATATTTGGCCTTCTTTTTTATCGGCGATGATAACCTAACGGTTTTTCGTTGGAAAAAAAATTGCCCTTCTTTTATTTTTTAAAAAGTGTATATCCTTTTTTCATTAGTAATTAACTAAATAACTTACATCTGTTACAGTCTGATAAAACAAAATGTCAATTTTCAGAAAAACTCCTGTTTAAAATTAAATTTGGCTAAAGTGTTACTTTTGTCAGACTTACTGTCAACATTAATTATTAACAAAAAATATAATTTAAGACCTTTTCTAAAATAAAAATGTCTTGAAAATCCCCAAAGATCCCCAATTTGTAAAAGTGTTCTCCTTTTTTTCATTACTGTGACATAAGCCATGCAAGATTAACATAAAGATAATTAGTACAATTAAAATGGGAGCAAAATGTTTGGATCTACTTTAATTGTTATGGTAGACTTAAATATACTGCTTCACTTATTTTGGTTATCACTGAATTGCATCTATTTTGGCTTTATCTACAAAATTATATATCTGATCGATAAGTAACTGCTTTTATGTTCAAGCTATAAACATTATCTGGATGATAATTTATCTATGGCCATTAACAAAACTTATCATTCGGAAGTTATTACAGATGAAATAATTGATAATATACTTTATCTTATCTACAAGCTAAAGATGTAAACCATATTACAATTAAACAAATATTTATTTAATCAAAACCTGTTGTGCGTAGTGTTTGTGTTCAGTATAGCTTAGTGTAGTTATTTACAGTGTCAACTATATTTGTAAAAAATAAAAATTTGAATAAGCTAATTTAATGATATACTTAAAAAAATACTAACATTTTTAAAACCGTAAAAAGCGTTTAATTATTAAATGTATACTGATTCATAAATTAATACTTTATTTTTGTAAAAACTCAAGAGAAATCTGCTGCATTTAGAAAATATGAATTTCTCTCATCAAGATAATGAAAAAGTTTGTATAATAAGGATTGAGCCAAAAATGTTTCATTGAAAAGTTACAGTTCCTTTATTTCTCTAAAGGATGGTCTGCTGAAATTACTGTGGCCTAAATAAAGGGGATAAATTTAATAGTTTTTTAGACATTTTTTTTTATCTGAATAAGTAATGCAGGTCCCAGAATTGTATCTCTAGTTGTTATTGAGTAACCTGTGATAATATACTAAAGTTTGGGTTTGAAAAACAAACTTTTTGTTTGTACAGTACTAGAAAAACATTTTTAAATTGCCAATAAACAGAAGAAATCTCTCTTGTAACAAATTTTTATAGAATTAAATTCAAAGAAAGTTCAAAAACAAACACAATAATGTAAAAATTATTGTGTAGATTAACACTCTTAGTGGTAAACTAATGCACTAAAGATATATTTAGCAGTGCCTTATTTTCAGAATTTTAGTTGTGTTTGTACTTCAGTAAAAATGAATTTTAAAAACATCTTATTCATTTTTATTGACTTTATTTACAGCAATTTTCCCTGAATTAAATTCTATACAAATTTTGTCTATACAAGTTTTTTACTAAAAGTTTAACAAAGGTATTGTAGTACTGCCAATTCTAGGGCCAGTTTTATTGAATTTTTCTAGTTGAATTCATAAATTTTGGCTATTAGTAATTTCAGTAGGGCTTAATTCACTTTGGAACAGAAATTGTATTCAAATTTTCAAGGCACTGATTTCCTAATGAAGTTTTGGATTATTGTTATGACATTTTTCAGTACTCTTATTAGAGGAATTCAGCTGTGAAATGTAGCAGATTCAACTTGAAACACCTTGAATATTATATAAATATATAACTTTAACAGATAGGCATCAGTACTGTAATTAAATTTATGCCAAAATTCCCTACTAAATGCCTACATACTAGACTATATATATATATATATTCAATGGAACAAAAGACCTGAAATTTTTCAAAAGATTGAAATAATTTTAATACTGTTCCATTCAATTTGTATGCAATGATCAAACTCAAACTTGCATTACAAACATGTTAATTTTTATAAAAAATATAAATATTCTAAGTAATATTTGTTGTGTACTTATCTCTGCCCTTTGTAGCTTGAAACATTTTATATTTGTTGGTGCGTTTCGAAATACTTCCATTTTCACTGTACTTAAAAGTACAGGAAAGGCCAAGGTATGTACTCAACAAAATAATATTACTAGCGGAAGAAAATATGATTACATTAAGAATTTGTAAATAATATTGTATTACAATTATATATAAACTTATCATCCAATAGTTTTTTTTGTGCTAAAACATAATGGCTGTTTCAAATATACAGCCATTTTTCTAATATCAGGATTATCATTGACTTCATGTTATTCAACGAAATATTTTGAATACAATATTTAATACATATTTTTTAAATTGTTAATAAAATTTAAAATTGTACTGTACATAATTGTCATATATTTTATTTTCAAATTAATTGTATGTTAATGTATTGCACACATGTAGTTTAAATCACATGATGATTAACTGTAATAATTTAAAATAGCTGAATTGGCGAAACGGCTGTTACGTTCAACACAGCAAAAATTATTTGATGGTGAGTTTACGCTAAATTGTATATTTACTGCCATCACTTCTGGGTCAAATAGCAGTACAAAATTACAGCTGCAAGCATTACACTTCACAAAGTAAATAGTGGTGTCGTCAGTTAGTATCTGCATAATTCTTTAAGCCAAATGTAAATTAAAGATTAAAACTTAAAAGAAAAAACATCAGTTTTAATTACATAAATTAATTTTTTATAGCAATTTTAAGTACAATGTTAAAAAAAATTAAAACATGAAAGTCAAATGAACAACTGTTATACAAACACAGTTTTGACTAATTTACAAGCAGCTGCTTTAAGGAAGAAATCATCTTTAAACTTATGTTAATAATTATTATTGTTATTTATAATTTACCATTTGCCATGTAATTTAACTGTTTAACTTTTTTAATTCCAATGTTTGATTTGTCAGACGTCTGTTTTATATAAAAATAATAATAATTTTTTAGTGATGATAATTTCTTTACAAATGTAAATTTAAAAAAGTATCAAATGGTATAAAATGAGTTGCTTAACTTGACCAATCATTTAACCAATCTCTAAAACACAGTATCCAATAGCTTATGAGACTTGTTAAAGTATAAAGGTATCAGATTGGTGAAATAGCTGAGTGGTTGTGTGTACACTTGGCCAGTATAGTGTGTTAAGACATGAGCAGGTTCAAACCCCGCATCGGTCATTAATTTTTCTTTGCAACTCATTGAGAGTTTGTCTGTCCTTGGTAGAGAGGAAGTGAAGCCCATGGTAAATAAAAGGGTAGCAGTTTGGATGGAAGTTGACAGGGGAATACTTTGTGAATGGCATACATGAACAATTACTTTCCTAATTTTTTTCTGACTATATAATGTGTCTCCACTTGAAAATATAATTTTCAAACAATATGTTCATTTAGCTTAAAATATGTCAAAAGTAAAAAAATATATGTTCCCCCATGTAAAAAAGTCCAAAGGACTCAAAGTGTTATACAGTCAAAATTTGAACTTTTTTAAAGTTTAAAAAGTATTTTTGAGTTAAAAGAAAGTAAACATGATAAATACAAAATGTCTCTTAATCATTTCTGGGTTTCCAAATTTTCAAATTTAAAGGAAAATTTTGTAAACTTATTTACATTCCTAGTCCAATGCCTTAATTTTAAAAATGTTATTAAATTTTTCATCATGCTGTTACAATTATTGAAGATATACAAAATACAAATTACTAGTAGGTCTCAATACAAATTTTCCACCACAGAAAATAAAAATTACAAATAAGTTTATTAGACTAAATGAAATATATTGTCAAAATATATTACTGTATGATCACCTCTTTTTATCATTTTTCTAATCAATACATAGGTTATACATATTTATAGAACTAATGGGCTTGAATCAGTGCATGATTTTGAAGGGATAGTAATTTTTGAAAAATAGCAAACATATGTTTTAAATACAAATTATTATATGTAAGCTTAATAGTAGTTGAACGTTTGAAACAAAAATATGTTAGTGCTTTAGTTTTGCCTGGATTAAAACTTGTTTAAAAATCTTTCATTTATAGCTAGGTTAGGAAATGAACACAGGCACATTATGAAAACTTTTAAAGTGAAAGTTCCTGAAACACAGCTGAGTCAGGTAGAACTAGGAAAGATTTTTAGTTACCAACACAGATTACAGATTACAGATTGTATTAAAGTGTACAGATTACATTTTACAGCAATAAAATGATTTGGGCAGAGCAAATAAAGCTGCATTTACAAAGTCAAACTGCATGTTTTAGTTTTACTGTTTGAGAAATTAAAAGTTTAAAGGAGTACAATTGTTATTACAATTACTATTGTTATTGAACTTGCTAGGTTCATAGTTTCTGCTCTTTTTTAATCTAATAAACCATATACTTTATAAATCTAGATACTATACTAATAGGTCTACTATAAATTAAATTCTATTTAATCTGTGTTGATACATTTAATTACACAAAAATTATATGTAAATTATTAAAAAGTTTAATAATTGATTCAAACATTGTTTCTGATATAGGCCTAAATATTTATAAAAAATATAGCATGTTTAAAACTGACGTACAGTCATTAGTTAGTTTGTATTTTTCATTCAAACTTAAGTAATCATTACAAAACTATTATTTACATTATTGAAACTAAAATTTTGTCTGACTAAATTTCATATTAAAAATGTTGCATATTCCAAAATGGAATCCAAATATCAAAAATAAAAAAAACCTACAAAGAAAAGCAGGTACTTATGTACTGCATGTTTAAAAAATTATGAACTAATGACCGGGCTAACTATCTACACTGTAAAAAAAAATATAAATCAATTTGAAATAAATTAACAACTGGGCTCTACAGACATGCAATGGTTGCAGTCTATCATAATATCACAAAATCAAGTGGTCTGTCAATGGATTGCATTAAGCTGTTTGTGCAAATTACAAATTTCAACAATGTATCGCTGTTTGCAACAAATTTTCAAACAATTCAACAGATTGCTGTTAATTGAATGCCAATGAATCATGTTTTTTTTATTTACCTCTAAAATTAGACAAATTGTTATATAAAGTAGTACAGTAAATTTTTTGGCAATCGTTTTAAAACCATCTAAAAATAAATCATCTTCAAACCTAGGCTATTTTGTACTTCAATAAGTTAATATTTTGAATTTTCATATTAGATTATGTAAATACTAATAAAAAAATTGCATGATATTATTGCTCGTCTATGAACAAACACATAGCGACTTCAGCTAATATCATGAGCAATAATTTGTAGCAGTATAATTCATTTTTAATGACATAAACTTCTTAATTCTTATTTTGTCTGCAGATCATAATAATAACTATATAAGTAACCTATTTTCCCCATCAAGTAAGTAGACAATGAAAGATATTCATAATAATAATTATTGATTCATAAATGGTTTTTTTGCCGACTTCAGTAGGTATAATCAAACACTTAATTAAATTATTAAAAGCTGTTATGTGCATTATATATATATATATATATATATATATATATATATATATATATTTGGTAGCATGTTAAAGTGGATAATTATGGTTACATTTTTATAACGTAAACTAGTTCCTTGTTACTAATTTTTTTAATGTTTTTTTTCAGATGAGGCAATCGAGAAAATTATAAAAATAAAAAATTGTGAACAGCTACAAAAACTGTTTTACCTATAATAGTTTAATATAAAATTATTTTAAGTAAATAAATATAAAGCATTTTTCTTGTAATAACTCAAAACTTCCTTGTTTTAGGAGAACCAGGAAAATATATTTGTTCAGGTTGTGGCAAGAGTTATAAGTGGGCTTCTGGATTGTCGAGACACAGAACGTCTGGCTGCGGTAAAGAACATGGCTGCCCTCATTGCAATTATAGGGCTATCAAACGAACTTCAATAATCGTTCATATTATGACGCATCATGCAGAGCACGTCAAAAGCTAAAATTATGTTGAAAGTAATATTTGTATGTTTTATCAAAACATAAATCGTATTGAATTATTTTTAGAAAACAGTGAAACCTATTTATTTAATCATGTAATTGTTATATTTGTACATCTTTACTGTTATTAAGTTGAATTATGGTATCATGATCATTGGTTATATTGCTGTAGTTACTGTATTTTATATGTAACTTAAAGGGTATGGTAGAGCACTTTATACAGTAGCATTATTATAAATATTTGTACTATAAATATTGTAAAATATTATGACTTCAATATTGTTTAACTGCAACCACTAAAAATTCATTATGTGGATATTTGATTGTCAGTTGGTTTTTAAAGATAAATGGTATTTGATTGAATATAATATTTTTAATTTTGTATTGTTTCGTACATTTTACTGACCTGACATTTACATTATTGTGCGTAAAATAAAATTAAGGTGAAAAAACCCTAATTTTATTGCCACTTACAACCGCTATCGAAAGTTATGCGTGTTATAAAGATAAGTTTACAATGTTATAATTAATTAAAACATGAAACTCTTAATTCTAATAACATTTAGTAAAAACATCTATTGTGAATGAAATAACTCAGGTTATTTATTAATTTATATTAGAATGTATGTACAATGAACAAAAAATGCATTAATTTTTTAAAAGATTCAGGTCATTATTTAAATACTGATTACTTTGTGGAAAAGTTAGTGTAACTAATTATACAAAAAAACAATTATAATTTGTAAAGCTTTTTATGCCTAATTTAGTAAAACCATTATTTTTCTTTATCTTGCAAAATAAAATGTATTTAGTTTTTATACTGGTAATATAGTAAACACATCAACGAATCACTGTTCTAAAACAATGTATAAACAAGATGATCTATATTTGTCTTGGTTTTTTTTTAAAAATAACTATTTCATATGTTGTTGTAATTTCATTGATTGTGAATTAAGACATCAAGATATTCTTACTGTAGCATTATGATAAGACATTCTTCGTTAAAACAAATTGAATAGTTTAACCAAGTACTTATGCCCTGTCTTTTTCAGTTGTGCAATTTTAGAAGTAAATCAGCTTTACACTATACATTGTTATAAAAATCCTGCTTTTTGACATGCCTCTTATTATTTTGCAGTGACATTTACTTTATATTTTTTTTAACCAAATATGAAAGGAATCAAATATTCTCAACAATTACTTTATCACATAATGTCATAGTCTTGACTCCATCTTCACCAACCGTCATTTTTGTAGTCTTCCAATACTTTTGCTTTGTGTTGTGTTATTATCAGTCTTTTTACGGTTCATTGCATTCATTCCACATGCCTCAACCAATGTATCCTTCACTTTCTTATTGTAAATAATAAAACCTCAAATAAAAATACATTCGTGCATAAGTAACTTGGTATTAGTAATTCACTGGAGTATGATACTACATAACAGCATTTTCCATAAGCAATAAAGATAAGCAATAAAAATAAAGAACTACTAACTCAGTAAAAACGTTATAAGCTTTCTTTGAGTTGCTGTAGAAATATTGTTTTAAGAAATTGTTTGAAATAACTTTGTTTACTTATAGGTAAATCTTTTGTTTACTTATAAGTATCTACAGGTGAACTATGGATGAATTTAAAAGAAGGACTTCAAAAGGGACAATGATTTCAGAGTCGAAGCTGTTTTGGGAGAGGGTTTTCTGAAATAACTTCCAGCAAAAGAAAGTCCTCCTCCAGAATTTTTTTTCTTTTTTTTGAAAATTAGGCACTCAAAAACAGGGTTCCAATACACTTTGTAGACTAAAATATTTGTATTTGAAAAAAAATTATGTTTTTGTTTGTTCAGAATGTGGTTTTTTAGTAATTTGTATAATAAAACACTTAATTGTGTTGTATAATACATTTTTTTAAATTATTCAAATAATTTGTAATAAACAATATTAATCTGATTATAAGATAACATTTTTTTATATTAGACCTATAAATTATTAATGCATAATTTAAAAAGTGTAAAACACAATGAGCAAGTTTTATTAGTTATTAAAAAAACAATAATAATAAAGTCTGACTTCATTACTGTTACTTTTACTTAAAAGTCACATTTTGAAATTTTTGAAACCAAGAGGGCAGCCATTTTCATTGTTTTACTTAATGTTACTTTTTAAATTATTGTAAAATGGATAGGAACAAAAAAAATGTTCAAAAAACCTTATTTTTTAAAAATGTTTTTATTCAACTGTGGGAGCAATACAACTCCCTTAAATCCACCCATGTTAAATATATGTAACAAATGAAAGTTTGCATTTTTAATTACACATTTTTTATTTTACAATATTAAATATTTAGTACTGTGATATTGTTATTGTTTGACAACTTCCTAAAGTTAAAAAAAACTGATTTGATAAAAACATTAAACAAAAACCTAGATAAATCAAGAAAATTATTCTTACTTTTAGAACTGACTTCGAAATAAGATATGTTTCATATTATTTTATATTTAAAGGTCAACAAATTTCTAGAAATTGTATGCTTAAGGAATGCTTGTTTATAAGTGCATGAAACAAAAACAATATTTTAAAGTAACGTTCCTACGATTTCTAATATAATTTGTTTTGTAAAAGAATATAATGGTAGGTAATCTTTTCAATATGATGGCATTCAAAACAAATTTTCATATTGAATTCTGAGTGCTTTTGTTTAGTTGTAGTAGGCCAATACAACATTCTTTGTAATCATTAATTTTTTTTTGACAAATTCTGCATTTTTTATATTATAATTGGATAAAAAAATCTCAATTCATTAAACGTTTTGTTAAAGATTGAATTGATGGTGCATGTTTATATTCATAATGCATTTTGAGTGGTTTTTTAAAATCAAAATTAAAGTTGAATACTTATTCAGTATGTCAAAATGTTTCAGGATCATCCAGTGCTTATGTTTGCTGGACATGTGGTAGAAGATACCGTTGGGCTTCAGGATTATCGCGTCATAAAAGTTTTGAGTGTGGTAAAGAACCAAATTTTGGGTGTCCTCATTGTTCTTACCGGGCTAAACAAAAAGGGAGCATAATACAACATATAATTAGGAAACATAACAAGGATTATCCATATATGCTGGTGGATAAATAAGATTTAATGGGTTGCCATGGTTTTTTTAAAAAGTGAATTTTATTAATTTTCATGGAAATCGTACATTTATTGCTATTATCATATTTAAAGATTTTTGTTTACAAAAACAAATTTGTTTTAAACAATTTGAAACAATAATTTCATTTCCAACTCCATGTCTCTTAAAATTTGTTTTACCAAAATAACAAAAACGATTGAACATTTTTTCCCCAAATATAATCATTATATTTTATATTTTACATAACAAAACAGTTACATTTTTATTAAACTGTTTTTTGTAAAATTTCTTGCTTGGTATTTACCAAAGTTTGTTGCTTGGGGAAAAATAGCACAAACCAAAACTTTAACTGAATAAATTTTATAAAATATTAGAATGCATGACTAAATTAATGATAAAATGTTTTTAATAATGTAGGGTAATTGAATTATTTATAAGTAGGCCTATGTAAACAAATATTATAATATATAATATTTTTTGGGAAAGGTAATTCTTTATTTGTATTTTCATGTCACTGTACAAATTTTACAGCTAATAAAGCAGTGTGATAATTAGGGGTTGGCCAGCAGAAGTGAAAATTTAAAGTAATTGGTGTTCATTAGACCTTTTATATTACTGATCTTATTGCTAATTTTCAATTATTTAGTGATAAATAATTGATAATAAAGAAAATGGACACTTACTACATCATGTACAAATACAAAACATCGGTTTTTACAATATATCCAACTAATAATTATGATGGCTGTGCTGGGCATGTAGTACAACAGCAGTAATTAACAATTTTAATATTTATTATTGAACTAATTTACATTCAATGTGAAAAATATATTTAATTATAAACAGTCTAAATAATTTTCTGCTAGAAGGGTCGGGTATGTAGTGTAAAGATATTAATTATAATTAAATATTTATTATTCAGTTTATTTATACAAATAGTTTTAAAGAAATTAATATTAAATGTAAAAGGTCTAAGGTCACTAGCGAGTTTTGAATTCTTGTCCCTTTGTTTCATTAGCAGAAATCATAGCACAGAGTCAAGAATGCTCTAGAAACGGTTAGATCTAGTAAACAGAAATGTTAAAATTCACTTTAACCCTAGAATGGACGGGCTGTGTCTGTGAGACCCAGATGTTTTTAAATTACGTTAGATTCAAGGTCATTGGCGTTGCAGACCGTTATTTCTCTCTGTACCTTCTTAAAAGAGTCTACTGTTGCATGTTTGTCAATTCAGCTTTTAGTCATCAGTTGACATGTGTTTGAATATCTTGTGGGTCTGTCAGACCCAGCCCGTTCGCTCATGTTACTTTTTCTGACATAGCAGGATTTGTGTTTTAGGACTGTTTTTAATTTTTAGTTATGTTCATTTTAATACTATTGACAAGTTTAAACAAGTATAAGCGCAGTGCTTTCGCTGTTGACAAGAACTTGTCAAAACAGATGCTGCAACCTTACTTGACCATGCGAGCTCAACAAAACAACCTCCCACGAGAGATTCAGCAGTTAGCAACTAAATTTTCTGGATATGAAGCTCAACCTAAAGAGGACCCTGCTCCAGGAAAGCGTGGGAAATGCTCCATGTGTAAAGACAGCAAAACAAAATACTTTTGCAAAGAGTGTAAAATTTGGTTATGTCTTAACGACAGTGAAATGTAGTGTAGCGATTGCTGTAAAAATTAAGTTATTTGTCCTCTCAAAATACATATTATTTTTGTATTTTAATTAATTTTTAATATTTTTTCCTTAAAATCATTCTTTATGTACTAGGTAAAATCAAACCCAATCAAAATTTAAAAATTCTTACCTTAATGTTATTTTAAAAAAATCATGTAATTTTTTGTTAAAAATGCACAAGATTACTTAGTTTTTTTTATACCATTATTTGGGTGCAATATGATTTTGTTAAAATAGTGTTAAACTACTAAAAACACTTCTAGGTTTCATATAAAAACATTTTTTTGATCAATAAAAATAATTTGAAATTATTTATAGATTTTTTAATTCTTAGGTCTGTCAGACCCAGCCCATCCACTTATGTAACTTTTTTTTGCCCGTTCATTGTAGGGTTAAGAATACCAATAATTTGTATAAAGCAAGCATGATGCTTTTTTTATGTATTATTCAAGCTGTTGTGAGTTTCTGTTTTTCCCTCATACAAAAAAGTGCTAAGCCCGTTTAAAGAATTTTCAAGTCGGTAAACTAAAGAGTATAATCATGATCCTAAATCATTTTCTAGGATAAAAACTGTGTAGACTATAATAATGATAATATGAGGATATGTTGAATCTCTCCAAGCAAATAATTGACTAGAACTTTATTATTTTTCACGTCACCATTTCATAAAGTTTTTAGTTAATTAATTCCAGACTGTAATGGGATTGATATGTCAAATATGGACATATATATCAGAGCAAGGAAGGCTCTGAAGTAAAAAAGATTGCCCCAAGTGGTTCTAAAAAAACCATTTGTTGCTGTTATGTTGCCAATGTTGCTGTTGTACAGTTTCTTAATTATTGAACTGGACAATAGTGTGCAATATAAGAACATACTGCCTCCTACAAACCACAGCACTCTATCTATAGGTCAGGATGTGCAGTACAATGCAGCACAGCACTAAACTGTTTTCTCTGGAAGTACGAAAACACTTCTTTCTCCTTGATTTTGATTTACCAACATCACACTTTCTGCAAATAAATATTTTATATTATTATTATTTTGCTAATTATTTATTTCATTACAGCTGAGGGTTTTTTTTAATAAAGCTCATGCACTCTGAATTTATTTTAAATTCAGCAAATCGATTTAACACAAATTAGCGAAGAAACCTGAACATAAATCATTGTTCAATGACATTGACTACTAACAACTTTTTCAACAAAAATGGTTCTTTCTGAATTTAGGTAATGCCTCACAGTCTTAGAGTGGTGATTAATAAAAATTGATTATTGAATTGATCAAATAATGGTTTATGACCTCAAATATTATTAAAACAATTTCTGGTTTTGTTTGTATTACCGGAAATGTTTGTATCAGATATTCAACATAGTGCTCGTAAAATCTGAACACACAGCACTCTCAAAAAACATAAAATAAAGATTGTTAATGTTTTAACATCCCTTATAATCTCATCTCACACTTTTTAACGCCCCTTATAATCCTATGTATTTGTGCATATTGGTATTCTGGAACGTCTCCGGCAATTTACGTGAAAAGGAATAGTGATATTCTGAAATATCATTTGACCAAGATTTGCATTACTACTTTTTAGCTTTTCTAGAACATATGGTTTGACATTTATAATTGTTTATGTTATTGAATCAATTAGCTTGTGTGTTCTTCAGAGGATCAAGGTTACCACTCCTCTATGAAGAAGGAGAAGTTATCAGCTCTTTGTGAAGGAGTTGACAGAGAGCAAATAGTAGGTGAAAAGGAATGGATCATACTGACTCTAAATGTTATTCTTGCTCTGTGATATAGTCAGTTCCTTCACTTTACTCTTGAGATATCCTTTCTAGCTTTATTATTTTGTTTTAGTTTTCACAATTTTGTTAGTCTAACTGGTCTTATAAGAGTTCATTAGTCATTTATAAATATAAACAATAATTACTAAGACAGTTTATTATTTTCTAAAAGTATATTGTGATAAACAAAACTCTAAAATCTGGTTTTCAGGTCATTCAAACCTATTATATGGTTTCAATGATGTATTATTTAAGAATTTATAAAATTTATTAATGAATAAACAATATTTTAAAAAAATTATTTTCAGCTTGTATTCATCCCGCATCCTCACTCCTTAACAGACCCGGGTATTTGGCATTCCAGAATGTCAGTAGTCCTCAAAGAGTTAAGGTTGAAATTTGTTTTTTCCTTTTAGATATTCAATCATAATAATTTTTAAATTGTCTTCTTAGCGATTTTTGTGTCAGGTACATGTTCATTGCAACTGAAGCTCTTAGCTGGATAAGTCAATACATACCTCATGAAGTAAAATTGTTAATATGATAGGCTACAATATAACCAGATTCATTTTCATCATGGGAGTTATTAACAATAAGAGGAACTAAAGCACACACATATCCTACAATTCAGTCTAAACTGGTTTGGAAGTGTCTGGAGAACTTCAATGCTCTGTCCCTGAAACACTGCAACTCTTCACTGAGTTCCAGGGCACAAGCGGGTTGAGGGCAATGAAGAGGTGGAAGATTGGCTGGACTGAAATCTGCATCTAAATTTATTGGACCTGAGTTGGCAATAGGGATCTTTATGTCTGTGGCTGGATCTGCTATTAACAGATGCATAAGTGAATATCGCCAGGCATAACACCAGGCATGATCGGTCAGCATTGGAGGTCAGTATTCCCATTGTTAATCCCTTTTAAAGAAGGTCTCTTAAGGAAGACTTGGAGCGGTAGTAGACGTTTGGGTAAAACACAATTTAGGAACACTATTTGGTTCATTATAGGATATTGTGGTCTGTGGGTGCATGTGAACAGGGTAGAAACCATGGAGAAACTATGTATAGAATATGCAGGAAAGAAGAGAAAACTGTAGTCCACATAATCTAAAATTTTAAGGCTGTTGCCAGCATGAGGCTAAGGGTATTTAGTTTCCAGGACCCTGAGGACCTTCAGCAGAATGAGCTAATCAGTGGACTGCTAAAGCATTGAGGACATCAGTTTGCTGAAGTAGAGTTGAAGGGTTAAGTTGCAAAATAGGTCCCTTGATCATAGTGCCTAGAGTCTTATTCGCACCTCCTTTAGCTTTAATTTTATCTTAATAAACAACCTTAATAACCTTTAATTTTGGTTGTTATGTGATACAAATAGGATCTGATGATGAAATACAATAACAGAAAATAACCAACTGGTTCCAGAAATGTCTGCATTAAAACTTTTTTCATTTTCTTTGTTGTGAAGTATTGTCTATAAATAAAAAGTAATGTTACATAGCAAGGCCTATGTAGAAACGAAATTAGTTGTATATATAAAAGTTTTATTAAAACAAAATGTTTTCAAGTATAATGTGAAAAAAAACTAATAATTATACTAAAAGGAAAGGCAGACTGATTGTAGTTCTATTCCAAGATGTTTCCATATGTTACGTGAAGACTCAGTAGAAACTTATTAATATTGTGTGATTCTTATGTAGATAAAATGACAACAATGGATTCAGAAATATGCATCATTACAATATTAAAGTTTACAATGCTGATTTATTGTTATTGTACTGCAGTTTTTGTTGACCATTAGGAAAAAATAAAAACATCAAAGCAAGATATACAGTAAAAGGATTCAAAATTACAAACCTTAAAAAATCAATTTAAAAAAAGAAATAAGAAAAAAACAGTTTTGTGATTATTCTGAAAATTATTAACACTAAAAATATTTTATGTTAGATGGGTTTTCACATTTAACACTGAACAAAAAAATAAACAAGGACTCCTTAAAGACAAGGGTAAAGTGTGATGGAATCAAGGTGCAAATCCTGTAAAAAAAACTTATACTGTAATTGCTAAGATAGACTAGTATTTAAAAGGAATGGTTCATCTATCACAAAATAAACCAGTTGACTTAAAGCTGTATTTACTACCTTACTATTAGACAAAGTAAAATTGACGACTTGCCAAAAAGAAGATATGCAATTTATGTAGTGTACAGAAAAAAACCCTCTAGAACTAGAAGAGAATGGTGATTTTGCCTTGTTAATTCTAGATAGGTAATGTAATTTTTTGTGGCAAAGGTAGATTTTGTATACATTTTGATTACCTATGATAAAAATGCTGTTATTTCTTGGAGGATAAGTGGTGAACATCAATTGTTTAATATTTTTAAATTTTTTGATTTTTTTTTGTAAGTTTTCCATGATTACAAGTATTTTCTTAATTTAATAAAATTAAAATTTGTATTAATCTTTTCTAAGACTTCATAACTATATTTTTTTAATTAGTTTGAAATTTTAAAATAAATATTGGCGTCAAAGCTAAAAATTATTATTTTTAATGAAGCAAGTTTATATGTTGTAATTTTTATTTAATTTTTTTAGAGTAATTTTGTTGCTTATTTTTATTAAAAAATTTCAACCAGCAGTTTTAATGATTGCAGCTAATCAGTCCTAATTTTTGTAGTACCCAGGTATGGGGTACTATGATGTACAAGGATGGGGTTCTTTTTGTTCACCATAGTTTATAATATTTGTTAATAAAATCATTTTATTAAAAAAAAAAAAAAAGTTCCAGGATGTAGGTTATTATTATTTTGTGGATTTTTTTAGTTTTTGTTATTATTTAAATTAATTTTAAATTAAACTGTTGTATTTTATTTATTATTGAATGGAATATTCTAAAAGGAAAACTACAAAATAGTGCCATTTTGAAACCATTGGATTTACATTATGCTAATGCACCCTTTAAAAATAATGTTTGAATTGTCACCTACTCTCAATGATTATAAAAATAATAATTTGTTATTATTATTATTTTATTGTGGATATACACCTGTAAACTGTGTCTATTGTCAGTCACATTTATTTTAGCAGCAATGTGAAGGGAAGGAATGGACCAGATGGAATGCTACAACATTATAAATTGTTGTGTAATTGTAATTCTCTATTTGTTTTCTAATTCAAACCCAGATTTGGCTAAATTTTATTTCATAATACCGGCAAAAATAAAAGTCAGCATTATATGTACTTAATAAAATATTTATCGAGTAAACTAAATACCAATGAAAACCTCTTTAGCTCTTTTCATTTTTGTCAGGGGCAACAAGCCCTGTTGCCAAAATGTTTTTATAAATATTGTAATATAATTATTATGATGCTCTTAAATTTATTAATACAATACATTTTACGTCATTGATTAACGTAGCACTTGAATTATTTGAACTGTTTTTTCAGAATTATTTCGTATTTAGATTTTAATACATATAATAATTACTATTAATAACTGGAAATTTGTCTCTAATTTTTGTTTATATTCATTTATATTGTGTTAATGGTAAAATTCCCTAATATAGATTTTTTGTTATGAAATTAAAAATGGCAACATTGTACCCCCTCCATCTCCTTCTTCCTTTACTTTCGGCTTCGCTTCCTCTCCTCTGTTGCGTCGTGTCTCCATGTTTTTTTGCGTTTAGTTTGGTGCATTAATTTTTTTTCTTAAAAGTGAAGTAGTTATTAATGTAGATTTTAAGCAACAGACTATGGCAAGTGATCAGCAGTTTTGTCTTAGATGGAATAACCATCAAAGTACATTAATTTCGGTGTTTGATACACTTTTAGAAAATGAAAAGCTTGTCGATTGTACTTTAGCTGCTGATGGGCAGTATTTGAAGGCACACAAAGTCGTTTTATCCGCTTGCAGTCCATATTTGGAGGTAAGATGTGTTATGTTGAACATTGTAATATTAAAATTTAAATATGAGGTAATAAGCAGTATTTGAATATAATAATATTTTTAATCCTAATAGTATCATTTTAGTAAGCATGTAGGCTAGGGCCTAACTAGGTGTAGAAAAGGCGTTTTACTTTTTGTTTGTGAAGACAGTTATTTTTTTGTTACGTTTTCCCTTTTAGAGCAAAGCTTCAAATGATTTTATTTTTGTTCATATCAGGGTAATTGTTCACTATACCCCCCCATCTAACTTCTGTCATATTTAAATATTGTTCCTTATGTGTTAGAAATTGTTTAGAAATTAAATTGAAAACTGTGAAAGTCTAAACTGCGAAAGATCAAAGGAAAAACTTCCATAACCCAACAATTAATATTGCTGGAAAGTTGCTTCATGTTTTTCTCTTGAAAACAATTTATATAACGCATATAAATATTAATAGAAATGGTATGTATGCAGTGTAACTTGCTCCTTTCAAATAATGATTTTTTAATATTTCTTTTATTAGATACTTTATTATTCAATTAAGAGAGATTCTCCTGAGGAAAATAATTTTTTTACTATCTCAAAATTGCAGGCTATTTTTAATGGAACTACAGTGTGTCTTTGTTTACATTGCATTGATCATGCTAGATGTAGGTCTACTATGTAAAGTGTGATTCATTGGTGTTTGTCAGCTGGTAGTGTTCATTGACTTTCTTCAGTTGGAAGTGCATAGGTTTAACACACACAATCATGTTAGGTTCAAGACTTTTTTGGTAACAGTTTAGGTTGTTTTTGACTTATTTTTTGTAAAATTTTTCAGCTAAAATGCTATATTACATGTCCAATAGCAATAATCCAAAATATAAAAGCATTGAAAAAAGGAAGTATGATAAAGATCGAAAATAAAACTAACATGCATAACCTCCAAATTGCTACCATGTGAAAGTAGGTAACATGTTTTTGATCTCTAAAATGAGAAAAAATCTTGTTTTTTTAAAGAAATTTCTCAGTGACCTAACTAAAATGGTTGTTGGATGTTGAACATAAATAACACAGTTGTTGAGTGATGAAAAAACTTATTTTTTTTAAAAGAGTGACCTAACACCTGGTTGACGCAGGTTGGGAAAAACCTGTTTAATTAAACTAGTTACAGATAACGTGGTTTTTAATGCTAAAACAATGTAAAAAAATGTTTATTTTTTATTTAAAAAAATACTCATGACCTAACCAACACGGTTGTTGGATGGGAAAACTAAAGATACAAAAACAGGCACATTGTAGAGCTCACAAATAACAGGCCATTTTAGTAATGTAAGGAACAGAGCAGTATATCTATAAATATTTAGTAATGGCTGATAGAATATGTAATGCACATGAGCAGTAAGTACATGTTAATAATAATGTGCATAACTTGTAAATCCATGTTTGAAATTTAGTATGTTAATAAAATATATATTCAATGATGTCAATATAGTTCCATAAAAAACAGCCTAAAATCATAAATAAGCTTTAAAAAAAGTTATTTTCTGCAGGTGAATATGTGTTAAGTAGATAATAAGGTATAAAATAAAATTGAAAAATATTAAAAGACTACTACTTGAAATAACCTACACTGTATATATTGCCATTTTAAAAAAAAAAAATATTTGCTTTCAATTTAGCTATAAATACATCACTCCTAGGAGATGCAATGTACTCGAAAGAGAGAAGCATACCTCTCTGTGATCGGGAGCTAAAACTTATAAATTAACACTTAAAAACTAGAAAACAAAAGGGATAATAATGCTACACAGTGCAAACAAAAGAATTAATTCATTACAATAAAAAATATATAAGAGACATTGGGAAGAAATGCACTTATATAAAAAGTTAACATTATTGTTTATCAAAAGTTATAAATATTTCATAAAGTTAACTATAAGTTTCTTTTATATAATTCAACAACGTTTTCCCCCTTGTTTTAGAAGAAACAGACAAATTCTTTAGATGAGCAAACAGATGATTAAAATATTTTACGGCAGTATAAATACTGTTCGTTTTACATATTGCTTTAGTATAAAGTGGTGTTCTGATATCCTTACCATATGTCATACTAATAGAAGTTTGTATATAAAGAGCTTAGATAAGAATAATGATAATTTAAACAATTTGTTATATAAAGTGGTTTAAAGGTGGGAATAGAGTTGGAGCCCAATAAGTTTATTCTGTATTGATATCAACGGTTTCAAGTCGGTATTATATGCACCACCTCTTTTAATTAAAGCCTAATTGATTAAACTCTAAACAAATGCAAAGTATATAGTTACAAGTATTATATTAGGTAGATACTTTAGCTAATAAGCTAAAAATAAAAAATATCTGGTTTTATTAACAATATGTTGAATATGTAAATTCCATTTAAGATTTCATTTGAACAACCAAGTATTTGATATTAATATTATTCTTTCGATATTAATATTATTTATGGATAATTTGGTAAAGTCAGGTATATTATCAGCATAACAACCAAAGGTAATATAAACAGTTTTAATGACGTTAAGAGTTAATCTGTTACCCAAGAAGTACTTATGGAGATTATATAAATATTCAAAGTAGGCTTCATTCCTAGGAATCTTGAAGGCTAAGTACTACTGTGTTATCGAAAAAAGCATGGACATCAGAACACACTGAAAAAATATCATTTATATAAATTAAAAACAATATTGGACCAAGAACTGTTCCTTGACGAACAACAATATCAATTATTAATAATTGTTGCTTTCATTGTTAATAATATTTATTTAATTATCTTTTTTGTGATTAAAAACATGTTAAATACGTTTTACGGGAGTGATTTTGAGGTTATACGGGTCACTTATTTTAGATTTTTTTTCAAGTTCCTATACTTTCTAGGATTTATATTATGGATTATTGCTTTTGGGCATGTAATAAAGCATTTTGGTGAAAAAAATTATAACAATTTCAAAAATAAATTACAGTGCATAAAGATTGTTTTTTAAATTATGAAAATTAATATGTTAATACAACTTTGTGAAAGTACAATTGTGGGAAATCTAGTAAACTTGTTATGAACGCTGTAACCTAACAATTATTTCTGAATGAAAGTTGCTAATAGTCACAAAAACTATTTATTTATTATTTAGTTGAGTTATTCACCTGCGGAAGATTAAATTTTTTAATCTAATATAAGCAGTGGACTCATCATTTTTTTCAAAGCAGCTGCTGGTTTATGTCCACCTTAACGAGTGAACATTTCAAGTTTAGGAAGTTCATGAAATACTATGTACATACAAAACCGTGTTAGGTTCTTAAAGTAACTTTTTTTTATAAAAAGTTTCTATTATTATTATTAATTACACTTACTAACATTCATTACAAAGTTAGTAACTTTCACACAGTACTACATTCATATGACTAATTTTTTTAAATATTTCTGTTGTTCTTATTAATTACTTATTACATAAAATTAAATAAATTGTTTTCGTTTGGAAAAACACATTAGCAACTTTTGCACAGTAGTAATTGTTAGGTTGTAGAAATAATTTTTTTCGGTTGTCTGTTATTTTTCTCACTTTTATATAATGTGTTATTACCAATAGGCATGAAATAGTGTTTTGAGGAGAAAAGAAAATAACTTTTGATACCACTTATGTATTACAGTATAGTAATGTTAAAGTTATAGTTGTGGTTATTTTATTTATTTTTTTTTTTCATTTTTCCAAGTTCTCCAATATTTTAAATTAATTCCTAAACAATTTGTAACATGTAGGGAACAACACTTAAATATAGCCTAAGTTATATAAACAACAAGCCTAAGTTGGTAGATAAGGGGGAAATAGTGAACAATTACTCAGAAAAAAAAAACTAGTTTAATAGAATTTTAAACTAAACGAATATTCCGGGCCTATGACCTAGGGCCATACAGAATATAGTTAGGTTTTTGTTACTAAAATACAGTAGAGACCTAAAATGATAGGTTAGCGCCTAAGTATATTTGTAATTAATTTGACACCACATAATTTTTTTCCAAAATTCTTTAATATATTTAACTATGAATTCAAAGTATCATTTTCCAAAATTATTCGAATTATTAATGTAGTATGGTTCTGTGTGAGTATTAATTGACCTTGTAAATATGCATTAGCTGGACTAGGTATCTGTTTTTGTTTTTTTCGCGAAAACGCTTTATTCGATGACCATTTATAATAATATAAAATTTAAAACTACGGAAATACTGGACGATTTAATAAAAGTGAAAATAATACCGGGAAATTGGAAAAAAGAATCTCCATAACCTAACCTTAATATTCAGTGAAAGTTTTTGTTTTTCCTTGAAAAATGCTGTTCTTTAATTTAAACACATACTTACAATCTCTAAAACTCTTACAATCTTTAAAATGATCTCTAATACTGTTGTTGAAAATTATTAATTTTGTAATTACTTTTTATGGCGAGAGTAAAGCAGCTGTTGGTGTGTGAAATCATGGACACTCCATGTGTAGACATCGATGCTGTGTAGGCATTAGTGATGTCACCCAAAATAGTTATATTAAAAATAAATAAAATTGCAACTTACCTTAAATTAAAAATTTTCCACAGGTGTATCTCTTTTAATTGAATAATAAAATATGTTAAACTAAGAAAACCTAAAAATCATTAATTTTATAAAAGTCTCACTGGATTATGAGACTTGTGGTTGCTCCATTGGATTTGATGTTATAGGCCTATTTTACGCCGACATACTGACCATTTGTGGCATTATACTTGAGATAGTAAATCATGCTGTAGGCAATGTTTATGGAGATATAAATCACAAAATAATTTGTTAAAAATTGCATAAAACTGTATAATTAATCCTGAAACTTTTAGTGGTCAGATTTGTATCACTCGGTTTTTTTTAGTGCACCTTGCTCGATCTGTATGATCTGTATACTCCTTGATAGTTAAAAGTGCTTAGTGGTTGTGGTGGCTGGGACACTGGTCTGTCTTCTGTTTCTCAGAAGTTGTGTGACTCACATTTTGGGACTTTGGCCTACCTTTTTACCTTTTTTGTTAACACCAATCTCTTCTCAATTTGTATATGGAAATAAAGAAAAAAAATGTTAACAAGTTAAAAAAAAACCTTTCTGAAAATGTAGCCTATATTTGGTGGCAGTGGCAACTATCAGCTGTGTTATAGAATATGTGATAAAAAGTTACAATTTCCGTATCAAGGTAACCTCATTAGCGTTTGTTCATTATTGGGCCAAATAATGTTTATGGAGTTATGTGTAGGGCCTAATTTCCAGCAAAAATATTTTATAGGTTTATAGGAAACTAATTATTGTAAATTAATTTTGATTGAGTTGGAGTGATTGTAATTGAAATTTGTGTGTGTGAAAAGTGATTATTGCTTCAAAAACAGGTTTTATATGACAGTTGTTCTGGTTAGAACTATAATTTTACTTTTCAGTAGTAATTTGTGTATGCCCCTGTTGTAATTTTATTTGTTTATATTGTGTAAGACATGTTTTAATGTACAGCATTCTAAGTTTACAAAATTAGTAAAAAAACTATAAATATGGATTTTTGGTCCATTCCTTGTAAAATCAACTAAATAATGTAGATTTTGAAGTCTCAGAATTCAAATTTTATGTATATTTTAATCCAGTTCGGATTAAAAATACAAAATTTCTGGTTTTCTCCATTTTTAGTTTTTGTTATAAATTAAAAAAAAACCCAAAATTGACTTTTTTGAAATATTAAAAAGCGTATAAATCCAGAACTATTTGCTAGTTACAGCTGTTTTTTTTTTAAAGATAAAATAGGTTGTGTTCTATTTAAATAATTTCTCTGTGCTTTGGCACTTCAAAAATAATTGTATTTTATTACAAATCAGCTGCGCTACAACAGCATTGCATCGTTCACGGAACTTTAGTTGAAAGACATCCTTCGCTTTTAAGTAAATCCATTCAGCTAGAAACAAATTTTGCACAAAAATACAAGCGTTGGAATAACTCATTGGCCACAGTCCATCCGTTCGTAGTTTATTTTAAGAAGAAAACCGAGAACAATGACAACTTTCATATTTTGACCTACAAAAGCTTTGTATTCATCTCAAACTGTTAATCCGTTGATCCATGTGTTCAGAAGAAAGTTAATTAATTTTATCAAGCGAGTGCATAACTTTGGCAATGGCTCAGCAACTTGTTTCATGTCTAGCTTGAATTTTAAACCACCTTTAATTTTTATTGGCTGAACATTTCATAACCATTTTTTTGGGTTGTAATTTAAAAGTGCTTCTTAAGTATTTGATTCCTAATTTTTAAAGTAAAATAATTTGAAAATAAGTTGTATTAATTTATAATGATTCTTAAAGTAGTAGCATTTTATATTTAATTATTTTTACTATACGTTTTTTTTCTTAGTTTGTTGGTATTTGTGATACCAACCCAGTTGGTTTGGGCAGAGTAATGGTTAGAATACACATTTTTTTAAAAAGGAAGAATAGAATTACATAAAAAGTTAATTTTAAATATTTATACAATAAATCTTTTAATTTTTTAAGGGTATATTACCTTCTATTCTTTTGAGTTTGATTCCCTTTGATTGGCTTAAATCTAGGCCTAGTATGTGAGTCATAACTTTAATTAGCGAAATAATAATTTAATTTCTGTTAATTTCTTTGATTCAGTTGGCATTTATATAAACGGTAATTTCTGAATTTTGAAGTGAACTATTTTGAATATCATTTTTTGAAATGACATTTTAAATTTTTGGTGTAAACTTTTTGTATTTGTCTTTGGCAATTGGTGTTAAACATATTTCACTTGCAGATTAATTTTCTTTTGGTTAACATAAAGTTAGTGTTCCATTTTAAAAGTGATGTTGGAATGTTGCCTATCAGCTGTATTCTAGTTAAGTGTGTATAAGGAGAATTCTAATCGATAACCTAGACACTTTTTTAAAAAAATAATTAAATATAATGTTTTGGCACTTGTTAGCTGATTTACTGATTTCCCATCTATTGATGTGATGTATTTTTTTAACATCCATATCTCCGAAACCAAACCCTGAATTTTCAAACCAAAACCTTCTTGGATGGGAGATGGTGAGCTACCGTACCATATAACCTTCATGGGGCTGCGGAATTTTAGTGACACACACACACACACACACTTTTTTTGTGAAGTGGACTTTCTACTAGTTTTTCTGAGTACATCGTACAAAACATTTTTGCACATACAGTATACTACTTAAAAATTGTGAACGTAGGTAGCAATTTTTTGAAAATTATTATCAAGATGTTTTGTGTAATGATTAGAGAATACATTAATAATTTTGGATTTTTGGAAAGAAGTATTTATGTTATCAATTTTTGACTGAAAAAAAATTGTTTTACCCATATAGTTTTATGTTTCCATGGTTTTAATGTTCTAGTGTTATCATTTTCAGTAAATAACAACAGATATTTACTATACTGTTATTGATTTTTTAAATTTCTGTTTCAAAATGCTATGACTATATGCACAAATATGCTGTATATTTAAAACTTTAATAACTTTATTCAGTACTTTGTAACTTTCTTAGTCATATATATCTAACCACATAGTTAAATTACAAACTTCATTTTGATAACCGAAGATGCTTCATAAGTTTTTTTCTGTACATGATGTTTTCTGTTTTTAAAACGATGTATCCAACCTTGTATACATAAAATCCTTGTTACTTAATATTAAGGTTAATTATTAGAGGTAAAGGGATTTATTATAAACTGGAATTTACTGAGTTCAAAAGATTTATGTGCAGCAGCCCTCAGTGTGTTTGAGCACTTCACAGACTAACTTGTTCTACTTGGGGGGGAGGGTCCTCAGGATTTTTTAAGTCAAGCACTTGTTGCTTCCTGCAGGCAAGAACCTCACAATCATGAATTATGTTGCCTGTATTGCTCCTCTTACTTCGTACATAATCTATATATGGTTTATCCTTGGTATATTGTTTTCATTTGCACACAGTCTCCTATAGTGAAATCCATGTGTCCTTAGTTGTTCCTAGGTACAGTGGTCTTCATCTGGTAGAAACTTGTCCAAGGGTTTTGGAATCTAGACCCATCATTAAGATGTCTCCGCCTTTAAGTTAGCACACATCTATATGCCAACCACCTTCAAAAGAAGATATGTGGTATAAAATACCATTGTACAGACTCCCAGAGCTCCTTGTAATCTAACTGTATGGCGAACATCTTAGCCTGAACTTTTAACATTGTTCCATTAATTGACATACCCCTTTCTTTTAGCACTTTTAAACCACAAAAATAGAGCTTCCTCAGAGTCACTTTTTTGTAGTTTTTAATTTTTGTACAATTTCAATATTGTATTTTCAAAAGCTATGAATATCGAGGCTCTGTTTTTCCTGTTTTAACATTGTAGATGTTAATATTGATTAACAGTATTTTTTTTATACAAATCAATTAGCAGATGTCTAATTTCCAAAAGTTATTTTTTCGGATATTGGAAAAATTTACATTTGGACATTTTAACAGTTCTTCTTCCATAATACTTAATTACTGTAACACTAAAATACTTTTTTGTTGTTGTTTTAAGGTGAAAAGCACATTGAGGCTATTATTGCTTCCCTAAATGTAAGTGTGAGTGAAAAGTGTTAAAGTTGTAAGTGTAAGTGTGTGTTAGACTCTGGTACTGTGAGGGACGTCTAAATCCTCTAAATAGGTGCAGTTAGTCTGCACCCCCCCCTGCAGGGACACTAAAATACTATTTACATATGGCAACAGCATTAGTTAACACAGGGAAATCGGCTTTACTGCACTTTTTAGTTATACTTTTTCGCATCTTTTCTAAGAAAAAGAAAAAAGCTGCCTGGATGGCCTAGTTGATAGCATACTAGGCTTTCACACCGAGGACCTGGGTTCGATTCCCGGCCAGGGCTTGGCATTTTCATACACTATAAATCATCCCATTGTCTGCATTAGCCCAAGTGTGCACAATAGTCCCACTTTAAACACTAAAAAAAAAAAATTCTAAGAAATAGGTGAAAACTGCCAGTGTATTTTGTAGTAGTTAGAACTACATAGTGTTATTTCAATTTTGGCTGTTAACCACCACAACTGCTCTATCTTTGTGTAAATTTCTATGAGCTGGGGCTGGGATTTCCCATTTATATTCAAATGTAAAACTCCTATAACTTATTTGAATTCTTTGTAAATGTGGAAGTCATTCATAAAATTCATAATTAAACGGACGGATTTGTTTATTTTAAATTTAAATTCATTTTAATCGTTATTGTTTTTAATGTTGTCCGACCATATGTAGTTTGGATATTTATTGAATTTAGTTAGGATGTTAATTGAAATCTATATAGTATTCCTAGTTAACTACAAGTATGAATCAGTTGTAACCAACTTTATGGGTAAAATAAATTTCTATGTATGACTACTTACTAGTAGTAATATACTTATTGTTATTGACTTTATTTATTTTTATTTGCCATTAAAAGTTAACATGACTGTATTTTACGTTCATACATTTGATCAGAAATCTAATAGGCACTGTGTCGTGGGTCTCGTCAAATTTAAGTAGGTTGGAAAACCAAAGGAATGCAAGCATATAATAGAGAAGGCAACTGCAAACTATAAATATAATATAGTTTCATTATATTTATAATATAATAATGAAACTGCAAAAAGTTTAAAATCTATGGCCTAAGGAAAGTATGAGGTATTAATAGTAAGTTACAAAATCAAAACATATATTGTTTTTTGTGTTTTTTCAAAACTTGTTTACAAAATCTTTTAGTATGTTTAAACAAAAAATTGTGTTTTAAAAAACATTTTATTACGGAAAGAATTCTTAATGATGTTGTACAGAGTTTAAATAATACAAAATAAATGAGTTTGCAGTAAATATCTTCTAAATAACTAAAACTTTTCAGATATTTTGATTATAGATTAGATAGCAAAATGAGATACATTAAGAAGCAAAATATATTTGTTTTAATTGTTTTTGTTATTTATTAACACAATTAAAAACATTATGTACAAAAAACGCAAGATATTTTTATCAAGTCTTCTTTTATGCATTCATTATAAGTTTGTTCAAAGCTTGCAATGACAGCAAATTATCATAACTAATGAACATGTAAGAAATCTATCTCACTGTTGCAGATTGCGGTCAGGGTTTAAATCAAGTTTTTTGTTTTATTTATTTTTGAATCATAAAACTTTTATTGCAAAATTGGCACACTTACATGGCACAATAATCTTAATTTTTGATAAAGATTTTTGCAAAATATTACTGATTGTGAAAAACTAGATCAATTGTTCAGTTTCTTGAGTCCATAGCTTTTGAACTGTTTGGGAATTAAGCGTTTTGTGTGAGTTAGTGATAATTACATTTCAGAAAAATGTGAGGACAGAAAAGTACAAAAATGTTTGTAGATTTTTAGAAATGCCTCTTTTCATTCTAAAAACATTAAAAAATGAAATAGGAAAATTACTACTTGGCAAGGAAAGTGCATAACCATTTTAAATAAAAAATGTTACACTGGTTGGGTATGGTATATATAATATACATGTTGTTGTATTAATTAGTCTACTAATCTTCAACTGTATTCTATTTGTTGTGAAATTTAAAACTTTATAATACTAGGGGTACTATAATACCCCTAGTGAACAGTAAATAATTACTATCTAGTAATACTAAGATCCAGCGAACAATGAACAAAGTTCGTTGAATAGATGGACTGTTCAAGAAGAGTGAAAAGTAAAAAATATTTAAAAAATAGTGACACATCTAGGTTCAGTAGTAAATAAAAATTATTTTTGTATAAATATTATAAATTGAAATTTTTTTTTAGACTTTAGGGGTATTTTGGAAAAAAAAATAAAAATTGTTTAGGTTTTTTTATAGATCGATTAGTGAATGTTCCCGTTTGGATGAATTACCTATAATACACACAGTGTCAAACATTTTGTATTTCTGGTCTTTAGGAAGAATTACATACTATTCTATCCTTTCCATAGGAATATTTGAATTATAATCCTGATTTTGTATTTCCTAGCTAAGAAAGTATTTTGTTATAATAGGGTTATCAGTATGCAGGATATTTTGAAAGGAAGGTAAAAATATAAACATTTTCTTTCAGGGAATTTATTTTAACCTATAAGGATGGTTAAAAAGTAATTTAGTTTATTTTGAAATTCTACTAATTGTTGATTTCAGTTTTTGTATATATATAAAAATAATATAGCGTTGGGTTTTAACACACGCTTGAAACTGTAGTTATAGTTTTTCTAGTTCAATTTAGGTGAAAATATTGCTCTTTTTAAGCAATAGGATACTCAAGGAGAGAGAGGGGGTGAGAGGGGAGAGTGAGGGAGGGAGGGTGAGAGAGAGAGAGAGAGAGAGAGAGAGAGAGAGACAGAAGACAGGCAAAAAATATATATAGTAGAACCTTGATAATCCGAACCTTGGTAATCTGAACTAATTATAGGTAAAAATAATTTTTGCGACAGTAGCAGAAAATTTTATGCTAAGCTATTTTGTTGTCTCGGGAGCACAGCAGTTGTGAAACGTCATATTATGCTGTGTTAATAAAGTATTACACAACTAAAAATAGTAAAAATAAGTTCAAAATGTTCTGAAATTAATAATATGTGTTATTATTTCTAGAAATGACTTTAGGAAAAATACTGTTTAAAATTTACTCATTTTAAAAAAACGTTTTTTTAAATGATACTCTTAAATCAGGGTTATATGCAAAGTTTTACTTCACATTCACATTGCTGAAATGTAATAATTTCGCTTTTTTGTCTTGTTTGTATGTAAAACATCTTTTTTGTAATTTTCTTTTCTTCCATCTGGGCACCTGTGTTGGTTGCATGTCATATAGAAAGTGTAGTGACGATCAGCACTGTGTTGGTGGCTTATGCTTGGCGCTGCTTTGTAGTGATAATGGTAATTGCGTAGTCCCATTATCTTCTTTTAATGATACATTAATGCAAGACAAAGATTTGCCTATTCAGCCATAATGTAAACATCTTAGTGGTGTTTTCATGAAAATATTGAAAGCAAGACATTCTGTGGATACTGCTGTCTAGATTCATAAGGTTTAATCATCAAAACATGTCTATTTTAGAATTACTCACCTCAAAATCATTTCACTTTCTAGTTAAATGTTTCTGCTACAGTAAGAACACTTAACAAGAATAATACCAAAATAATGTTTTAACGCGTTAAGATTTTTTTCGAAGCACTATAGTAGGCCTATTGTTATTTCTAAATCCCATTTAAGTACTGTACAATTAAACTGTTATTAGCCACATTTATATCATTCTTTGTTTGATAATCCAAACGATTTGGTATCCGAACCACCTCTGGTCCAAATTAGTTTGGATTATCGAGATTGCACTGTATTTGGAAAATATACTTCTAATAATTAGTAATTAATCAAATAATAATTAGTCCTCAAATGAGTGCTTAGTAGAAATAATAAGAATTAATTTTCTGTATAACACAGTTTTACCAAAATCTCGCTTATAGTTTTAAGGAAGTTGTTTTTGAAATTTGCTGTTTAACCTTTTAAGAGTTAAATTAAAAAAAAAAGTATTAGACAAAAACTTAGTTTTTAAATCACAGGGGAAGTTCTGGCTACTTTGAGTCATTGGTATAGTATTTGTTTTGATGTACAGTGTGGAATGGAAAAATTATTATTAAATATTAATGAATAAATAGGAAATAATTGGAATTGATGCATTTTATTTTACAAATAATACATGTTGACATTAAATTAGTGAATTTTGTTTAAAGAAAAATTAGGCTGTAATTCCTAATTATATTTTTATTATAAAATATGAATGATTATGTTAAATGAATCGATTGCAGTAAAATACAGCAGGGAAACAAGTTAGAAATGAAATATTTGAATATGATAGGCCATTAGTAATTACAGAACAATTAATAAAGTGGAATTTAATGATTGTGCAGTTTCTGTTGATTACTGTCTGGTATAATAATATATTTGGTGAAATAGCGATCTGTATAAGTTGTAGGGGTAATTAGGGCTACATTTTTAGTAAATTTAATAAGTAGCTATTTTTGAGAAAATTGCATTTTAAAGGATTATTTTGAGAGGGACCGAAATCATGAGAGATTAAATTTCCTGGAGGTATAAACAAGCTAGCTGATAACCTTCAAAGTAGGCTGTAATAATCTCTATTGTTTACAGACCTCGGTTTAATGGACTATGGATTAAATGACAACAAAAAACCAAATTATTTTGTTTAAATTTTTTAATAGTTGTAAGTATACAGAATATATTATGAGTTGGTAGTTTTAGTTAATGCAATTAACTACAGCATACTGTTGTTAGTCTTAGGTATGGGCAGAATTTTCTCGTATCGAAAATCTTGCCTTTTGATCAATTTACCCTGCCTTGTTCTGTTCATGATCAATTTTAAACCTTAAAATTATCATCCTTTATAGTACTGTAAAATAATTGTGTTAACATATATTTTAAATATTAAATTAAGTATTTATTTGTAAAAACATGCAGGTTTGAAACTTTTATTAATGTATAGAACAAATTGTAATACTGTTCAGAAAAAAAAAATTTAATTCTTGAATTACGCTTGTTGCTATCAAGTCAGCATTTTTTGTGAGTTAACTCAGTATTGGCAAAAATAATTTTTACTGAAGTAGTGGAAAATTTTATGCTAAGTTTCTCTGTTGCATCTGTTTAACGTCCAACTATTGTGCACACTTGGACTAATGCAGATGATGGGATGATTTATAGCGTATGAAAATGCCAAGCCCTCTCCGGGCATCGAACCCTGGTCCTCGGGGTGAAAACCCAGTATGCTATAAACTAGGCCATCGAGGCGGCTTTAAGTGATAATGGCTAAAAGGAGTAAAAATAATTTCAAAATGTTTTAAAATTAAAAATTTGTAGATATTTGTTATTTCTAGAAATGACATTTGACAAAAAAACCCAGATTTTTGAGTCACTATAAATTATAGGTATATACATAGTCTCAATTTACATTCGTAATGTTGAAAAAAATCTTTACTTTATTCTTGCTTTAATAGTTTTACCTGTATGATCTTGCAGCATCGTAGACCAGTTTTGATTTTACAACACTTAGCTTAGAAAAGCTTCTCTCGCAGCCACAGCTTGTAGCCAAAATTGTAGTAAATTTTACAGTGAGATGTTTAAAATTAGAAAAAGTTGATAATCTGTTGTGTTTGTAAAACAATTTGAACTAACCAGAAGCTTTTGAAAGGAGACAGTTCTAAAAAAAAGGGATTTTTGTTTTCTATACACAAATCTAGGCCGAATTGTGTAGAAAGGTATTTGAAATCATCTGGATGTAGCCAGTAATCATGTAAACCTAATATAACTTAGCCTGTAGCATAAATGATTTATTTTGTTTTTTGGCTAAACAATTTAATAACCGCAGCGTCTTGTTTAATACGATAAAATATTTTTTGAAGTCATTTGTAAGAATCATTTAGTATGATTGTAACACTAAAATATGTCAGTGAAAATAATGTAACCAGAGGAATTGAGCATCACATCGTTACTTTTTTCATTTATGATTTTCCAAATTATAAATAGTTTGCTAAGTAACCATTTTCAGCGCCTCTCTATAAGTGAATGTGGATTCTCACAAAACATTTTTTTCATGCAATGTAAAAATAATACAGAGCAGGTAAAACAGTAATTACTATTAATAGGATAACTTGGGTTCCATCATCATATAATGGAATACCTTGACCCCAAATTGTTAAATTGAGGGTTTTACTATAATCGAAATGAGCCCATGTATAATCACAGTATTTTTGATGGACTTTTTATAGTGAGAAAGTATAATGATGAATTTAAATGGCGTTAAGGATAATTAGTTACAGTTAATATACAGTGTTTGACAAAAAATCTTAGTAGACCACAATAAGTTTCACTTCCCGCAAGGGGGTGCAGACTACAGTTGCACTTATAGAGAGGATTTAGACATCCCTCGTGGTACCCGAGTCTAACACTTACACTTTGCAACACTACACTTACGATTTTAACACTTTACACTCACACTTACATTTAGGGAGGCGATAATAAAAGCCTCAATGTGCTTTTCGCCTTAAAATAACAAAAAAATAAAAATAAATAAGTTTCACTTGTTTTTTGAGGTTATTTGCTTCTGAAATAAATGGAAAAATTTTTTGCCATTAGATGGCAGTTTTTTTTTTAACGAATGAAGAAACCTTGCTGATGAAATTATTTTTATTACAATTTGTTCAGCTATACAGGATATGTGTTTATACAGTTCAGTTCAGTGTTTATACAGTTTATCAGGTTCTGTGGCTAGTACTAGGAAAAAAATGTTATTATATTCAAGAAAAGTAAAAAAAATGTGTTCCGTAAAATTAATTTCTAAGATTAGCCAAGAATATGAAGTAAGAGAAATTATTGTTGGATTTATGTACAGTATACTCATGATAATCCGGCACATCCAATAATCCGATTGGTGTTATTTGTTATTTTTAAAAATACTTAAAAATTAGAACGATGCATCAGCAACCACGAGTATGTTAAGTAGATGACAAACAATGATTTTCTGCGAGTTTTCGGAGATCAAAAAAGCACTTTTTCCTAATTTTTACAAGAAAAAAAAAAGGCATATACCTAATTTCTGGGGATATAATGTGTAAGAAATTATAGGTTTATGAATAAAGGCGATGTTAAAGCCAGTGACATTAAATTTAAGAAATGGTATGAAATATGTTTTTTTTATTATCCGATGTTTGTTGCTCCTAACATACAGAAATTAAAATAAATTATGTTACGGCCGAATCAAGATAAAATGCTGAGGAAAGCAGTTTACTTTGGCGGATGCGTCTACAAAAAGCTTTTGTTCATACGTACTGTGCACCGGAATGTACATAGTTTTAATATTTTTTCATAGTAACTTTAAGAGCTTTTCAAGTTTTTTTGATGTTTTTTCCCTAATAATAATTTCACTTTAAACTCAGTTATGAAATTAAAAGTGGTTGTATTATACTATAATTACTATTTATCAATTTATTTACTAATTTATTATCATTTTCCTTCCTATCGAGTAATTTGTTGTTTTCAGTAATCCGGCATAGTGATTACAACGATTGTACTGTATTATTTTTATCATTATATTAATGCATTTAATGATGCAGTATTTGTGTGTTAAAAATGTAAAGAAAATATAGTACCGTAACCTACATATTTTAAAGTAGTTGCTTTACAACTTGGTGCGTAGAGGTTGTCCAGTTGTCTTTTTCTAGTAAAAGTGGAGACAATACTGTGCAGTGTCAGACATCTGACATAAAAGTTTATTAGCCTAGACTTGCATACAGTTTAGTCTTGACAACAACTATATGCTTTTCAAGTGTTTACAGCTTAGTTTTGCCCTATTAGTAATTGTGGTGGAATTTGTGTAATATTTAACATATAGGTGTTTTGTCTAGACTTATGACACTACATCTGAGTTGTTGTAACATCATAGAAGGTTATAACGAAGTTTGTATGTATGTTTGTGGCAAATTGTGACATTAACAGGCAGTTTAACATATCAGTAATATTATTCCCAGTCATCAAATTCCTGATGGATGAACAAAGTTGCACAACAAGCTGTATTGATTATTGACTGTTGTTTAACTGTTTACATTGACTAAGTTGTTTACTATTATCTTCAACAAACTGTTCTGCTATATTGTTTGTCAGCTGTTGTGTAGTTTATTCTTTTTCTTGGTAAACAAGTTTTCATCTGTTTTTTTTTTGTTTTTTTTGATCACCAGTTTTTTATTTACATTTTTAATGAGTCAAAAAAGTAAAACTAACGGAGACATCAACCGTTTGGTTTATCTGTAAGTGGTTCGGAAAAATATTGAGTTACAGAGCAACCCCAAAAAAGTATGGTTTGACGATTTAGCTGCATTTCTAGCATTTGCAGAGTTCTGTGACTAAATAGGTGGCGACTATTTGAGGGACCTTTTTTAACCTATCCACAGGGAACGTTTCAGAACTAGATCCATTCCAGTCCAGCGATACAAACTAATTTCATTTCTTCCCACTATCATAGGTCTTTGCAACCTTACTTAGTCTGTATACTTTGTGTTAGGTGTGTCAATTAATATTAGATGAAAAAAAAAATGTTACTTTAAGTAGGCCAACTAATATATTTCTTTACAATAATAAGTGGATATTAACATATCTTGTATAATATATTATGTAAAATCAATATGACCTAATCTAATTTGTTGTAAATGTAGACCCTTTTTTACCCATTTTTTAAAAAAAGCTATAACATAATTTTACACAAAATCATGTTTGTTATACCCCAAACAATAAAATGTTGGGCAACTTGATTGAACCTGTATGACGATAAGATATCCCATTTACTGCATCCTACCATGTAGGCCTACCTGTCATTATGATACAGTTTGTTATTGATAGACCTTTGTACAGGTTGGTATCTCTGCTGTAATTAGACTAGTGCAAAGAATACATTGTTGGGAGTCAAAAGTTCACTGTGCTAAACCCAATTAACATTAGATCCATCCTATTTAGTTCTCAGGACAGTGAGTTCTCTTGCTTCTGTCTCATGACATCGCATGATGTCAGCAGCATGTTGATGCCCCCATAGTGCTTCGTAAATTCTTTTGTATGATGGATTTTTGGCATTTGTAGATAGTCGTGGACCTCAGAATTATAAGAATATCAGAGAAAATACTCTGAAAAAGTTATTTGAGACCCTCTGCAAGCATTGGGTATTATACTTGTTTGCTGTGGACCAAAGTTCAGTGTCATAATGGTTTAAGAATGGAGCAATAAACCAACAGTTTGTTGTTAAATAAAGGGGAAGATTTTCTATCCAGAAGCCAGAAACAACTATTACTGATTTTTTTAAATTTTTGATGTGATCGAACCATTTTTATGAAACAGTAATTTAGATAACATTGTTATTAAGTACTAATTGTATTATTTAAAAAAAAGGTGATTATACAATAAATTTCAGTAAAATTAAATTTTGAACTTGCTGTGTAGAGAAAATAACATATCTTATAAATAGTTTGTGAATATACAGATAAAAAAAACACCCTATTATAATATAGGTTCATTGTCTTTTATTTATTTTTTTTTACTCTTTAGTTTATAATTTGTTTCACTGATTCCAGTCATGTAAGCCGCCTCCGTGGCCTAGTTGATAGCGCACTGGGCTTTCACCCCGAGGACCTGGGTTCGATTCCCAGCTAGGGCTTGGCATTTTCATACACTATAAATCATCCCATCGTCTGCATTAGTCTAAGTGTGCACAATAATCGGACGTTAAACACCAAAAAAAAAAAAAAATCCAGTCATGTAAAACTTTTTTATCTCAACATGTTGTGGAGAAGCTCTTTCCATGTCACATGAAGTAATTGGAGCATAGTTAAACTTCAAAGGGCGTTTAATTAAAGTTAAAGCGTTTAATTTCAAAATCTTAATTTTCTCCTTCCTTTCCTTTGTTAAGAATTCTAAGAAGCTTGTTTCTGATACATAGTAAAATTGAATAGCCGAAATTTTTGTTTAATAGTGCTTCAAATTTTTAGTTGGTTTTCTTCTCTTGATTTTACCTGGCCAGGCCTTGGCATTTTCATACACTATAAATCATCCCATCATCTGTATTAGCCCAAGTGTGCACAATAGTCGGACGTTAAAAAAAAAAAACCTGGACATGATTAAAGCTCTGAACAGAATGATATTAGCTTCAAAGCACTTGAGAGCCATATTCTTTTTTCCATGTTTTAATTTCATTATTCATTTCCCTTTTCATCTGACATTTGTAGGCTTAAAGTTCAGTTTTAATATCAGTTCATTGGAAAATTGTATTTCTATTTTATATGCTCTTCTTCTTTGTAGATTTTTTTTTAGGTAGAGAATTGGAAAATATTAATTATATTTAGATATTTATTTATCCTCAAAAATAGCAAATATTTATTTAATATGAAAATATTTATTTAAATAAAGATCCAGACTCTCGTAATGAATGTCCATATTCAAGTAAAATTTGAGCAAACTCTGTTTAATCCTGATAATTATAGGAAAGAGGGCTGATTTCTGAACTGTTATGCAGTGCTGAAGCCAGAATCTTTTGGAATATAGCAACTTTTTGTTTTGGTTCTTAACTATACTTGTGCATCATTTGTTAAAATCATTAGAAACACTTGAGAAATTTAGGTATCATTGGTTTTTGTAATAAAATGAGCTCCAAAAAAAAAAGAAGAGGTGTTGAGTTATGGGAAAACTAAATATACATGCATTGAGAACTTCGTAATTAATACCTTACGTTATTTATCGAAGTATTTTTCACTTAAGTAATCTAGAAATGATGTAAAACTGTTTACTTTTCTTTGACCCAGAATATAAATGCGTAATACATAATATATGTACAGTATTATTTATTCTATTATTCTACTAACAAACTTTGAATGTTTGTGATTGAATTTTAAATTAAGAAATAAAAAAGTCGTTAATGTATTCTTGTTAATGGTGTCTATTTTTAAAAGCAGTAATCTCTACAGTGTGTTTAAACAAGAATGTTTAGCATGTAATGATTAAAGTCATCATGCCAGTATTTTTGTTGTTCAATATCTTCATGCCAGTTTTAATTAAATAAGTTGGGGGATTAACATGCAATTTTTGTAATTTTGATATTTAGTACTAATAAGGATCAGTTTAACAGAAAGGGTTTAGGTAATATTGAAAAATCTCTAAATTGAGGTTTGTTAAAAAACCATAGGTGTACTGTATTTGTAAAATTGTTCCATTTAATTTAAAACAAGATATGTTCATGGCATTATTATAATGCCATCATTCTGAGGCCCTTTATTTTAGTTTCTTATCGATACTGTAAACATCTTAAAATTTTTAAATTCCTTTGATTTGAGTTATAAATTTGTGACCTTAAATAAATAATTAACTGATTTTTTTAAACATGTTGGTAACTTTGGAATCAAATTTTTGAGGAGATTGTAACTTGTTTTGTTTGGATGCTTAACTCAATAGTGTGTGTGTCCGATGAGACAGGTGTGTTACAACATAGCTTAGAACTTCCGTCTAATCCATTGCATGTTTTGGAAATTTGATATATTTTTATTGAATATAATATTTTTATTTCGGTTCACATGAAAATATCTTTATATTTCTTTTTACCACAATTTTTGTAATACAGTCGACCTCGGATATAAAGTGGTTGAAGGGATGAAACGTAAACGAGATAGCATTGTAACTGAGTTTACAGTAAACGAGTTTGTAAATGGCGACAGGCAATACTGTATGTAGTGAAAGAAAAGCACACTTTTACTGTATACATAGTTAATGGCTATTTTATTACAATTTATTACACATATTACATAATTTTGAAAAATATTTTTATTTAAACTAATAGAAAATAAGTACAGTACAATCTAGTATGTATACTGCAACACAGTGCATATACTGTGAGGGTTCATGAGATTGAAGCCCCCCCCCCATAAGGCGTATTTTGTGTGTGTGTGTGCGTGCGTGCATGCTTGTGCGTGCTCCTGCATGCTTGTGAGAGAGAGAATATGTTTTTAGGAGAATAACACAATTTACATTGTTTGTTTAGCCTGCAACAAAATTTTAAGAAAGGTCAGTTTTTATTCTCAACCTTTATTCTAAAAATAGAAATACACAAATTGTATTTTAAGTAAGAGTGACTATAGGTCAGTAGCTTAGAAAATTGCTAAGACCACCAGTGGAACAGCGAAAAAATGTGCGAGTAAGAGGTCATGTCCCCACTCTGTTACCATAACTCCTCCCTTTTCTTTCACTATTGCTGAGTAGTAACAGTTTCTAGACTCAGATTGGCAGACTCTGTACCCTTGAACTGTTAAAGGAGCTGGAAGGGAATTCTCCTACTTGTACGAGAAATTCTCGCACAGGTCGTTTACTGAGTGGCTGGACTATAACAGCAGTGTGACAGCGTTGTATCCAAGTTCACAAAGCGTTGTAACCGAGCTTAAAATACACGTTCACTTAATATAGGATATTGGGGACATTATGCAAATAGTGCTATAACTAAGTTAGCGTTTTAACCGAGGGCGTTATAATCAAGGTCGACTATAATCGATTTTTACTTAAATTGATGTGAAACGTAAGGATAGTTTGCATTGTTTGTCTACAAAACTGTGCATGCCATTAGAAAACAACATAGTAGGCGTATTTTGTTGCTTATTCTTGTAACAGTATTAGTGTTGTTTTTAATAATTTTATTTATTTATTATTATTTTTAAGTGTTCGCTCATGATCCTGTTGTGAAAGTACAATTGATCATGACAAAGTGAGTTAAGTGTTAATTAGTTTCTAGATTTACTTCCTGATAAAAGTTAGTAATTAAATTTGTTGTTAATTATTACTTGTTAATTATTAGTTTGGTAATAATTAACAATACTCTATTTAGCCTATTGGAATAAACACGGTTGTTTTAAGTATTCTAACCTAAAATGTTCACACACAGTTAAATCCAGAATCCTGAGTGGAAGGACGATTAAAAAAATAATTCATTTCTCAACCGAACCTGCATGGTAAGGTGGGACACTATCAAGTTAGAAAAATTTGCACTGTCCATGACTTGAATTGCAAATTGGGGCAGTATTTGTTGATAGGACAACACTTGGCTCCAGATTTTCGCTTGTCCACAGTGTAGTATAATAATATGCTATTTGAAATCACAGTTGTCCTGGACAGTGATGATTTGAGTTTGTTTTGTAGAATTAAGGGAGGATTTCTGAAATTTTAATAATTTTGTCTGTGGACAACTTGTTAGCATGTTAGAAAATTGTTAGTTCATCGAACTCAATGCACAAATAGAACACAATTCACATTGGTTGTTTTCTAGAATGCCATGAACTAAATAAAGTAAGGTTGTTTTTTTGTAGGCTTACTATTTGGCAAGGCACTAAGGAACAGTAGATTGTGGTACAAAAGTACACAAAAGAATTTTTCTCATAGAATTTGTTTTACTTGGCAATTTTATTAATAGAGCACAGACATTGTCTTCTCTTTCCTTATTGGCTGCTGGCTTTATTGTTTCTGAATACTTCCCTCTCCCAAACAACAATATTTGATGTAATATTTTTTTCCAATATCCAAGTTAACGTGTTTTTGTTGTTAGTTCAATTCTGAGAGAAGTAACTGAGAGTCAGTCAGTGCTAGACAAATATTACCCATGCACAACCCTACATTTTTCCCTTTGCATTTAAATACGCCCTCTCTGTATGAACAACACTCTTGAAATCAATAGATTTCCGTTGATCCTGGTTTTCCACTCAGCTCTGTGTGTTGTTGACTTCGACCTGCCAGTCTTTTTGGTCTGGTTAATTCCTTTGAACACAAATGCAAACTTTGATGTTTTTTCTCTGAATCGTATTGGAACAACCAACTTTCATCACCAGTGATAACACAGTTTAATAAATCTGGGTTAATTTGCGTGTGTTGTAACAAATCAGTTGCCATATTTTTCCATACTGCTTGTTGCTTTGTGGGATTTTTAGTAACCATTTTTACATAAATTGTTGTCATGTCCAGATCTTCAGTTATTATTTGGAGAACAGTTTCTCGATTGATGTTTTGATGTTGACTCCTGCAATCATCTTCACAGATAATTTTTGATCAAATTGTATTTCATGCACCCTGGCCACTTTTATTTCGGTCCGTGAGGTTCATTTTCGTCTATTATAGTCTTCATCTTCAGTATTCACCCTGCCTTCGCAAATAATTTTATACCAAGAAAAAACTTGAGCTCGACATAACCTCATTTCCAAAAGCCTTCTGAAGCTTAATGTAAGTTGGTGCATTCTCATCCAGTTTAACAAAACAAGAAATGGCATACTATTGCACAATACTTTGTGATTCCACTTCCATGATGACAAAAAAATACATGTTCATTTTTTTTTTTTAAGGTGAAAAGCACAATTACACTCCATAAATGTAAGGGTGAGTGTAAAGTGTTTAAATCATAAGTGTAGTGTTGTAAATGTAAGTGTGTGGACGTCTAAATCCTCTGAATAGGTGCAACTAGTCTGCACCCCTTGCGGATAAATGTGTTCACTTATTACATCATAACTCAAGATTGAGGGTCATACAAATATCTTTACCATATCCTGTATTCTAGTGAAATAGTGAGGGTAGCCATTAAACTGGGAAATTGTATATTTTCGGTATATGGTTTATATTTGTTTGTTTCTTCCTGTATATTACAGTATGTTGTCATACCGGAATCTGTTAGTGTTACTTTTCAGTACAAGCATAAACAATTTTGACAATCTACAAAATCATGTTAAAGACATTTTTGTAATTTTTTACCAATAAATACACTAATTTATTAAGTCTTCATATCTAAGATAATTTTTAAGAAAAACATTAATTTAACATGAAAAAAGCAAATTCGCTAGTTCACTAGCCTGGAGTTCTATACTGATATACACTGAATGTTCATTGAACTATTTTTATTATTATTTTAAGTTGTGGTAGAATTAACTGAGTTTGTAGGTTTTATTCAAGAAATGTTGGAACAATAATGAAATAGTGAATACATCTGACAATACAAGGTTCAATGTGTTGCCAAATTTATAAACAATTGTAATGGAATGTATTACAAACTGTAACTAAAATTCGTTAAACACGAATTCGCTACTTCACCATTGGTATGACGGTGCTACAACTAACTTTTTTTTTTGCGTTTAACGTCCGACTATTTTGCACACTTCGGCTAATGCAGACGATGGGATGATTTATAGTGTATGGAAATGCCAAGCCCTAGCCGGGAATCGAACCCGGGTCCTCGGGGTGAAAGTACGCTATCAACTAGGCCACCGAGTTGGATTTTTTTAAACCATCATACATATATATAAGGTGGTTAAAAAAAAAATAGTTTTCCAAAAAAAGTGAAACCACTATAAATTGATTTAAAAATTTGGTATGAAACTTTTAATGGATAAATATGTTTTATTTTAAGTCAAAATCTTCAGGAAAATATGTTCCTTCTTGTTAGCATATTAATCAGCGTAGTGCCACTCTTGATATTTTAAAATATCTAATTTGTTTTAATGTTTGTTACAGGCAATGCTGAGCCAACACTTCGATCAGCATCCAATTCTTATCCTGAAAGATGTGAAATATCAGGAGTTGAAAGCAATGTTGGACTATATGTATCGTGGTGAAGTGAATATTTCAGAAGAACAGCTTGGCCATTTTCTTAAAGCTGCAGAATCGCTTCAGATTAAAGGACTGAGTGATCGTGGTGGGGGTGGTAGTGGGGGCGGAGGGAGTGAAAGTGGAAACGATCAAGCAAAGAGGCATGAAGCAAGGAAACCTGCAACACACGTACCTCACTTAACCAGCCCAAGAACTGTAGTGCCTCATCCTGTATATGGATCAGAACAAAAGAAACCTCATATGAATCCTCAAGACTTAGTTCGCTCTAAAAGTCCGATGGCTCGTGATGAAAGCGGCTCGCCATCGAGGAAACGCCGTAGGCCAGCTCGCCCTTCCAGCACTGATTCTAATATTTTCTCAGCTGCCACCCATTATTCAGAATCATTTTCTGAAGGTAATTCGAGTGATACTCCTTCCAGTAATGTTCCTACTGTAAATACAACACCAACTGCTACGACTACGAAAGCGCCATCGGAGACCGAACGCAACGAACCTGACAATTATCTTGGACAGCCTGGCGCTGCAAAACCTGTGATTAAAACCGAAATTCCTCATACTTTAGTGCAACCAAAGACTGAATATGTAGATTATGAAAATGAAGACAGTGTTGAAGATGCAACTTTAGATGGAGATGACGACGACGAAGCAAACTTAAGTAGGCCGGGTCCTTCATTTACTTCAGGCAGTCCGGGTTAGTACTTTGTGTAAATTCATAGATGATTTTTTTAAGTATAAAATATTACACTTTTTAAAGCTAAATGGAACAAAAGCATTATAGGTAGTTCACTTTCAATTGAAAAATAAGAAAAAGAAAGTTGTATATTTTAATTTTATTATTGTATATTAAATTATTAAATATCAGCAATCTTGTTGAATGAATGTGGTTTTCGGGCCTTCAAGGTTTAGGTAACCCCATAGAAAAAAATTACACAAGGCACACTGTTTAAAAAACTGACTGGCTAATCCAAATTATTATACAGTTTCATTTTTATATTGTTATTTTATTTGTGTTAACATGACTATGTAATGATCAGACATTACATTGCCTGCCATTTTTAAATAAATGCGAACTTATAATACTGACTTTGTAAACAGTGCAAAACAAAGTAAAATTTGTTCAGAATGCAGTGGTCTTTACGTCAAGCTTCGTGTTATTATTAGATCAATAAAATGTATCTTGCTTCGTTTAATCAACTGTTTGAATAAAAATATGTTTTGTTACCAACGGGACTTCAGAGTATTGTGTAATGTTCTGACCTAAACATGACCTTTAAGAAGTCTCTTAGTTTCTTATGGACAACCATAACTGTATATGTACAGTTATGTGTAGTTTCCATACAGCCTAAGGTTGATTTACATCAAACAGAAAAAAAGCTAAAACACATGTCTATTGCAACAAAACTAAAACAGTGTTTATGAAATCAACTGTTCCTAACACTTCAAAACATATCGGAAATTTGACTGGTTTTTGATATGATTATAGCGCCCCAACCAAAGCAGTAATCGTCAATTAAAAAATGTAAATTGAGTTGGTTTAATGTAATGGACTGTTGTTCTTTTATTTATTCACTGTAGGAGACGTGTTATCAAAGTGTTGCGTGTAAATGCATAGTTGTTATTTTGTGAACAGTATATTTTTTAATTTAACGTATAACCTTGTTTATTCTGACTCCAATAATATCGGAAAATCAAAGTGTTGCAACAAAAATTCATAATTTAATGGATAGTTTCTGGAAATTGGACAGTCTATGAAACCTGATGGGCTACTAAAAAGAAATATACTCACACTCTATATAAATGTACAACTTCTCCGTGTAGTAAAATAACATTGATTTTCATTTAATTTGTCGTAATTTTGTTGGATCGTTCAATTAGGAATGTAGATAGTAAAGCAAACCCATTATCAAGGTGCGCTCAGATTCTTTCATTCATTTTTCATATCATTTATTCATTCATCATTTATCATTAATGAGCGTCTGAGGAATAAATATAGAGCCTTTTGTATATAGACTAGCTGATTACTGCTGCAAACTTTAAAATGGAAATTTTTTGATATTGCAAATGTTTTTGTAAGACAATAAGCCTACAAAAGTGAACCGGTTTTCTTTATCAAAACACTAATTTATTCATTCATCATTTATTAAACTATATATATATATATATATATATATATATATATATATATATATATATATATATATATGTATATATATGTGTGTATATATATTATATATATATATATATATATATATATATATATATATATATATATATAACAAACATTTTCATGTCTGTCCAGTGGAAATAAGACAAACTTTAAACAAATACTGAACACGTTTCATTCAAGTTTTATTGAAGTTAATGATTTTTTTTAAACACAAACTCAACTTGTCTGACGAAAATCTGTCAAATTTTTTTGATAGGAAAACTTCCATTAGATCAAATACAAAACATTGTTGAAGGTCTCCTCTTTGCAGCACAAGTGACACTTCAACGCTGTAAAACTCAGTGTACGTTCCTATTAATAGGAAACTGAATCAACTGAAAATGAGAAGTGGTGTAGGTAGGAATTTTATTCCCAAACACTTCTCATCCGTTCATTTTCAGTGCTACAGACATGGAAAAAGTGAACCATTTTATTAGGCCACTCGGTATTGTAAAAATGATAATGTGCCATTCATTGCAATGAGGGTAAAAAAGTTTGTTTTATAATTAATATGTGCTCTGGCTTGTTTATAGTTTAAAGTAACTATATACTAACTCAGATTTAATAATAAATTTTGCCCATGCCTGTTTTAAATGAATTTTGTAATATAGTAAACATTTTATGTAAAACTTGTTTTTTTTTAAAGTAAACTTTAAACTATCGGAAAGAATTAAACATTTTTTAGAAATATATTTTGTAATGTAGCCAGCAAGGGCACAAATAAAGACTTCTCTGGTTTCTATCTAGAGATGTTACCTTTTAATAAATACTTGCAAATTAATAGTATAGCTGTTGGTTCTACTAAGTTCAACTAACAATGAAACTTTCCAACAGCGGACACAGCTCGGACCATATAAAATGTCCATTGGTGAGAAGCGTCTGAGGAATAAATATAGAGCCTTTTGTATATAGACTAGCTGATTACTGCGGCAAACTGTAAAATGGAAATTTTTTGATATTGCAAATGTTTTTGTAAGACAATAAGCCTATAAAAATGAACCGGTTTTCTTTTTCAAAAAATTTTAGATAATAATTTTTTTAGGTAAATAGTTTTTATTTGCAGTACAGTACCTCATAACATGAATTCGGCATAGTGGACCGTGTGTTGAACGTCGGTGAACATGTCGATAGTTTCTGAAAAGTGGACAGTTCCATTTAGATTGTGAGGCAGTTTAACGCAATGTGTACAGAAGAGTAGTGTTAAGTGAAAAAAACATCTAGATCGGTTTTGTGAAAAAATAACAGTTAACAATTCAACTTACACAGTCGCCCATGTTGACTTGTTCATCTATCAACTAACCACGCTAATGTGTTCCTTTTCTCTAGAATTATTATGTGGAAAACAAGTCTAATATATAATCTTTGAAGTACTTAAGCTTGGGATAAAGCAAAACAAATTGTAGTTTTTATTTATACTGTAAAAAAAAATGATGCATCATTTCCTCGCCACTGTTGTAAAGCACCATATGTCTGCTGCATCTCTGAACTGTACACCTAAGGTTCTTAGTTCTAGCAGCAGTTACTCCTGTTGCTTTTCTCTTACTGTTTACGCTGACTCTCATTAGTCTAACGGGCATTTAAGTATAGACTTTTAAAAAATCTCATTCATATATACAACATGGCATCATTTCCTCTCTCCCTCCACTATATGTGTTCTTTCCAAACTTGTTTCCAACAAGTGATCTATCAGCACTGAACAGTATAGTTTTGTTTGCTTCCATACATCAACAATTGCAAAAAAATTGACCTATTATGTTCCGCTATCTGTTCCCAATAGTTCCAACGATCCCATTGACCACTGATTTAATGTCCGTGTCCGTTTTTGAGAATGTCCGCTATTTAGAAGTATGTTTAAGCCTAGAATAACTTGGTCAGGGAATACAAAAGTGTCCGTTACCAAAAAGTCGACTATTTAGGATTGTCAGTTAAAGGAAGTTTCATTGTATTTTTTTGTTCAAGTTTTTTGATGAGTTATAAATCTTCATATGCAATCAAATTTTGAACAAACTTTAGAAATTAAGCTATTTAAATTTTTCCCTTCTGATTTTCAGTTTTTTCATGGCTTTTAGTTTTCATCCTTTAAGAAGTACTGTTGTTCCAGAATGTTTGAATATGTAGTGCCCAAATGTGTAAATATTATGGCACTAAAAGTATTCAAAAGGAGTAAGGGAAGAAAACAAACTACTTATATTTATTATTAATAAAAATAGGTAAAAAAATGATTGTGAAATTTTACAAAATATTTCTTAAAAATGTACTCTTCCAAGCTAAGGTATAGAAAAAGTCATATTACGTTCACTGAACTCAAATGAAGGAGCCTTTCCATTAAATAATAAAAAAAGTCTATATTTTGTACAAATAAAAAAACATCTTTTTTGTAATTTCCTCTTTGTGTCATTCATTCCTCTTTGTGTAATTTATGGAATTTGCCAGCGGTCAGACGCACCAGAGTGTTGCTGCTTGATGCTTCTTTGCATCTCTGCGTAATCATTGAATACATTGCACAGAGATAACTTTATTATCAGTTGAATAAAAAACAATTGGCAGTTTGTAGGGAATATGGGCTGCCGATTGTGATTAAGACATGTGAATACCTAAACTGTGTAATATGCTATGCCCAGTCTAGATGACTGCTTCCTAGAACTAACTGTCTGTACACTTCACTAACCTTACATTAAAAAAAACAAAAACGAATAATACATTATTTTATGACTTAGATAAAAACCTAAGAAAGCCTTTTTTATTTATTTTTTAAATATATAGTTGAAATTGGAATTGCAATATTCCTTCATGCACTTTATATAGAAATGTTTCTTAATGTTAAGACTGCTTTGTGCTATTGAAAATTACTCGATATAGAGTTAAACACATTTTTTCAGATCATACATTTTATGTGGATGCTTAATGGATGCCTTTTTAATCATTTTTAAGTAATTTAAACTGAAAATGAGGAAGTTCATTCAATATTTTTCACCATTTTTTAAAGCTTCCAAGTTTTAAATTAATATCATTTGTATTTTTTCAACATATTATGTTGTTACTATTCCCCTGTAGTACAATTAACTGGCTTGTACTAATGTGTACATGGGATGTTTGATAATCGGCTAATGTATACCTGTTGTTGCAGGAATGACACCGTGGCAGTTATCAGCAGACGGCTCCAATGACGAAATGTTTCTTGCAGCTCAAGAAGGCGCTGGTGCTAATCAGAATTCTCAAGGTAAGAAGGACGTACTTATATATTTTGTCGTAAATACGAGGTACAGCAAGCATCCCTCCCATCGCCCGCTGTGATAGTGGAACAGTTTCAGTGAAGATATTGTTACACTTTTTGTGTCTTAACGTGTCGTATTGTGATCTGAGTTAATTTTTTGTTGGTAAATTTTAACATTCAAATTAGATTTTGTCATGTTTTTAAAATAGAGGTCGGCTGAGATAAACGAGTATTTGATTGTAATGTATTTGAGTCTGTATACTGAGATTAGTGTCTTAAACTAAATATATAATATCAAAGGCAAGGAAATTTTGCCCAGATATAGCATTATAACCGAACCATTTTCTTATTAACTGTTACAACGGGTAACTGTTAGCACAGATAAAAAAAAATGCTTTATTTTGGATTATCTCTTGCTTAAAATGTGTTAAATGTCCATAAGGACTAATTTACGGGTACAAAAACGTGATTATAAATGTTGCAATTGACACAGATTGTCTGAATAAAAACAAACCCACTTGAGTCATGTGATACTTTAAAACAGTAAAGTTATTGTACTTTATCAGTTATAGTTTGTCCAATGTGGCAAGGCTTGTAAGAGCTTAATCGAGCTTTACAAAAAACACCAAATTATAACAGAACAATGACCTATTTTTTATACGATGATGCCAAATATAGTCTAGTATAATGAGTAAAAGTTTGTGAAATATGTATAATTTGTTTGAAATAGTTTTAAATTTAATGTATGATTTTTTTTTAAAAAAACCAAAATCTGAGAACTCCATTGTTTATTTTTTACTGTTAAAACTCATGATTTAATAATTGAAATATCGAGCAAAAGTGTTCCTAAATTAAATTTTCTATTCAAACTTATTATCAAGAGAAAATGTATTTTGAATAAACTCATATTTTGTTTTTTCATTGAACCGTATTTTGTGAATCATCATTGTAGTGCAATAATGTGGTTACGCAATAATGTCACTGTAATCTCTTCCATGTGTAGCTTTTCTGGAAAACCAGTAGTCTAGTTTCAAATGGATTATAATCGTGAAATCTGTAGTTTTTGAAACTGTTAATTAATTCTTGAAATCATTTTGGCGTCAAAAGATTTATTTTTTTTTTTAAGTATATAAAAAATAAATTTCAATAATATTTAGGAACAAAATTTGCAAAATATAGTGTTTCAGTGAAGTGTTTTTTTTACATTTTTTTCTGTGATGTGTACCACAATTTCCGTATCCTCGCTTGCTGTCGCCTCTGAAACATTATACATGTAAAAATATCACTTCCAGAGGTGTAAATTCTTTTAATCTTTTATAAATAAGATATGCAAGTAAAAGTAACAATAGATTGGCTAACCATAAAGAGAATTTATTTAAATGTTTTGGTGGTGTTTATTGTTTTTTTTTTAATCTAACATTTTAAAATTGCTAATCAAATGTTTAATTCTTACTTTATCTATCGTTATTTGATCACAGAAAACTTATTTAAATATTTAACAATTTAAAAAATAAATATACATTTTAAGTAGACATTACTGTCAGTCGAATATTGGTTTAGTTGCCTCTGGGAGTGGATCTTGAAACAACATCCTTTTAATTTTTTAAAACATTACAAAAAGTATTATAGTAATATAAGTAAAAAAAGGATGTTGTTTGTTTAAAATTAATTAATGTTAGTAGTTGTGTAGTTGCCTGTGGTTGTTGTGCCAATGCATGCGCTAACGTTTGCTGGTGTTGTGTTTAATATGGTTGGCTCTTGCTGAACTGTCTGTCTCTGCCTTGTTTATATAACATCAGTATCACTTTCTGTACATAAAAAAAAACTCCATTTTAATTACCTGCTAGTAAGGTAAGTGCGATGAAGTGTTGATAGAATCTTAATGGCTTCGAAATCTTTGGTTATGATTTAGGTGCAATCAACAACTTTTGTATTGTTATCTGTTTTATTGTCAATTGTAAATTTGAGAAGGAAGGATTTTAGTAATCGCTGCGAGTCGAGTGTGCAGCGTATTGGCAGCGGATGCGGAACCAAGCTGAGCGCGATGGAGAAAACTATCAGGTTGTTTGTTTCTACACGCTGATGTAAGTATATATTTATTTTTATTATATATTTTAAAAAACAAGTGCGGTTTTAATAAAACGAGATTATTCGCGTTTTTCTCGGTATAAATCATTAAAAAATGCTGATTTTAATTTCAGTAAATAAAATTTCGTTTATTTTTGAAAAATATTTTTTTCTAGTTCATTTTTTTTTTTTAGTATTTGCGTTGAAATTAATACGTATCTGTAAAATGCTAATATTTATAATTGTAGTAAAATATTTTTATTTGAGTTTTGATTTTCTAAAATGAAAAACGAAGACAGAAGAAGCTGCTTGACATGACTTGCTTGAAAGATTCATATTTATAGAGGTAAGTATATTCAGTTTTAATAACTTTCAAAAATTGTTGAATTCACAGTAATCAAGGCCAGAAAAAAACCTGTGTACTTTTTGAAAATACACTTTTGAAAATCTTGATTTCCCTATCATAATTATTAAAAAATCCTTATATGGTAAATTAACATTAAAAATTTTAACATTTTGAATATTAAACTTATTAATTAATTTTCAATGTTTACTGTAGAATAAGGTCGTAATAATCTTTATTCAGTCTGACCTAATCAATGTTATTTTGTAATTTTTTTTCTAAACAATTCTTTTTTTGTATTGTGGTAAGTAAATATTTTCCACATGTGGTATTAGCTATCGGATGAAGACGTAAAGAAGATTAATGGAGCCAATTGGATTTAAAGCATTTTCTTATAGGTAAGTTGATTTCTCTGTTTAGTAATAATGTAGAGATGGATTATACAAAGATGTTTTCGTTTTCTAGTTCGATGTTTGCTAATTTCACAAAGGAAAACATTTTTGTATATATTTAGTCATATTACACACATGTGTCTAAAAAGTTTTAAAATATCATTTTTAATACTAATTTATAGTTTTATTAGTAAAGTTATTTGTGTAGTACGTCTTATAATATTTTATTAGCACTGTTACGAACAAATTAAACTATGCTTTTTTGTAGCTTCTTGTTAACCAAACAGTGCCAATAATGTGTTATTTGATAATCTGTGCATTACAAGATTAGTTATATTGAATTTTATATTATGGTGGGGAAGTTTATCGTAACTTTCGTTTTACGGGATACCTGTTGGTGATAGTCTGTATTCTATAAATTTATCTTAGTTTTACATTCAGTCGTTTATACAGTGAAAGGTTTGTGTGTAGGATGTGGGGAAGGGTGTGTTTTCTTTGTTACAGGAAGTAGGTGTCACTGATTGAGGCTTTATTGGTCGAGATAATCCTGAATGACAGTCTTTGGCGACTCAGTTTCAGGTGAGAATCTTGCAGTATTTGTTGTTTTAATCATTAAACTTTATTAGAATATATGATTACAAACGTTATTGCAAAAGAAAGTTATTACAACACGTACTTGTTTGATGAACAAACAAATACAGTAACTTTTCAAGCAAAAATATTCTGTTTAAAATTTTGAAAGTGGGTGATAATATTTTGTATTCATATATTTTTTTTAATAGTTCTGGTACATATACAGTACAGTACTATTTGATAGTTTCAGTTCATTGATGCTTAAACGTGCTGTAGTACAAATCCATTCTTAAACATACAACACTGAGTTCTAAGAAACCCAACAATTTTACAGTATGAAAACATCTTTTTCATGCAACTGAATAAAAACTCAATATAAAGCAAGCAAAACAATTACTGTTAATAATTAAGGCATTTGTAAATTCCACCCTCATTTACTGGACTACCTTCCATCCCATGTCTGTAAACCAAAGGTTTACTGTAATTTGAAGTGGAAAGTAGTCAAATATGTTTTTAGAACAGAGTATAGCAGTGCACGTTGTAAGTGAAAAGTAGAATCTGTAGTGCTGAGGAGTGGGGGGGGGGAGTGTCATCACAAGTATAAAATAAATTGACCGTTTTATTTTGTGCATTATGTAAAGGACATTCAGTAAGAAAAGTATAAAATGTATGTCATGCAAGAAATTGATATTTGCTTCGACAGCATTAGATGATGTTTTCTATAAACTGAATTCTAGAAATTGTTTTCAATTCCTATAAATTGAATTTCTTTGTGGAATCTAAATAATGGTTCTGTCAGGGACTACAAAACATGTCATTTATAATAATAAAATAAAATCATACTAAAAAAAAAATTAACACAATCATATAGAGTTATGAGGATAAATACATTGGTAAAAGTAGTGGAATTCTCTCTTCACTTTGAAATTTATATTGATTTATAGGCTCTAATTTCAACAGTAAACTGTATTAATAAAAGAGTGTGTGCACACGCGTGCATGCTTGCAATAAATATATACAAATTTCATAATAGCTTGGTAAAGTTCATTACTCAGTAAATTTTAATAGTTTCAAAATGGTGACCATTTTAAATCTAAAAAAATACTTTTTGAAAAATCTTGATTTCCCTATCATAATCATTAAAAAAATCCATATTAACAATTAAAATTGTTTAAATTCTATTGAAAAGAAAATGAATAATTATGTTGGTCAGAGTTTATTGTCATATTTTCAATATAATTTTAAAAAAACCTATTACATTAATTTATGAAGGTTTTAACAACAATTAGTTATATGGTGAAATAACGTTTTTAAAAAATAATGTGATTTTTTAATTTATTGGAATTTTGTTTAAATCACATTGGTGAAACTTGTTTATTTAGGTGCCAAGTGTCGCATCTATAATTAATGTAAAGTATATCTGAATATAATTTTTAATATTAATAAATTATTAAAAAAGTTATATTGTAGCTGTTATTAAGCTGGCTCTGTTACTGTTGGAACTTTTAACAGTAATGCTATGTGGCAGTCACGAGCACAGTATATCGTATATTTTTTTTTCTAACAACAAATTGACATGTTTAAAAGAGTCAGACCAAGATAATAAAAAAGCAATTATAAAGAGAATATTTTATAATTTAAATAATGAATGGATGTGATGTGAAGTATATCTTGCGATGTTCTACTATGACAACCGAAAACATCAATTTGTATAGGTCACTTGGCTGAATTTATCATGTTTAAAAAAGTCAGAAAACAAGTACGAGTGACAAACTTACTTTCCACGCATACTGTTTTAGTTAATAAGTCTTGCTAACCTAATTAATCTGTGTCAAAATACAAAATATTTACCACCTTTTCTAACTTTAACCTAATTAATCTGTGTCGAAATAAAAAATATTTACCACCTTTTCTAACTTTAACCTAATTAATCTGTGTCGAAATAAAGAATATTTACCACCTTTTCTAACTTTAACCTAATTAATCTGTGTCGAAATAAAGAATATTTACCACCTTTTCTAACTTTTTTTTTTTTGTTTTCTGAAACATGTTGTTAGGAAGCAAAAATAAATATTTTTTAAAGTGAAAAAGTTGCTTGTGACTTCTAATTATAAACAGTTACCCTTAATACAGCATATTGACAGGGGTCTCTACCTGAAACGTGTAAATAAGAGATAAAAACAACAGTAATGAATTTGGCCTACAATAACTCGAAATATTATTTGTGTAATTACATATATATGATTTTATATTTTACTGTAATTTTTCAGCTATCAAATGGCTTTCTAATGGTGAAATTCAAGCTGGCCTTCTGTGAAGGTGGAGTGTCCAGAGATCATGCTGCATCTGCTTCTGTAAGTTAGATTTGTATATTTTTTCATAATATTTAATAATTTTATAAAAGTAGAACCTCTCTTACCGGCTTGGTTAACCTGATTTAGAAATGAAGCCCAAATTTCGTCTGCCAAGCCATTCTTGGAATGAACTTATTTTTTTCAGATGTGAATGTGATATTATTTTGGATTATTTTGCACTGCCTTGAACGATTAAAAAAAATGCATTAGTTCTAACGTTATCAGTAGTTGTTTTATGCTAGATATTAAAAAACTATTGATATCCGGAGAATGAATAGTGATTTTTGAAAACGGCGTGAAGTGTTTGTGTTCGTCTGTTTTAAGCAATTAGCATCTGTGTTATAATACCACATGTACATTAAAAATATTGTAGTTGAAAAAATCAGTTTTGTCAAATTTGATTTATAACTTTTGTAGTTAACAATTGTAATAACATCGAAAACATTGGTAATGGTTTGATAACAATACTTCCAAAAGAAATTCCCCCCCCCCAAAAGTAGAATAATCATGTAAAAAAGAGAATGTACAATAGAACCTTGATAAATCCTAACCTTTGTAATCTAAACGTTCAATAATCTGAACCCAATATGAGCAAAAATATCTTCTGTTACAGTAGCAGACAATTTTCTGCTGTTCTGAAAATTTGGAATATTTTGTGTTAAAATGAAGTATTATATGACTGAAAGTAATAATTTATGTTTCTTATTCATAGAAAATGACAAAAAAAAGAAATTTGAACTTTCTTTTTGAATGATGCTGTCATATCCAAGGTGTACAACACTCATAATGTAATATCTTTTTACTTTTTTTTTATCTTGTTTACCTCTTATTTCCATTTGAATACTTGGGTTGGTTGCATGTCATGTAGGCAGTTCCGTGATATTAGACAAAGTGGGTGTTATTTGTGCCGCTTTGTTAAGTCCCATTGCAGAGTGCCATTATCTTCTTTCAATGATGCATAATGCAACTAGAAAGATTTCCCTAATCAACCATAATCTTTAGTGGTATTTTCTTGCAAATATTGAAATTAAGACGTTCGTGATTACTGCCGTCTGGATTCATGTTGTCTAATCATCAAATCATGCAGGCTTCAGATTTCCTTTCTTAGAATTGAACACTTATGAATCATGTATTTCCACTGCAATAAAATTTCCAAGAATAATATCAAAATAATGTGTAGTATATTAAATAAAAGGAATTTGTCATTTTGAGTCACTTTATTTTATAGGCCAATTGTTATTTCTGAACAACATTTCAAATACAGTACTATGCAATTAAACTGTTTTTAGCCACATTTGTGTCTGTGCTGATAATCGGAACCACCTCTGGTCACGATTATTTGGGATTATTGAGGTTGTACTACATATTTATAAATCTTGGTATAAAGAAACTACCACAGAGTTTTTGATCTTCAGATCGAATGATTTTTTTTTGTTCATGCAGTGGCGTCACGCTCAGTACAAACAGTATTCATCATTTTTCTTATTCCACATTCATATTGGGGAAAAAGTAAATAATTTCAAGATGACTGTTGAAAATATTTCTTTAAATTAATAATATTGACTATCGTACAATAATCAGAAAATGTTAAGGATTGATAATTCTAAATGTAAAAGAAAAAAATATGGGAAAGAATATTAAAAGGAGAATATTCAACAATTGTCTTTTGTGTTCAGTTGTCTCCTACCATTGGTGGTCAGTTCATTGACATTAGTGGTAGAACAAACTATAAACATAGATAACAGCTAGTTCAGCATGGTACAGTTAGGATTGAAGTATACTGGTATTTTTAGTTTTTGCTCTTGATAAAAACAGTTGTAAATCGAATTTATTATTATTTTTTTATTTTACGGCGAAAAACATTGAGGTCTCCCGAAATGTAAGTTTGAGTGTAATGTGTTAAAGTCATAAGTGTGTGTTAGACTCAGGTACCGTGAGGGACATCTACAAGCTAGTCTGCACCCTCCTGTGAGCAGTTGTAAATCGAGAGGAGAGTGTTATTGTACATATGAACAAGGCTCTTTCAAAAGGCATCTGATGACCTATGATTCCACTGTCCATTGTTCTATCCGTTCTTGCACACTTGGCAAAACAAATGCTCAGGAGAATTCTAAAATGGACACAGATCAGTTGCTCCTTAAGCCACATATTTGCTGCAGTCTACAATATCTCCACTTTCTCATTTCACTGAACAACCACAATGCAGGTGCTCACTAAAACCATTTCTTTTTACCGTATGAATTGTATAAAACAAACTATCTTTTTCATTCAGTGATATTTTACTGTCGTTTTAGTTTTGGTGTACTTCTACAATCCCTGAGGATATATGTTCCTCTTGATTAGTCTTTGTGATTGCATTTAATTACAAAAATAAAGGAAAACAGCAGAAATCAATTGGATTCTTGAGTAACATCTTTGTCACAGTGGTCCAATGAATCTTTAGCTATTATTTCAGTACCATATTTATCCCCAAGCTGCAGATTGTTTTATTATTTGTCTCAAGAGTAATCCTGATTTCCTCGTTGCAGTTTTTACTGAATGTTTCTTCCAGTTTTTGGTTGGAAACCAAAGTCTAACAGTCCTAACACAGATTTTTTTCAATTTCATAATGATTGCTTTGATTATGTTATCCATCAAATGGTTATAGTTAGCAACTCAATAAAATAGTCCTCAACAGTTCAAAGAATGACATATGTGATAATTTGATCCAACAGCTGTTTTTGATTTTTGTGGAGTAAATATATTCTTAAATTGGTCTGCTGCACTATTTGTGTTTTCAGAAGTGTGACAAAAATATGCATCACTTTATTTTATCTTTTTTTAAAGAACTTAACTAAGATTCCTCTTGTTCCAATATTTTAAAAGCAGCATGTTTGTCAATGCTGTTTCTGAAGAAGGATGTTTAACCTTAAAAATGTTAAAACAGTCGAGGGCTGTTTTCAAGTATTTGCCAACATTGTGTAAAACATTTAATAATCCAAAACAACTCATAATATAGTTTTTTTCTGAAAACTCTAATTTAATTTTTTAAATTACATCTTTAATTTCTCTCGAGTCTGGAAGAGTTTTTTAAATTTGGTTTATCAACTTCTGCTGCACAAAAATGTAACAAAAATAAAGCATATAAAAAATTCAAAATTTACACAGTGATATAAAATAGTTCTGAAATATCTATACTAAAAAAATTTTACAGCAAAAATATCGTGTACAATCATGATAAATTTGGAATTCCTTTTCAGTCTTATTCAATCACTGGGAACTCTTGCTTTCTTTCTTCCATTCTTCATTGGCTGCAAGTGGTGATTTTTTCTAAATAATATCACTAAAGAAAAACAAAAGTATTTCTCAAAAAAAAAATCAGTAGGCCATAATAATACTGTCAGCTATACTAAACAAATACGGAACAGTAACTCTGAGTGGACTTGAACCAAGCTAGTTTTCATACAGAATGCAAAATTGCTAACAGAAATAATACCCAGAATGTGAGCTATCTATTATTACCAGAATTGATAACGATCAAACTGTTATTCTGTTATTTCTATGGCACTGAGTGAACAGTTATTAATTTATCAACAATAATAACTTACGCAAAGACAGAATGTGTTGATTTCTTGACACATATCACTTTGAAGGTTAATGAAAATGTTACCTTGTAAACTTGAAGAACGTAATATTATAAATTCAGATTTGTAAAGTGGTTTTGCTGTTGAAAAAAAGCTACTTTCCTCCTATTTTGGAATAATGATTAGTGATTCAGTATTTTAAAAAAAGTTACCATCAGGAATTACAGAACAGAATTTTGCTTTTCAATTCAATTGTTTTTTACACAATTGGTTCATTCAGTGTTTGCTTCAGTACAAAGTGCCTTTTTGATAAAACCTTAAAAAATCGAATTGTCTCTTCGTTGTTACAAACATATTTCATATTGCTTTGATTCTTACTGCATTTCACCAAATTTAGAGCATAACTACTCACCATGCAAGATGTTTCTCGTCTTCACATGGATAACTTTTTTGCTCCATCCCTGGTCATCTTTTGGTCCATCTTTTTGTATGTAGCATTACACTAGAACCATTTGTAAATATTTGCAAAAGCATTTTTCATGCTATGTTCTAAATTTCCAATAAAGTATTTTCTAAGACTTCTGATAGAGACACAGTTGTCTAGTTTTATTTAATGTGAATCTGTGAGTTAAATGAATTCTTCGTACATTTTAATTTAGTAAACATTGCATTTTATGTTTAGTAAAATTTCTTGAATTAAGAAGTATGTAACATGTCAGTTGTTTTGTCAATGTCATAGAATCAATCTTGCGTCTTTTTACTTTTGACAAGATTTTGTCGAATATAACCTCCAACAAAGTTAATTTTATTTTTATATTTTTGCTTGTGTATGTTTCCCTTAATTGACATATTTTCAAGAAATCTATTTCCATTTCGGAAACATTGAAATTCTTCGTGTTATCAAGCGCAGTTGACACTGTGATTCTGAATGTGAGAAAGATTTTTTTTCTGTAGACACTTTATTAAGATAAGGATCTTAATAAAAAGTGTCTAGAGAAAAAACATCCTTTACCTTCAGAACAACCTCCATACTTTACTGAACTTTACACTGCACTGAAACAAAACTTATTTTACAACACATTCCATACCTTGGCTACTTTTCTATATAGTCAATGTTAAAATTTAAACATTTGTTGTAGTGTTTCACAAGCTTTTCTACACAGTTATCACCAACTTCTTGAACCACTCACTAACGTTCTTTTTGTTCCTGTCACTTCCTAGTGGTTTCTGCCCCAAAAATCCTTCAATTAAGGAAAAGTTAGTAATTACTTGGGGACCAAGTACCTGGTTATAAGAATTGATGTTGAAAACCTTCCCACTTAAATTGCTACATTTACGATCTCCCCTTTAGGCATGCAATCAATGAGTAGAACACCATTTTGATCCTGAAATACTGTAGCCATAACCTTGGAGCTCAGAATTTTTGATTTTTTGTTTTGTTTTAATGGGAATTAAGATGATGTTATTCCATTGACTGGTGTTTTTTTTTGTTTCTATAGTTTTGTGTGAAATCCAGGTTTCATCACCAGTAATAATGTGTTTGAAAAACTCCTTGTCATCCTCGTACTGATTAGAAAAGTCAGTGCAACTCCATTATTTTTTTTTTCGAGTTCATCTGTCAAAACTTGAGGAGTCCACGTGGCACATACTTTTCTGCAGCCTAAAACATCTCAAATGATTTTACAAAAAAACTTCTTGAATTCAGCCTGTCTATAGTGAAAGATCTATCCTGTTGAATTTTTTCCACAGTCCTTGATTTGAGTTCGTTAGTCACAATTAAAGTTCGACCCAAATGTTCTTCATCTTGAATGAATATTCGTCCAGCTGCTATTAAACATGATGCACCATTTTTGATTTGAAGCTTCATACCTCATTGTTACTATACACTTGGTTATCTGTGTAAATTCAATAGGACGAACTTTTAATATTCAGAAAGCTTATTACACTACAAACCTCGTACTTGATGGGATCATTAATTTTGTCACACATTTTAAAGTTGCACAAATAAAAGGAATCAACTTGCACTTTTGGCATAAAGGTGCGGAAAGTAAATGTCATGATGGCAGTGAAGGTGGGGGAAATAAACAGTTCATCAATTCAAAACGATCATTACTACTTTAATGCATTAAGAATAAAGCGTTTCCTAATAGCACCTATGCTATAGCTTCAATCTCTGTATAGCTTCAATCTAACAAAGTGTTTTTGTATACTATATGTTTATGTTTCATTTATTTTAATTAATTAAAAAGCTTTACTTATCATTATTAAACATATTCAACTTTTCTTATTTTACTGTACATACAATACTGTACATTTAAAAGGATATAATTTTTTTTGCTTTTCGATATTTAATTCTGGTCAAAATAGCACATTTCTTTTCCCTGTTGAAGCTAATAAATGACTTGCTGCAGCTATGTAGAGCACATACCTTTTACAGTTCTTGAAATACTTGTTGACTGCTTTAAAAAGAATTTTAAAATGTCTTCAGAATAATGGTTTTTGTTAACCTGTTTGGGAGAGTGTTTGTAGAGGCCATCTGACATGGAAACTGACTATAGGTTAAAACATGTATACTGTATAGTAACATACTGCATGTTATTGTAATTCTTGTATGTATAAGTATTATTATGGAAGTTTTTTTAACTATGGGGTTTTTAATCCCCCTTACAAAATGACTTAACAATGTGTAAGTGATACACATTTCTTCAATATGATTCCAAAGTTCAATACTGTTCTCTCTGAGCATCTTTTAGAATTTTCTGTTACCAAATAACTAACATTTTTTCATCTGCTCCTTATATTTGCGTTTCACAGTATACAGTATTTATTAAAATAGGTCTTTTTCTTCTTCTAGATCCTTCTTCTGAAATAAAATCCTTTATCCAGAACCAGGGTTAACTGAAATGTAATCAGAAATTAGGAATAGAAATTTAATACAGTAATTGATTCACGCACAGAACTAATGTAGTCGTACTAGTGTGTGTGATCTGATGGAAAATGTGTCCTCCAGAACAGACTGGCTCATCCCCTCACTATTGTTTTATCAATATAGTACAGTACTGTAACTACATTTATTTAGTTGAGAGAGAAATGTAATTGTTGAGAGAGAAATGTAAATTGCACGTAAATGTGGCACGTAAGTGAATGAAAATTGATTCACAAAACATCCACTGCACACAGATAAAACATTGTGCACAGATAACATCGCTACAAACTAAAATGAATACAATAATATTTAACAGGCTATAAAATGTACAGTAAATGTGTACAGTACAGTTCACACGATGATCAGGTAACTAATTCAACTGTAATTTTTAAATACAAAACTTATCTTTGAGGCCTACATGTGAACTGTGCATTCAAGTATCTCCAGCTGCTGCTGATAACAAATACACAAGTAGCAGATTTGTTTTGGTGCCAGAATGTGACAAAGGCTTCAAAGAAGGTCCACTGATTAATCAGTGTAGAGGAGGCGTCTGATAAGTGTTACAACCATAAATATCGGGAACTACAGTTGAAAAATGCTAGTGTAGTTTGTACATTTGACACCAAAACTCTTTTTTAAGTGTATAAGAAATCAATGTACAATACTGTACTGTAGACAGTTCCATCTGAATATGTTTTTAATGGTCATTGTGTTTTTCACACCTTTAACATGGAAATGTAGCTGGTAATCCGAAAATTTCATTACCCAAAACGTTTCTGCCCGCTTTATTTCAGTTACAAAGGATTAAACTGTATTAATAAATCATATGTTTTGAAGTAAGCATGGTTAAAGGCGGTTTCCCCCTCTTTTAGTGTCGATTGAAAAAGTAAACTTATGACCTTGTGATTCAATAAGCAAATAACATTTTGTAAAGTTGGAAAATTCTAATGAAATTCAAGATTTTTTTATATGAAAACTGTAGAATTGTAATCTTTGTAGATTTTTTTCCTAACCAATTCGTATCTGGAATCGTAATACTATCACTATCCAGTCGAGCTTGACTGTGTTAGTTTTTATATATATACTATTTATAGAGGATATTTTAATTTGCTGTTTTTCAGTTCTAAAATGTTCCCAAAATTCAATTGTAGTGGGTTTGTAATGCCCACAATCTTTTTTATTAATTTGTTTTTTAAAACAATTGTTTTGTTAAAAAAAACGTATCAAGCTTAACAGAGTTCTTTTATTATGCTCAAATGTAGTTCTAATTTCTTCATATTTTGTAATATTTTAGGAAATTTTTGAAATTAATACATGCATTATATTCATTGTAATAGCATAAATAATACATGGTTTTAAAACAGCCAATTTAAAATTGGACATTAATAATACAATAAAACTTAACGGACACTACCGCTATATAGGCACCTCTGTGGACAAACTTTTTTTTTTGGAAGGGAGACGGAAAATATTCCCAGTATTTATTAAGAATTAAAATTTACCCACTTTTAGATTTTTTTTTTTTTTTTTTTAACCGAATATTGTGCACACTTGGGCTAATGCAGACGATGGGATGATTTATAGCGTATGAAAATGCCAAGCCCTGACTGAGAATCGAACTCGGGTCCTCAGGGAGAAAGGCCAGTACGCTATCAACTAGGCCACCGAGGCGGCCTCCCACTTTTAGATATACTCTCTGTTGGTAGGATGTGGGTTGTAAAATTTGTCAAATTTATTTTTTTTATACCTCTATTAGGGAGGGGCACTCAACAAATATTTGTGCAGCTGTCTTAGTTGGCATATTTATTGAAGCTGAAACGTGTGTCCTGTAACTGCAGCATAGAATATTGACCATCAAAACTGCTGAAGTTTTAGTAGAGACAACTCCAGTTGTTTTAAACTGAAATATGCAAGGTACCATTATTGGTTCGAAATGGTAAATAACACAAAAGCATGTCACAACGTTGCAGATTTGTAGAATGTGTGGAGTTGACACAACTAAGGGTGGGCACTTCAGCCAGTTGAATTGAAACTGAAAGTTTGTCATTGGTCCCAATGATACAGAATTCCTTCTATCAGAGATACCACTTTGTGTGAAAGAACTGTCCTGAGACACGTCACGGTATTCCCAATTCCAGTTTTTAAAAACTTCACCTTTACAATAACAAACTTTTGCTCTTAATCCTGCAGAACATTATTGTAATTTTACTTAAATTATACTTACCAGTGTGTAAAGACAAGTCAGCAGTTGGTGTACTTGCGTATTTAGAATGGTTTCTTGTGTACAAAAGTAGTAGATTAATTTTTTCTTTCAAGCTTGAAATGCCCTTTGTAAATGTCGATAATTTTTGCCTCAAACTTTTATTTGCGCGCAATATAAAAGTGCGAAAACAACAGAAGTTAGGAAAAATGTAAATAAAAATGACAAACAGACCTCAAAATAACTAGAATGTGAAAGTAGATGTTTTTTCGTCACAAAAATCGATAATTTTTGCCTCAAAACACTTCCACGTAATATAAAAGTGCGGAAACAACAGAAGTTAGGAAAAATGTAAATAAAAATGACAAACATCTCAAAATAATTAGCATGCGAAAGTAGGTAATATTTTTTTTGTCATGAAAATGATAATTTTTTTAAAAAAAAGACATTTAGTAGAATGTAACTCGGTTGTTGTGTGAAAAACCTACAAAACAATATTCGACGATTATAGCTGCAATCATAATCACCAATTGTCAAATTTCCGAATTTCATTATTCAGTCCAGGAACGAATTTCACAAAAAAAACACCTACTCAGCCTTCTGGTTTATTTTTTATTTACTCGACAGTATTTCCTTAAGTTGTAGATCAATCTAACTAAGATTGTAAATGTTAATTTGATAATCATTTTATAAATAAATATTAACTCCCCAGTTTTTTGTTGTTGTCTGAGTCAATCCCAGCCTAATTTGCATTGGATTTACTAGGTAATTCCCCAGAGCATGTTAAACATTGCAAAAACATTACATAACTTTCTCATTCGATTATTTTTCTAAAAAAAAAAATCAAGCCTATAGAAGCTGCTGACTGAAAATTTAAGGAATAGACTAATATCTTGAAGATTTTTGTAAATATTTTTCAGGGATTTTTTTTTTTGTTGAAATTATTAAACTAAAACTGGTAGACATTACATTGTTAACTTTTTATTTGCAGGGACCGTTTTTTTCAACTATCAACATTTGTCTTCAGAAAACTACAGAATTTTATCACCAGGAAAACATTTTTCATCAACACCTTAATTCTACTAAAAAATTATCTTTGTTACAGAATAAGTTTTTTTTAGATTTACAACTTAAGTTTTGTTTTTCTTTAAGAAACAGTAAAAAGCTTGGTTTTCCCAAAGTCATGTGAAAGGAAGCGGTATTTAAGCTTTTTTTATAGTTCCTTGTATTAACGTGAGGTATTCTGAAATTCGCATTATTAATTGTACAAAAGTAAATTGATTACAGTCAAATGTACCTATGTTTTTTTAAAGGTTTTACTGTAGGCTATCTATAATAACATTTTAATATAACTGAATAATCATCAGTGGTCATTAAAATGGTTTTTGGTCATTAAAAAATGAATTGTATAATCGATTATAATTTAATTCTACCAAACTAGTGTAAAACATTTTAAATGTTAAATTAGTTCTTTTAATCTTACTAAATAAAAAATGTGAACGTTATCTTCCAATCTCATCTCGTTCAAATCATTGTAATTCATCTGCACCATAATCTTAAGAAAAGAAGCTTGTTATCTCAAAACGCAAAAGCGTTGACACCTAGAAAATTAGCACATTAATTTTAAACAAATTTTCCTTATATTATAAAGTAAAAAATATTTTATCAAAAACCCTTTTTTTCTAGTACAAATTTAAATTTGAATTAATACTTTTGAACAGTAAATAGGTTTCCAAAAAAGAATAATTAAAGGAAGGTTAAAAATTTTAATTGAAGTGTTTTTAACAATTTTATAAATATTTAAAAAACAGAGTTCCTTTTCGTAATATATTTTACCAGCTTTGAACAAAACAAACTGTTTAAAAGTAAATAACTCTATGTCTCGGGAAGTGTTTTATACATATTATATAGTTAATTAATTGGAATGAACCCCATCTGCTTGTGACCTGCGGTTTCCGTTCTTATGGAATGCAAATGTTTGCCACTGTGCATTCTAAATTTCGATAATAAACAACATTATAAAGTTAAAATAATCAAGAAATTAAAAATCAGTTTGTTGATGTTCAAAACAGTCCCGACAGCTTATATCTAAACTTATTTATTTGTTGAAGACTGATTATTTTCTCCTTTTAATTAGTATCTAAGCTTTAAATTACAATTTTTTAAAATATTTTTCTATTTATTTGTCCCTATTTATCATTTATTAGCAGAATATCAGCTTAAGAAATTTTCACTTTATTTTGCGTGCTAATAGTAAAAAAAAAATAATGAAATACGTGTACATTTCTTTCATCCTAAAATAATGCTTTTTATCAAGTACATATGTTAATGAAAAGTTTTAAATAAATAATTTTAGTTGATTTGGTGTTATTTTTGATTTTATCGGATTGTTCTGTACTTTGTTGATTATTCTGTTGTCTTAGGGCTTGAATTTGTTTAGGATGTAATGTTGTCCGTAGGTTAGATTGAAGTGTTCAGATTAGTTCCTTTGATATCATGTACTGTGAGTTTGTGTTGTGTGAACTTTTGAATGTTTGTATGGGGTGTGTATGATTAAACATGTTGTCTTAGGAGGAGTGAACAAGTCATAGGGTTCTGATAAATTCAAGATAACACCATCACTAAATGTTTTCATTAAATTGTATAGAACACGTAATTTTAGAATCGCTTTCATGTGCGTATATTTTCGTAAAATTCCGCATTTCTTAAAATCGGTTTGTTAGATTTTGCTCTAAATTAAAGATATTTATTGTTCAAGAGTAAAAAAAAAGTTCTGAATTGTAAATTATTTGCGTATTTTTAAAACTTACATGGAATTTAGTTATAAATCTTCATATATATGTAACCAGTGAGAAACCGGACTCATTTTCTATTTTTTTTTTAAATTTTGTTTTATTTTTTTGTACCACTTGAATTTGATATACTTCGTTTGAGTAAAATTATCAGAGACGATTTTAATATCATTTGGAAATTGGCAGCAAATATGTGTCAAAAACGCCTTTGTAGTTATAAATTCAGTGACTAGAATAAAATATTTGCCTATAGTGATTATAGCAGTAGTTGTACCTAACTTGGCGAGAAAGGTTCAACATAAATTAATATTCTCCTATGTAAGTGTTTTATTCTAGTGATTGTATTAATAATCGTGGAAAAGTGATTTAGTAAGCACAATTAAAAACAAAACTGCATTAATTATTGGAAAAATTACTGTTCAATATTGTAGTGTTATATAAAATTGTAATTTTAAGCTGAGTGAAAAAGCGCATAGATACGGGCACTTACTTTTTGATATTAATAACTTTCATTATTGTAATCAAAATTTTTCTCACAAATCTTTAGTAATCCAATTACTTTGAAGTAAAATGATAAACCTTTTTTCCAATTATAAAACAAACAGTAATTAACAGCTGGTCTTTTACTATAAATAATTGGCTTCAGTAATAAAAATCAGTTTATTTATTTAAATGCTGTATTAAATAAAAAAAAACTTGTATTTCTAAACTTAAAGTGACTAAGTTATTATTACTGAGAAAAAAAGGAATTTTAACTTTCAAATTCACTTTGCAAAAATAAATTGTGAATCTTTTAAAATAAGAACTCACCATAAAAATTGTGTTAAATTGTGTAAGAGGTTTAATTACAACAAAACTTTTTAAGTAAATAGATTAGGAAGAAAGTTTCCCCTTAATAAATAATTGTACTAAATAATGCAGTAATTTTTAACATAAATACTAAAATATTAATTGTATATAATAATATTTTTTGCAGTAATGGATATCGTAAAATTTGAAAACGCTAAGAAGTATTGTTTAGAAACAAATTACCAAAAAAGTACATGTATTCTGTAATCAAATTATTTTTGAAATATTTTCCAAATACTTTTAATGCCCAAAGTTAAATCAGTCGAATGATAGTTGTCTGTCATCATAAATTGTTTGGACATAACTTATTTATTAATAACAACAATTTCAATTTTATGTAGGAATGTTAGTTAACAGTTTCATGTTATTTTGTGACTTACAGAAAAAAGTATTAAAAATATTATATTTAAGAAACTTCCAAATATGTTCACAGTATGTTGCTATGCAGGATCTACGCATTAGTTCGTAGAATTTATAACATTTTAATTTTACAAGCTTGCAAGTGTTCGGTAAGAATTCCTCCTCGTTCCCTATTTCAACTTTTGTGGTACTTGCATGAAAAAAAAACTATATTGGAATTATTATTTAGGATTGGAAGTTTTTTTAATTGTAGTTTTGGACTTTTTTTTAAATGCGTAATTTTATATAGTACTCCATTTTTTTAAAGTACTTAATCATTTCCTGATCAGTTGTGCCACTCTAAATTGGATCAAGTTAACATTATTTCGTTTGTTGCAAAGTTGTTTTTAATTGATAACGTTTAGAATAAGATATAATGGGGAGTTTATATTTTTGAGTTCTCACCAAAATACTTCATTTTTTTAGAGATATACAAAATTCAAAACTGTTATAAAAAATCAGGTGGCCTACTTAATACTCCTAAAAGGCTGGGAGTCATCTGAATTGTCACAAAGGTTATATTGGAAAAACAAGAACTTTTTTAGCATATTATATAAGTTTTTTTTTAAATGTTAATACTTTATTTTATGGAGTTATTAAATAATAATGGTATTTTTAATTTATGAAATACATACTGTGAAATATTCTTTTAAATATTGAAATTGCATATACCACTATGTTATTTTTGAAACAGACAAATGATTTAAATTCAGACAAGGTTAATATAGTTATGTTTACAGAATTTTTAATTTGTACATTTAATGCGCAAAACAGTTATTTTGAACAAAATATTCTGTTACTGGATTAGATACGGCAAAGTTTGATAATTAGCATTCTTTAAGTATCAGCATTGTTTTAAACTGTTGTGTTTACATAACTGGAGTTAAAGATTTTAAAAATACTTATGAGCTGTTATCTTGGAAATATAATGCTAAAATTGCCTATGTTGTAAATAGTTTATCTGATAATTGGTTCTCTTGTGTTATGTAAAGTCAGTTGGGTAATCAGAAATAGCCTTTATTTCGTATAAAAAAAATTTATTATACTGTATTTATATTTTAAATTATACAAAATTTAATGTATGCTGTTTGTGAATAAATAAAGTGTGTATCAGAACCATAAACATTAAAAAGATATTTACCAACTATCCATAATTTTAGAAACTTTTTGAAAATTTGTTTTTTATTCTTAATTTCTCAGCATGTTAATTTAAAGTATTTGATGTTATTAATAATTTACAATATGTTTGTTCGATTAAAGTTATATTTTATTTTATAGAAAATTACTAATAGTAACAACAAAGAATGTTAGTGTTATATCAGTCTTTTCCTGTATTTAATGATTGATTTTAAAAAGAAAAATCTTAAATGCCTGACAGGTGCTGAACATCTCAGATTTAAATTTTTGTTTAATATTCGTAAGTTTTGTTTTTTATGTTTTAAATTTCTATATTATTATTGTTAATAAAAACTGTTGTGTATAAATCAAGCTTTGTCACATGTTGTAACTAACCTAATGCTTGAAAATATCTACAAAGATTATATTGGTTGTAGAGCAAGGTTGGCCAGTCGGAGCACTTGACATTTTGATCAGGGTGTCTAATGAAGAGGTGATAATTTGCTGTAATCCAAAATTACTGTTAGTAATACTTGGAGACATTCAGCCTACAGTAGACTATGGTTTTAAGAGAGCTGAATTTATAAAAGTACACTAAAACTTTGTTAAATCTTCACTTTGTGTATGAATTATCTTTTACTTTCTTGAACAAGTAAGACGAATCAATAAAAACATCAGTTAAGACAAGTCCTATGTATTTGTCAGCTGTCACTGTAGTCACAGGTATTTAAAAGTCACTGATATTTTCACTTCTAGTAGGAACACATTATTTATGCTGTCGTACACTTTGGGTATGTCAATTTAAATAGGCTTATATTAGTATACAGAAATGTCGTTGATAGCAAATATTTGCTGGCAAGTGCTCTAGATCTTGTGATAGTTTGGACACATCTAGCTTAGAACCTTTCCTAAAAAAACCTAATGATGTTTAGTTACACTGATAGTTTTTTTTTTTTAATACAGGGTGTCCAAAAACGTAAAAACAGTTTAATAACTGAAATAAGTTTAATGAACCAAAATTTTAGATTGCTTTTTGAGGCTACGTTGTACATTTACTTGCTAACTGGTTTTATCCATTCAAATTGGTGATTTTGAGGTCAGCATTGCGAGGGCACTTCATTTTAATAGATATATGAGGGTGTGCTCAAATTTCACCAGGAAAAATACTTACAAATGTGTAAGCTAATGTAACAAGCTAGTCAAATTACTTTTTACTGATTTATATTTTGGTAACCATCTTCAAATGTAAATCAAATTGTTGTAACATTAAGATACAAATTGCAGTTGAGTATAGAACCCAACCTACTCCCCATAATGGTCTCTACCAAACAATAAACCTGTTCCAGCTTGAAGAGCAACTAATATGTGTATCATATGGTTACACACAGAGGTAACTGCCTCTCAGGCTGGTATAGGCTTACTGTTTGGGGGGAGGAAGAATGTTTGTTTTAATACCATCCTTCTGAAGGTGGTTGTTAAATTAAATGTACATTCGATAAATTGACTAGATTAGTGTTAATTTTTAATTAGTTTTCACTTTGTAACAAATCTATTTCCTTTCTGTATATGAAAGGACCCACTTCAAATTCAGATATTTGTATTTTGGAAGAAAATTTACTAAAACACCAAAAAGTTTAGTTTATAGACCCATGAAATGTTTGAAAGTTTGGGTTATAAAAGTTTAAAAGTTGTTGTATTGTAATTGTTTTTGGTCACTCTAAATTATTTTATAATTGTTTTGAAAAAATGTTTTAATTTGTTACTAAAAATTTAAATTTTTTAAATTATTTTTGTATGTATTGGAATAAAATATGTAGTATTTATGAAGTAATATATTAATTGCAGGTTTTTGTTATATTTGATTTTTTTGCCTATTAATGTGTATAACCTATTTGTTATTTAAATTTTAATTGTAGCGTACAGTATTACTGTTTCATGTTTGTATATTATATTTTGTGTATTATTTATTGGAAAAATATACTGAGTAATATTTTTCTAATTATACAGGATACTGACTTTTCTGTTGAATATTAACCATTCAATTTATATTAACATCCTGATTTCCTAGGGTTTTATAGGTTTTTTCAAATATCCTTAAACAGTTTAAATTTTTAAGTAGACAGTAAACTTTGAGAAAATATATCGAACAATTGTAATTAATTTTTGGTTTTAAAGAAATGAAAATGTAATATTGTTTTTTGCGTATTTGATACTTGATCAAGTCTGAAAAAAAAATGTAAGGAAAATTAAAACTTTTCCTATGAGACTGTTTTAGATAATTGGTTTTGTGTTGACTGCCAGAATTTGTCTTCACACAATATTTAAACAAATATCTATTCTACTTTAAGACTATGTAATTTCCATCAACAATTATCAATTTATAACTTCACTTTTTTATACAGTGAGATAAATATATTTTTAAATAAGCGTTTGAACTGAACGATGTGTAACATAGATTCACTATTTCCATCATTTAGTGGGAAAGAGGAAAAAAAGGAAGTGATTGGAACTGAGTTGCCAGTTTAAAACCTTGTAACTTAGTCTTTTGTTTTATTCTAAGTTGTTTTTTTATAATGTTCAGTGTTATTGTAAATATTGGTTTAATGAGAATGTTTGTATACAAAATTTATATAAGAGTAGTTTACGTTTTCATAATACATTTTTGTATCTTGTTGATTTTACTTCAAACTACAGTCGGCCACTTCAGTAATTTTTTTTCTCCGCAAGCTTAAGATTAGAGAAAAGGGAACTTTCAATAAACAAGAGTTCCAGAGCTGTGTATAGAACAACAGCTTTGTCGTTTCTGTCATTCTGTGTTTCTGATAATTCAGTGTTCTTCAGAGAGTCTCAACCATTATTATAATAAACATCTTGTGAAAAGAGTATAAACCTGTTATTAAACTTTTTTGCATTGCAATAGCTCTTTCAATTTTTGCATAAAGGAATGTAGAGACTTTGTTGTTGGCTTAACAGCCTTCAATATGGAAGGGTCATGTTATTCCATAATCCTTAAATTTGGAAGGGTCATGTATTCTACATTCTAATTTCTTACCTTTTAGGTTTTTCGTCCACAAAATTAAAAAAAAATAATCTCTTTATGCAAATCAGAAAAAAAGTTTAAAAAAAGTTATTACAAGATTTTTTTACCTACTTTGAAAATATATTACAATGTTTTTTAAAATACCGTATCTTTAATTTATTTTCTTCTTCTTCTTTCGATGAGGCCTGCTAGGGACCATGCAACAATTTCAGTTCTTTACACCTAGCTATCTTCTCTTCCGTTCCCTCCAATATTCTCTCATCCTTTCGCTATGCAGTTTCTTTCTGTCTTCGGACCACTTCACACCAGGATTCCTCCGCAGTCCTCCTTGGAATCCTTCCATACTCAATATCCTCTTTCTAAAAATCTCTCTGTTCAGCGTTTCTTTTTTTTTATATTATTTCTTTCTAAATCTTTCCTTACCTCTTGAATCCAACTAGTTGTTGACTTTTTATCCCATAGTTAGTTGAGTATCCTTTTCGCTAGTCTTGAATCATTCATCCTGTACATATGTCCAAAAAATTGCAGTCTTCTCTTCCTTATCGTCTCTGTCATGTCCTCCATGTTCCTGTATACTTCATCATTAGATCTTAGTTTCCATGTTTCTTTAGTCTTCACTGGGCCTATTTAATTTAATTTATTATAATTAGTTTTCGTTCTGTTAAAAATGATTGTACCAAGAATTTCACCTGTATCTATTAAATAATTCCACTTGTTTATTAAGTTTTTTTTTTAAAAACAAAAATAAATATTTTAATTAAAGCATCCCCAAGAATGTACTTGAAAATGAAGACTGTAATAAGGAACTATTTCTATAGGAAAACTTGATATTCAAGAATTATTCTCACCTATTGGTTTGAAATTGCAATGTAACAATTCATTACGTTGCTATTGTTTTAGTTTTTTTAAATTAAATCTTTTTATACACTGATTATAACAACATCCCTTAGAAGTAAACATTTTATACAATTAAATCTTCAAATTAATCTAGAAATAATGCACTGTTTCTTAATTTTGTAAATACAGTGTTTTCAGTTCAAATTAAAGAAATCATAATGCATAGTAGTAATGAATACGTTTTTCATTTTAGTCCCAATATTTTGAAAAACAATTTCTTTACCCTTCTCTTATTTCTAAAATTACTATTCAGTGTTCTTTAAGCGAATAGACATTGGATGCGAAAACACATCATTGGTTTACCTACAAATTAAAAAAAAAAAATGATTAAAAGATATCGAACAAATTTATCTTAACAATCTGTTTAATATTTTTTTTTGTGATAGGTTATGTTACAATTTTTTCATATGGCTTTGCCACATTGGCTTTCAACGTTCCCATGTTAATCTTACAAATAATTTTATTTGATCAGATAATTAGATAAACAAATGCTTTAACTTAGTTTTACCACAGGATAAAGCATTAACACAGGGTGTTTACATCTAAGTTGACACATATGTTCTGTGAGGGAAAAGTTCATATTTACGTTTATTTTTTTGCTAAAAAACATGTGCTTAAAAATTTAATTTTTTGATATTCATTTAAATAACAATATGTTTTGATTTTATGGAAGTGAAGCTCAAATTAAGATATTTGTTGTAGGGTAGAAGAAAGTGATCATCAATCTTATCGACAGTAATATTGCTGTCTGTAATTAAATCGTATCTCTGATCATATTACCACATTCTTCATAATTGTGCGTTACTAGATATACAGAATGACTTGCCATTTATAAATTTTTTGTTTTGAGAACTAAAATAGTTCAATTTGCAACTGCTCGTTGCAGAAAAGAATATATTTCATTTTGAAATTTCACAAATTTACAGCAGTTTAGGCTATATGGTGGATGATTTTGTTATTGTTGATGTTTCAAAACATAGATTACTGTTTCAGTTGTTGAAGAGTGAAGATGAAAATATTATGAAGATCTGCAACCGGTATGGTTGTAACGTTGACATTTCCTGTTGAAATCAACCTGAAAACCAACTGAAAGTGAAAATCAAATCAGTGCAAAAATTGGTTTTGGTTGTAGCTTAGACAAGTTTGTCACCAAGAAAAATATAAAATTTCAAATCTTTAAAATTGACAGCTTTTTAGAATTTTTTGAAAACTTTGTTGTCTTGACCTTCGCCAGGTTAATTTTTTATTTTATTATTATAAATGATTATTGTGGCAAATTTACGACGGTTGCTCATTCTCAAGCAAAAATGAGTTTGCTTAAATTTTTGGTTATTTATGGATATTCAAGTTACTGGATCAAATATGACATAATAGGAACTTGTAATTCTATTATAAAACAATAGCAATGTTTGTTGTTCAGTATAATCCTGAACAGTAAGGTTTTTTCCAAATTTGGTACATTATCTTATGTAATAAATCTATTTTTGAACAGATTTTTAGAAATTAAACTTTTTAAATATTTTTCATTACTGATTTGCCAAATCCAGAAATATTCCAGTTGTAAGGCCATCCGTTTATAGTTTAATACCGTTTTAGTGTTGACGGAACAACCATTGGCAGTAATATTTCTTTAATTATAATAATTCCTTATGAAAATGTACATTTAAACATTGAAATGTTTACAGTTAAAAATAATGACTAATGTATATTAGTGTAATATACACTGTTACTGCAACTCTGTTTTGCAACTATTACTGTAAAGTTATCAATTATTTTATTGGCAATAATTTATTGAATTATAAATTATGTTTCAGTGTAAAGTCTGGAAATTCCGCGTAATCTGGAAACCAAAAGTTGTCAAAATATAGAAAAAAGGGTTAAAGAAGGGTAAAAAAGGGTAAAAAAAATATCTGGAACAAAAACTTGAGTATTTTGGATGAAAATAATAAACTTATTAAAATTAAGAAATATATTTAGAGTTTTAAAGGGTTCTTTACGTATTTAATTTTTTAAAATTCATTTCTGTAATTTTTTTAACTATTTAAAAAACTGTTATACTCTTCTGGTGTAGTGAACAAACTGTAGCTCTAACTAAAGTATTTCGTCTTAAAACAGTGCGTGCTGACAGTGGTTGGGTTCTGCTCGACATTGATATCGCCAGATAGAAGATAATGAACAACAGCCTTTGTTTATCTGTTGTCTGCCTGCCACCAAGGTGTAGTGCAATAATTTCCCTACCTTCTGTGTTGCTCACGTCTTAAAAAAGTGTATTTTATTAGTGCAAATAGGTGTAAGAAATATGTGTTTCTTCGGCCATAATACTGTACGATAAATAACTAATGTGTAGTACTGTACCATGTTTGTTAGCATTTGGCGTATCTCATGGGCGGGGACTCTACTTAGTTAAGTAATACAGTAGCATTTTAAAATCAAGCACTGCAAATCCGCCGCCAATGCTAAAGTAATTTATTGGGGCGCTTATTTAGTTTTGGTGTAGGTTGTTCATAGTAAGTATATTCTTTATTTGTATATGCTATATTTGAACTTAATTGGTAAAGAAATCGAAATGAAATTAAACAAAATAAATTGAAGTATGTATGTGTATATGTGGTGTGAAAGTTTATGAAATTACGTTGTCAGTATACTTTACCTAAGAGGAAAATTTTCACTGTTTTTAAAATACTACAATAGTTTTGTTAAACGAGTACCTGTCAAAAAGAACAAATACCTGATCTAAATAAAACGTGTATACAAAAAAAGGCACTGTAGTTATCTATACAATGATAAATATTGGATTAAATTAGTTGCTTTAGAAGATCGATTTGTGTAAATTATACAACTGCCAGTATCTTTTCTGAAATGCATGCTTGAGATTTCCGAAGAATACTGGTAACTTTTTTTTTAGAATTTTTAATTACCTAAACAAAGTGTGTGCTAGTTTTTAAAGGATTGATACAAATTTACCAGTACAGTAGAGCTTAGTAATTCCAAAAACCAGATTAATCTGAAACAAAAATTTAAAAAAATATTCTCATGACTGGCAAGGAAAGCAAAAACAACCACATTTGTAAGAAAAACTGCAGTTTGTTATAATTTACTGTATTTTTCACTTTTATTTGATGATTTTAATAATTCTAAGTATTTTTGTACACAAGTTATGGTTACATCCATAACAATCTTTTTCCGCAACTATAATAAGTTGGTATAAAAACACTAACGAACTGGACAGAACAAGTATATTAACTGATTTTGATAAATTGATTCGACTACCAGTTAATAAAACTTCTGGTCTCAAAAGATTTTTTAATTAATTTGATTTTATTTTTAATTAAAAAAAGATTCGAAATGTGGATGAACTAATATTTTACTAAAATCTGTCAATCGTCGTTGATAATGTATACGACAGATCATTGTCTTAATGGACAGATAGTCATTAAGATACAAATTTATTGAATTCACAGTGAACCTGATGCTTCTATTAAAAATCAGTTATTGATAATAGGTACTCGATATCTCACTTATATAAAGATCATATGAAAATTCATATTTTAATCTGAATGTCTAGCAATATAAACTACTTTCAGTTGCAATTGGTTCTATTGTAATTCTAGTTTATTTGTTAAAATTCACTAAATATAATTGTCATACTTTTCTTCTTTTTATAAAAAAGTGTAGTTTTGATGGATAACTTTCGTAAGGCTCAAAGTAAAGGCTTGTAAGACTTTCGTAAGGTTTGGTATAGAACTTATATAAAGATCATATGAAAATTCATATTTTAATCTGAATGTCTAGCAATATAAACTACTTTCAGTTGCAATTGGTTCTATTGTAATTCTAGTTTATTTGTTAAAATTCACTAAATATAATTGTCATACTTTTCTTCTTTTTATAAAAAAGTGTAGTTGTGATGGATAACTTTCGTAAGGCTCAAAGAAAAGGCTTGTAAGACTTTCGTAAGGTTTGGTATCTTTGCAACTAAATTGGTGGAGTATCTTTAAATATTCAGTAACTGGTGTTCATATTACACACACTTGATATTTACAAAAAAACTTCTTTTTTTAATCAGTAGGTGTGCAGCATATTAATTTATTTGAATAGAATGTTTGACAATTATAAGGAATGTATTTATAACTGAATAACTTTTTTTTAAAACAGTGCCAAAAACATGAAATCTTATTGAGCCTAGCCAAAATCAAATTTGCAAACCTTGATTGATTGATTAAGTACTAGAACTGAAGTGTGAATGAAATTAATTTTGAAACAAAATTTGTTTTCATGAAAGATTAGGCTAGTTTCAGTAAGTAAAACAACATTTACATATGAATTCAAAAATCTGTTTGTTTTTTGGGTTGAAAATTATAGTGGACAAATTTTTTTTTAATAGTTGCAAGAATCCATCCCATTTAAATACTAATTGAAGGTAAAAGTACATATGTTTATTTTTTATTAACGGAAAATATCACTCTCTACAATTACGTTTTTAATGAAAATTATTATTTTTCAAAAAGTCCTTCAATGGATATTTTAAATCACATTCTCCCTTTTTTATAGGGTAGAGTTTTGCTGAATAAATTTAAAAACATTTTCCCTTTGAAATGAAAAAATAAATAAATTATGTATAAAAAAAACATAGGCTGTGATTAATACAAAATTAGAATCCTTAATAGACACTTGTATTTTTGTTGATACATTAGTTACAGAGTTAGTGCTTTGTTGAATAGAAAATATTTCCTTGGATTAATTTGAAAGTATTGGAAACCTCGTAGAATGAAGTATCTGCATGAGTGAAGTGCATGGTGTATTGAGTCCTGTGAAAAGTGTGTGTCAATTTGGACTTCAAATAATTGAGCCAATCGTGTTGCAGGAAATGGACAACCGAGTACACAAGATTACAATTCGTGTGTAACTATTCAGCAATATCAATCCGGCGTTGCATTTTTGCAGCAGGCCATTCAGCGTTACCGTAACCAAAACGTCAATTCCCTTTCGCCTTCACGCAGGTTGAGCACTTCCGATCAGGAGACTGCCTTTTTTTGTTCGGAATGCAATAAGCACTACCGTTCAAAGACTAGTTTCAATTTACATAAACGTTGGGAATGCGGCAAGGAACCGATATTTTCCTGTCCTTATTGCCCAAAGAAATGTCATCAGAAAGGGAATCTAAAAGTGCATGTACTAAGTCGGCATAAGGCTGAAATGGAGACTTCAAATGGAATTATGTCCAGTTAAAATTTAAACTGCGTTTATGAGTGCCAAGACAATTTTTGATTTTTGTAATGTCCCTATTTTTTTGTTTACATTTCTAGAAAGGTAATTTTTTAGAGGCCTAATTTTTCATATCAGTACTACGAAGGGTGTATCAAAAGTAAGTTACAGTTTTTTAAAAATCTATATAGTAGGCAGGTAAAGTCCAGGAGTCGCAGGGAACTTTCGTCTGGGTGTAGTGGCAGCACTGAAAAGATTTCTGCCTTCATTACTCAGTCATGTTCCAGCAACCATGGCGACTACATTTGCTCCTCTGCTGACTATCCAAGCCGTAAAGGTATAATACCTTTTTAGTACTGCACTGCACCCAGATGAAAGTTCCCTGCGGCCATGTGAATTTAAAAAAATAGTATAACTTACTTTTCAAACGCCCCTCGTATTAGCCAAAAGTAATTTTTTCATATTTGTAAAAAAAAATTGTAAAAAACCTGACTTAATTCTTGTTAATTACACATTTCATTTTTATTTAGAAGGTCTCTTAAATGGAAAAATATTGCTTTATTTTCATTGGTTCATTTAATTTCAGTTATTACTTAACCTGTTCCAATATTCAAATGCTAGTCCTAATGATGTAGACAACGCTATTATTAGTAACTGTCGAAAGAATTTTAAAATTAAAAAAATTGTTTTTTATATATTCCTTTATACTAGAATCCAATTAACTGCCGAAAATTTTGAGATGAACAAAAACGAAAAGGATAGTGTTTGAACCACCTGCGAATGCTAAATTTGACAAAATTTTTAAATGGTTCTGAAAAAAGGCATAGTTTAAACACAATCTTTTGAAGATATTTGTAGTTGTAACAACATATACAAAATGACCTAAAGCATTCAGTTATTTGGGATTTAGACACTGGAAGCTAGCTCTCTACTTATAGTACAGACATATTGGTACAAAGAAGGAAGGTTTCAGCGTAAACTGCTGTTCATTATTATCCTTTGATTTATTCTTTCACTTTAGACCTATAAATTTTATTAGGTGTATTAGTATTCCAGAATGAGAGCAAACTTAAATCATTTGGGCTGCTAAAATGCAAAACTCCTGTTTATTCACAGGCAGGTATCTACAATAATGAGTAACAGAGTGCGTGCCTCTATGTAATTTTAGTGGGGAGCTAGACCATCAAGTGTTTAACCAATTTAACTGATCACATATGTTCGTAGAATTGTAAGGTTCAACAATATTGTTACATTGTAATTCATTTACCAATTAAGGTCTAATAATGTAACGTACATTTTTCACAAAAACAAACCTACACCGTTTATTATTTATTTTGTTTATTATTTGTGAATATCGTTTATGTCTTTTATTGCTTTAATAAACTTGTCGTTACGTTTTGTCTTTACTGTTTTACTGTCATTATTCGCCTACAAAATTGTGTACCAAATAAAAAAAACAAACTTAAAAATAATTATAGAAAAATCTTAGATTGTTAAAATTGTTTTTGAACCATTGATAAAAGTAATTTCAGTTTAATTATTGTTTCATACTAAATTTAAAAGGTGACACATATAATTTAAAAAAATATTTCAAATCTTTAATTTTTGTAAACATAGATTAATAATTTTTAGGCATTTTAAAAAGACATGTACATTTTGTTAATATGCTTTTAAATCTGTATACGATATGTGAAGACTTATGATTTTAGTGCTAATTAAATAACATTTATAATTAATTTCAAGTAGGTAATTATGAAATCCAGCCTACATTACTGTATTTACCAAGTTGTAATGGAAACACAATTTATTATCTGTTTATCTGAACATACTAATTAATAGTCTAATGTATATTGTAAATAAAAAGTGATTGTGCAATTAGGCAGTTTTATATATAATCGACTTAGCCTACAAGTCTTTTGACATTTTGTAATTTTATACTGAAACTGTAATGTGATTATGCGTATGCAAAAAAATACATTTATTACAGATTTGATAATTTAGTTGTTTCAGTTTCTTACACTGCCTTAAAAATCTAGGAATTTACTTAGCCAAAGAAACCTAAGGTGATGTTTTTCGGTAAATGTTAACAATAAAGTGAGCAATGTGCATGTATTGTTTTTTTTTTTTAAAGTAAAGTTTTTAAAAGTTAATCAAAAATTCAACACTCAAAATCTTAAAAAAGTGCTTTTAATATCTATTTGTCTGGGCTATGTGGGTATAGTTTCCCAAATTCGTGAAATCAATTTTTTTGGAATTTTGAAATTTTTGATTTTATAGGTTTTGTTGCTCCCAGCACTCCTAAAAATAAAAGAAATCTGTTTTAATCAGATTAACTAATTTAATCAATTATCTAATTGCAGCTAAAATGTACATATTGCTATCTCTCCTAAAAATTGTTACCATAGTTTTGAATTGCTTAGAAATTTGATATGAAAACACTGTGTATAAAAGCCCGAACGATATATGTGTAAGGTTTTTTCCCATTCACTTGTGTTTCAAGATTGCAGGCTCGTGATTTAACGATGACGAGTGTAGTAGCCATTTATTTCTTGTAATACTGGCTGAACGTAATTTCGACTGCTTCATCAAGAAATATTTCCAGTAAAGTTGGTCCAGTAACATTTTTCTAAAATTGGCGGAAAAGTTTACGAGAATGTCGTAGAGCAGTGGCCAAGCAACTGATTAAGAATATATTGCAAGATTTACTGATCGTTGAACTACTAGTACACATAAGTTTTTTGAAGGGAAGCAAAAACAATCACAAAACAACTCTCCAAACAACGAGCTTCATTTTCACCAGTTGCAGGTTATATTTATATTGTATGAGCAGAGGGAAAATTTTTGGCCTGTCAGGTCCACATGGTACCATTGTAGTCTCAGAGCAGTGGTGGGTGGTTCACCTGTCGGACTCGATCTATTCATAAAGATTTTTAACATCAGCGACTGACCTACTGACTGGCTCCAAAAAAATTCAGTTTAAAAATAAAACTGGAAAGTTATGCTTGACCCAGATAAGGGTTTTGGATATATTTAAAGACTACATTAACTCAGTTAAATGTTTAGTCGTGATTGCAGATGCAAACTTTTAATTTTTGTCATTACACTCGTTCTTTACTTTTACTTCATTCAGTTGCTGTTTGTTTTTAATTGCTAAATTTTGTTTTTTACAGAATAAATGTGTCAAGATTTTTTTTATCACTTAAAATAGTTTCAATTTTTTTTTTAAAGCAGTGTGTTTGACACTTAGAATTCTATAAGCAGTAATTTTGGGATTAATAATACATGTGTACAATTTATTGTTCTAAAAAAATAGTGCAGTCAAATATACATTTTTTTGGTTTGTATTTTAAGGCGAAAAGCACATTGAGACTATTATCGCCTCCCTAAATGTAAGTGTGAGTGTAAAGTGTTAGTCGTAAATGTAGTGTTGTAAGTATGTGTGTGTGTGTTAGACTCGGGTACCGCTAGTGACGTCTAAACCCTCTCAATATGTGCAGCTAGTCTGTAACCCCCCTGCGCGAGTCAAATATACAAAAAATTCTGTTAGCAGATGATGAAACTGCTGAAATTCTGCATGTTCTAAACAGTGAAGTGTGTGGGGCAGTAGTTAGAATAATACTTGGGGGGGGGAAGTAGCTCATGGTTCATTCCAGTAATATCAAGGACTGAGAAACGTTGTGCCACTGGGTGAGGATCAGTCAAATTTCAAAGCAGCTGGGTTTGACCAAAGGACTGCTAGCGCAAAGGGTTCAGACAAGAGTTAGGTGTTTGGAGAGTTGTAGAAACGAAGAAAGGATGCAAACAGATTATATAGTTGATTCCAAAATAAAAGAAAACTTAATATTAAGTTTTATCTTTTTTATTTTATTATTTATTTATTTATTGTAAATCCTTTTATCAAAAACTTTTGAGTGAAGATAGTTGGGTATTTTTTTGGAAAAATGTTCAGTGTTTGTAGCATTTCTGTCTTTGGACACCACTAAAGATCACTTTAACTATTCAGTAATCTATAAATATTTTTTTTCTAAACAATAGTTACTTAAAAACCAGCAAGGATCAGATTACCTGCTCCAGGCACTTTTTGTTTGACAAAAGTGATTTAGTCAGATGTTGATAAATATTTTCAGCTCTGTTCTATATTCAGTAACGTATATAAAATTCTAAGCATCTATTGTGCAAAAAAATATACTATTTTTATAGATTTAAGGAGTTTAGCATTTCAGTGTTTTTAAAGCACTGTACATTGTCTCCTAACTTGTGTATTTGAAGGTCATATGTTTGAGTGTCTGCCATAAACTTTCCCGCTCCATTAATGCCAATCCCTTGTCTTCCTTTGATTAACTAGCATAAAGAATGGGTATTAAACAAAAAGTTTTAGGAATTTGTACACGTACTCCAGCTTTGTCAGTTACTTTTTATTATTTTTTAACTTGGTGCTACACCATTTATGTTTAAACCATGTTAAAAACTATTTTCCAGCAACTCCATTATTAAGAAAATTGAAATGTACGAGGTGTGTTTAGAAAGTAACGAGAATTTTAATTTTTTGAACTAAATATTTATTCTATATTGATGTTGTCGCATTCAAAATAGTCCCCATTGGAGATTATGCACTTGTGCTTCTTCCAATCCTCAAAACTTTTCTCAAACTCGATCTTTGAGATAGTTTGTAGTTCTTTCAGCAATACGCTTCTATTGTCATCTACGGCTGTAAAAAGACGGCCCTTTAAGGTTCTTTTTATTTTTGGAAATAGGAAAACATCACACGGAGCCATGTCTAGCGAATATGGAGGCTTGGGCATCGTTACAATACTGTGTTTGACCAAAAAATCATGAACAAGCAATGAGGTGTGAGCTGGTGCATTATCGGGGTGAAAAAGCCATGAATTGTTTTTCCTCAGATCCGGGCGTTTTTTTCAGTTTGCTTCACGCAAATAGCGTTGAACTTGTAGGTAGTCCTCCTTATTGACCGTTTCACCTGGTGGCAGGAATTCATGATGCACTATCCCATTTATATCGAAGAACACAGTGAGCATATTGTATTTTGATGCGGTAACTTCACGTTCGACTGCATTTGTCGAGCCTTTTTCGGTCTTGGCGAGCCAGAATGCCTCTACTGGGATGATTGAGTCTTAATTTCGACGTCATCCGTAAACCCATGTTTTGTCACCTAATATAATACGTTTCAGTAATTCTGCATCGTTGTTGACTTCATTTAGTGACTCCTGAACAACTTCCATTCGCCGCTGTTTTTGTTTGAAATTCAACAATTTTGGAACAAATTTTGCTGCCACGCGTTTCTTACACAAAAAATTTTAAACAATGTCATGACATGATCCAATCAATATGCCAACATCATCAGCGACCTCTCTAATTGTGATTTGGCGATTGTTCATAACCATTTCTTTCACTTTTTCCATGTTTTCATCGGTTGTTGATGTGCTGGGGCGTCCAGGGCGTTTGTCATCTTCAACATCTTCACGGCCTTCTTGGAAACGCTTATACCACTCGTAAACTCTTGCTTTTGCTCATAGCAGACTCATCATAGGCCTTTGTTAACATTTCACACACTTTGTTACACTTTATTCCATTTTTTACTCAAAATTTGATACAAATTTTTTGATCCATTTCTTTTAACAATGTCGAAAATCGCCGAGGTCAACGAAAATCGAATGAAAATCGCTCATAAAAAATACGTCTAATCTTAGTGGCTGTCACAGACAAAGTCAACAATGAAAACAGCTGAAAGTCTTATCATACTTCAAGGGCATGTATACCAACATAATAAAAAAAAAATTTGACAATTCGGACTCTCCAAGCCCACGAAATTTAAAAATTCTGTTACTTTCTGAACACACCTTGTATATGTTGGTTTGTTGCTTAATATTTTTTTTGAAACTTAAGACCATAAGAAAGCAAAAATGTTATAAAAATAAATAGGCAAAAAAATAACTTTATTTTGTTCATTTGGCTTGATATATATATATATATATATATATATATATATATATATATATATATATATATATAATCCCTTAAAATGTAATGTGGTTCTTTGAATTGAAATAAAAGGGAATGGTGTTGACAAAAAAGGTCAAGAGTGACATTCTTTTAGGTTGAAAAGTGTTACATAGAAAAGAATCACTGGTACATTCCTTACAGTACTTGGTGATTGATGAGGCTCAAGCACTGGTCAGCCCACTGTCTCTCTGAACTGTACATCTAAAGATTCTTAGTTCGAGCCACAGTTACTCTTACTGTTAATGCTGCTCTTTTGTCCTCATTAGTCTAACTGGCATAAAGTATTGATGTTATGCAAAAGAAAAAAATCCTAACTGTACATGCTGACACCACATTTATTACTTATTAAAAATAATTGTTAATTACTGTTTAGAATATTATTTAACGTTATATATAAGCATTTTCATTATCTTGCCAATGTTAAACTACACGATAAATACCACGATGTTGGGATGTCATGTCCCAACGATAATCCTATCGATCTCAGATATTTCTTAATACCAAATTCTCTTTTCATACTTAATTACACTCTCTTCATTTTGGGCATGCATTATAAAAGCTAAAAGGGGATATTGTAAGACTGTTTTTTTTTTTTTTTATTATTATAAGCATGAATTGAATAGCAGTTGCATAGTTAAAGTAGAATTTGTTAAGGGAACTATTACTTCTTTTAAAGTAACTATAATAAATATATTTCAGTAGTGATTAAACGAAAGTATCTTTACCAGTTAAGTTGATTGAACAAAAGTCATTAAAAAGTAGTCATTTATGGTTTTTTTAAATTAAATTTGAAAATAATGCATGCATAGACAATTTCGGATCCTTTTTTTTAACAATATATTTTGTTTAGTTTGGGGATGTGCAGATAATTATAAGAGTTGCAGAAGAATTAGATGGGTCATATGGATTTTTTATAAAATTATATGAATTGTAAAAATAATTATGCTAAGAATGTACTGAATCCTAATTTTTAAAGCAAGCAAATTCATCAGCCGTGAACCTGCTGCGACATTAAAAAAAAACCTTCCTCATAGTCAGTTTATGTGACTACTTTAGGTTTGATGACCACTGCAATCAGAGCGGGAGTTCAACTTGAAAACATTAGTGGAATTGAGTTGAATGAATGATGGGTGGAACAAAAAATAGTGTTTAGTTTAGAAATCTTGTGACATAATTCAAACATGTTAAATATCGACAGAAAATTGGTTAATCTCAGGTTTGTAGATTCAGTGGGAAAATCTGTTACCTATACAGAACCAAACTGTGTGAAGTCACTTTACTTGTGTTTATTACTTTAAAACAAGACAACAGGGTGTTTTATATTTGTCAGAAGAGTTTCCTGTGTTCAGCTTCACTTCACATGTGATGGCCACCAAGAAAAAGTCTTATCAGTCCTCAACTTGTTTTTTGTAATGCTTTTTCTGATCATTTTGTTCATAAAACTTACCTGTACTTTGTAAAAAAATACCACCTGTCTAATTTGACCTGAATTTTTTCCCCTTGGTTCTTTCTTTTGTGAATTTCACACTAAGCAGAAGCATAAATTGGGAACTCCATTAAAAAACGATTGCTATGCCAAGATTTTGAATGGTATAACGAACTGTGTGACCAAAGAGAGCGGAAGCTGATGTTAGTGAGAGAACTGGCCAATATCGCAGATGTTGACGTACCGCATCCAACAAATGTTCCTATGCCCCTGGCACTTTATAGAAATTTAATTTTTTTTTTTTTTTTGATCACCGTAAATATCTCGGTGCCCTGGGCCTGTTGTAATAATTTTTCACTCAGTTATTTCTTGCATTTACCTTACCTTCCAATTTTCCCTTGCTGTACTAGAATACCATCATAACGTTTTAGTTTTTTATGTCAGATTTGCACCACTTGTTAAACAATAATACTTTTTTTGTAAATTTGATAATGTTCAAGGTGATACAAAAAAAATTAAATTAGTGTATCAGAATTCAGGTATTTGTTAAAACTTTAGAATTTTTGTAATTAATAAAATAAAATTTTGTCAGTTCTGTTCTGGATCAACAGAAAGAACAACAGACTACGGCCTACAAAGCCTGTCTTTTAACTTTTGAAAATATAAAAATGGAATTCAGTATAATTACCAAACATAAGTTTTTTGTTTATTCTTAATATAGTGTTCAGAAAGTGACAACAAACTTATGGAGAAATAAGAAAGTTACTTTAGTTGTGAGTTATTTATAAAACCTGTTAAACAGACCAGATAGGCGTAGGACAGATTTTTTGGGACTAAACACATATACTGCTCGCACATTAACCAATTTTCTAGGATTAGCACTTTAGGTCGATTACTTTTTCGAGCGTCTGCCACTTTATATGTTTCTTGGAACTTGTTGTACAGCCGAATGATAGTACATTTGTTTGGTACATCCATACCATACTTTTGATGCCTTTGTATTTAGTTGTGCCAGTTGCATAATTGAGCCCACTTTCATCAGTTTTTCTAACTAACATAGAATAAAGTAACTTTCTTATATCACCGTAAGGTTGTGTTAATTTTTGAAAATTCTATATTTTGTACTCGAAGGGCAAATAAAAAATTTCAAATATACAATATACCCTCTCAAAATAATGACTTTGTTTGTTTGTAAGGAAAAGAAAGCCTAATTCTCTGTTGTTTCATTAGATTTTAGTCATATGTGAACATTCATGATTACTGTGTGTATTAAATTAGAAATAAAAAGATTTATGGAGTAAATCAAGAAAAATTAGCTCCCTATGACTGATGGGTCAACACAGGTTTTCGCCTCACTTAGCTATCATGCTTTTTTAGGAGAGATAGTGATCAGTATATTTTGTTTGGGTAACTAATCAAAATTATTAGGTAAGTCAAAAAGAGAATAACCATCTGAAGATTCAAAACAAATGTATATGAGGATTGTTCAGTAGTCTGGTATCCTCAATGAGTTTTAGCAATCCACAGATAAGCTCATTTTGCTGAAGGTCCTTAGGGTGGAAGCCAGCACCTTTTTGTCTCTTATTAGCAAGAGCATCAAAATCATTGGTTGTTTGACCAGCAGTTTCCTCTTCCTTCCTGCATATCCTGTTCATATGCAGTCTGAGATGACAGAGCCTAGTAATGAGTTGTATGCTTTTCCTGAGTTGCCCACTACCCAGGATCCTGCTAAGGTCGATGTGGTAAAGCATCAGTTGGTTTGATGTGTCTTTGAACTGCACACAGTAGGGTTATAAGTTCAAGCCGCAGTTACTCCCATTGCTATACCCTTACCATTAACACGAACCCTCATCATCATTAAGCTTCCTCATGCTTCTAACTGTTATAAAGTATGGACATTCAGCCAAAAAAGAAAACTGTGTTTTCCTGGAGGTTTTTTTTTAAAAAGATGCTTACTAAATGCCCTCTAAGATTGTTCCAACTTTTTGGTGTCACTTTTTTTCGAAAGTATACAAATATTGATATACGAGACCCAACCAGACACAAAGAAACCCCTACTTACCAGTTTAGGACCGCCTTTACTACATTTTCTATATTTATACATAGTCAGAAAATAAAATTGAACTTTACACCATTTAAAAATGTTCTTCAATATCAATTCCATTCAAAGAGTGATACAGCAACTTCCAGTTTGTGAACTTATTATTATTTTTTTAATTTTGGGTATTACAATTTTGGGGAGATATTAGGTTTTTACTCTTAAATTCATATTTATATCCCATACAGCGTTTTACAAGTTGGATAAAGATATTTTGATAGGTATATGAAATAATGGAATGAATACCAAAAAATGTCTAGCCTGCGAAACAATATAATAAGTTCTGTCTTGTAAGTAAAAAAATGTGGTATTTAGTGTTCATGTGAAAGGCTCCGGAATAAAGTACGTGAGACTGTAATGACAAGTTTAAGAAAGATTTAAATAGCATGTTATTATACAAAAAGAATTAGGCCGGGTGGCCACCAAATGTGGAGCAGAGCGGACTATGCATTCAAAACCTAACCTGTTTTTAATATAAGTGCGGCCACTGACAGAGAAATGGAGTTGTGGCATCGCATAGCTTTGCTTCACTTTAAGTGGCAGCACTTATTGCGGTTTTGAATGCCTAGTCGGCTCTGCTCTGCATTTGGTGGTCACCTGACCTTAAGGAATAAAGTAAAACTAAAAAGAAAACAATTTTTGGGTTAATAAAAATCTAATATTTCATTGCTTATACAAATCCTTTGTTTTACTTATACTAAGAAGAAGCGTCACAAAGCAGAAGAGAAACATTTGGAGAAGTAAGAAACAAAATGTAAAAGTTTCAAATGCCATTTTAAATTTGGAATAGTTGATTGAATTCGTTTGTTTCAGAAATAGTCTGGAGACACTATCTAAAATCACTGCAATATCCTTACAATAATCGGCCCGTATCAGACTGGACTCAGCCGTCAAATAAGGGTTCTCTGGAAGACAGATTTCCTTGCGAAACTTGTGGTAAAGTGTATAACAGAAAAGGAAATCTTGTGCGGCACTTGCGTTACGAATGCGGCAAGTCTCCACAGTTTCATTGTAAATTTTGTAAGAAAAGCTTTTTCAGGCGAGAAAAAATGGAATATCATAGTAAAATTCATGTTTTTGAAATGTTACCGACATTGGCGTAGTCGATTGTTGAAAAATCAATTTTGTATTGTTGTTTTGAGATGTTAATATATTCTTAAATTATTTTTGTGATGCATATAAACTATTTAGGATTAGAATGGTCTACTGTTCTTAAACGAATTGTTAATTTATTTCCAAAGTCTGTAAAAATCCTCAGTAAATTAGAAATAGTCACTGCAAAAAAAAAAAAAAATTAAAAATTACCATTGAAGGAATAATTTGGTTTGAAGAACTGCAAAGGTTTTCACAACAACAAAAATTGTTGACATCAGGATAGTTTTAGCAAAAGCAGTCTTCTAGATTGTCTGTAAGTACAGTAACTGTCGGTGTATCTCACAGCATTGAAGAATGAAGGTAACAAGCTAAGCACTTTCTGGTACTGAGTGAAGTGTATAGCTTACTTGCATATTTTGCATATTTTGTTTAAATAAAGATCGTTTTAATAAAGGACATCTTAATTGAATCTTTAATTATGTACTATAATAATTTATAACATGCCTTTAGGTCAATTTTTTTTATCATAAATGTATATATTCTGATGTTAACTTGGCGTAAGTTATTGTTAATATAGTTAATTATGGCGCAAGTTATTGTTAATATAGTTAATTATTTTTGTAAAACAATTTTGTTGTATAAATAAACAATTGCTGAAAATATTCTATCAACTCTTCTTTACAGTGGTCCTGAACCTTGAGCTACACATATTCCTCGCTTTTGTGTTCCCAGAGTGTTCATGAATACATGAATGTATTCATTGTTATCTTAATAAAATTAAGTTAAAACAGTTTAATCAATGACAAGAATTTCCTTCGTTAAGTTAATAAAAAAATGTAAATTTTGTAATAATTTAAGTGTGTGTATTTTATAAAAGTAATTCTTTCTTAGTTTTTCCATTTGAATGTAATACCCTTTAGTACAAAATAAAAGAAGTGTTATGACAGGTTCAACAGAACTTTTGTGAGGTGATAAGTTTTTGAAATTTCTGTAAGTTCATATAAGTGGTGCAAAAACATAACTGTAACTTTTTCTAATCAACCATTTTCCCAAAAATTTAGTTATGAAGCAGGAAGTCTTTAGTTAAAAGCAGAAATTTAGTTAAAAAGAATGAAAGTCTGACAAATTTCACAAAATTGGTTCATTATAATTTGCTTAGATTTTGACACAGGAAAATAGAAAAAATATGTTCTTTATTGTATTCAGTCACACAAGAAAAGCACTCTTGATGTGCACTATATAAAACACACACACACACAAAACCAAACTTACAGGAGAAATAAAATAAAATACTATATAGTGAAACAAACAGTTGATTAGTGTGCCAAGATCACTAAATAACGTTATCGTAAGAAAGAAAAAAATTGGTTGTTACTGTACATAATAATTAAGGCATGACAGAGACCAACAAAATAATTGCTAGATTTTTTGACCTTCAATGTGACAGAAGGAAACCCATTAAAATATATTTTCTATTCTTACCAAAATTAAAAAAAAACATTGGTTTTCAAGTTGCCTACTCAAATATCGCTTAAAAATCATTTCACATATTTATTTTATTTGTTTAAATATTATTTTGTTTAAAAATAGTGTAAAATGTCATTTGTGTACAGTGGCTGATTCTTTTAGGCATTATTTGAAATATGTTAGCATAATAAAAATAGGTGAAGAGAGGGAGAAGTGACATATGCCAGTATAAATATCGCTGAAATTTTGTTGGCCTCAATAAAGGAAGTTACAATATATATTTTCACTGTAGTAGTAGGACAGGACCAACACGGTTGCTATAAAGATTTCCGTGTACAGAGATACATGATAATGATATTTTACTATGTCTAGGAAATTTTAATTAATTTTTACTATATTCTAAAACCCTACGTTTAACAGATTGCATGTCGTGGAAGGTTTACTGTTATATGAAGACGGTATCTCTTAAGTGCCCTGATTAGTTAAAGTAATTGTTTTACATAATATGTGTCGTTTTTGTTAAAGTTGTAAGTAAAAATAGTGTTTTGTTAAATGATTTGGTTTCTTACAACTCGGTACAGTATGGTTAAGAATGGCTTACTACAGCACGTTTAATCATCGATGAACTGAAACCATCAATTTATGTTCCATAATTGCTAAAACAAATTCTTTAGTATTTTAAATATTATCAGCCATATTCAAAATTTCAAACAAAATAATTTTGGTTTTTGTTCGTTAATCTGACGATGAATTATTACAAATTTAAGAGGTAAATTTCATAAGAAATGTATGATATAAAATTTATCTTTCATAGTTATTACGTTTATTATTAAACCCTATTTGTTCTTTGAAAGGCATGCATCACAAGTAACATTAGTGTCATTTTATTTCACTGTTATAAAGTATGTCCAGACGATTCAATTTTTCAATCGACTGAGTCATGCTACAACACGTGGTAACTTGAAGGTGCTCCTGTGGATCATGATGCTAGTTGAGTGAACCTGTAATGTAGCTGGATGGGATCACACTGCATGGTCATCATTTTGTAATGGGATTGTAAAGCTTTTAATTACTGATTCTTAGTCACTTTAAATTTGGTTATTTTTATCATGTTATTTATCAATATATGACCGGTTTGATGGGTTTCAATTTGAAAATACGGTAATTTATTGCTTTGTGTGCAGCTTTTTTATTGGGATCTGAAATCATACACGTTTTGTAATTAATTGTTTTATGGAAATTCTATTGAATAAGGGATGTTCGGAAAGTAAAGTACAAGGCTGTTCCTACTAACGTAATATTTTCTTTAGGATTTTGCTTTTAAAACTATATTTAATGGTGTCCAGTGAGTTATCAGTGAATGTTTACCAAAGTTATAACTTTGATCAGGTGAAAAGTTGATAGAAAAATCAAATATTAGGTTATGTGAGAGTGTTTTGTATTAAAAGTTATTTTACACACAAATTCTGAGTGGAATTGTGCTTTAGAATACAATACAATGAAACAGGAGGTTTCATACAATATGAAAATGTTTTATTTATTTATTACTGTTTATTCAGTTCTTTTCTATCTTTTGTGTAAATAAAAAAAAAACTTCAAGAATATGAATCAACTATCATTCTTCTCAAGTGCCTAACTTAAAATCTAAACATGTAATTAGAACAAGTCTAGATACCTACGTCTATGTTAAAATACTTAAAGACTAAGAACTCAGAGAAGATTCCTGAGAGATCAGACTAGAAATAAATTATAGTAGACTTACATGTGATCAGGAAACCATAAGTCACCAATAAAACGAAACAAAAATTCTACACAATTGCTGGCAAATACCATATCAGAACAAAACTGTGTTAAAGACAACAGTAAACAACTGATTGAGGTCTGTTCATGCCAATGCTGGGTGGATGAGGCTACCTGTTTAGGGTTATCGACACCTGCAGTTCCCTCTCTCAATTTGCTAACCTGCGATCTAGTAATAATGACCTCTTTCTTAACCTCTAAAACTTTAGCCTCTTTACATTTAAAATTGTGTTTGTTTTCAAATTTAAGTTCATTTCAGAGAGGCATTATTTCTGCACTAGTCTGGCTGATAGGGTTATCTCAGTGGTAAAGGGCCTGTGGGGTTAGGGAGATGTAACACCTTCTTGAAATCTGGATAAAAAAATCGTGATTAAGGACAACTAAAATTAAAAATATCTGTCTTCAATAAATGTAGTCTTCAAAAGAATGTTTGCGCTGCCATTTTTTCCTCCTCTGATTATCTAATATTTTTATTCTGTTCCGATTAAAACACAGGCAATGGTTATGAGTGGTACTACTGCACTTAATCCCTTTAAATGTAACGTAAAACTGAAATGTTACTGATTTATGTTTGCAATATTTATTGTACTTAGAAATACTTATCAAGGAAGCGTGTATTTTTCTTTCCGTTAAGATGATTTTTTTTATGTGTAATGTATGAGTTTCTCTTTATTCGATTATTAAAGAAAAGGGAAAATGAAAATTTGGGTATTGCGTAAAATATGTTTCTAATCTAAACAGTATTGTAATATCTGTTAAACAAGTAGTTTTAAATTCAGATTTTGATTTAAAAAAATCCTTGGGTGAGGACTGGATCTAACTTCAGCTAGGAAGCGATCTCCGAGATCCACTGGTAGTTTGTTTATTACAAGTGGGCTAGCCCTCCTTAACAAAAGTGTATCTACACCACTGGCTTGTCTGCTATTTTAATGAGGCTTCAGTTATTTTTGTTTTTATAAGTTATTCTCCCAGTGTATTAACTTATGTTTGTAATTTTCCAACAATTTATTGTATTAATGTATTTTTTATTATGATTTCTGGAAATGTCAAAGCAGTATGCTTGTATTTTCCTAAACACATTTAATTCAGTTTACAAATTAAACAATAATTTTGACAGTTGAGTTGGACATGGCAGGCTAAATTCCAGAAGGTTGGGTTACTGTGAGCTAGTGAATATTAATTAAAATCATATTCAGATGAATTTGAATTGACAACAAAAACTTTACAACACTGTCATCCACATTGATGAAGCAATAAGTATAATGGTGGAGACATGACTAAACCAACACCGTAAAACTCAAACATAGCGTCAAAAGCCAAATTTTGTTCAGTTTTAGTTTAAAATCGATAAGTATTTACACTAAACAAATTTGAGTCAAATGTTCATAAATATAACAATGAGACAAACAGAAAAACACAAAGTTAAGTTATGAGTACTTTTTGCTCATTCACCCTTTACATATTGGCTCTTTAGAAAACTGTATGTAAAGAGAGGGTATAACTCTGAAAAATGAAACAAAATTGATGTTTCATTAAAATCAGTTGAATTTATTCAGAGAATAAGGGTGGAGGTAGTTCCATGTTATGTGTTAAAGTTTTATGCACCAGTATTGTCGGTATTGGCAGTTCACATTATTTTATATCCTATTGTTTATTACCTGGAACATAGATGAACATATATTGTGTTTATGTATGCTTTTGTTTTGTTAAAAATTTGGGTTTTCTAAAGGTGTTATTTGTTTCATTTTGTTTGCTATATCGTATTCTACTAACATGTAACTTTGTTTATTCTTTACACATACTGAATAAGGAAGAAAATTAAAGTTCAGTTGCTCATTTTTTAATTTATTTTGTAATTTATTGGATTTGTTTCTTTTGGGAAATTACTCGTTTACAAATTGAGCAAACTATAAAGGAAATAATTGCTTTTCTAAATTTTTTGAAGTGAATCGTGTTATACTGTAAAAAATTACTGGCTTTTATTTATTTATTTATTTATTTTTTTTGTATCCATAGCTAGTTCTCTGAGTATTCAAAATTGTATTTGTTATATATCTTAACTCAAATTCTAATTATTTTATAAAATATGATAGCATTATAAAACTTGTTAAATATTAATAAGTTTTATAAAAAAATTGGAATAACAAAAAATTTACTACAATTTGTTGTTTCTTTGAAGAACAAGAATTGTTTAATCTGTTATTTTGTCGAGGTCCAAATATCTTTTTGTATTAGGAAAACATAAAAGTTCTTTTTGCATAACGAAATTAAAAACAAAATTGGATCGGTAGACTTGTATATTAGGAAAATATAAAACGATTTTGTTTTGCGTAAAAAAATAAAAACAGTGGGATTAATTAACCTCTTACCGGCATGCTGATTAATACATCTCTCTTTCAATGAATTCACTCATTTTTTTATCTGGTATAAAAAAAACTACTGAACACAGTTCACGAACAAAAAGTTTCAAAAGTCATATTTTTCTCTATTTAATTTAGAACACTGCCGGCTTTCTGCTCTTCACAACTGGTGTAGTACGTGTAAAGACGTGACATTTTAAAAATTAATTATTTCAATTTATTTTTTTGTAATATGGTATCTAATTTTTTGCTTTTACGTTTTTGTTTAAAAAAGTCATACAAATTTGTAGAATAAAGCAAAAACTTAGTGACAATGGAACAGAAGGAAATTAAGCCATAGATTGGCTTGGTAGAAGTAAACTGTTATTTCATTTGTTACAGTTTTAATAAACATTTTTGTGTATTATAAATTACGTCATTTAAAAAAATTAACCTTTTCATTTTAATCGTACATTTTGTTTGTTAATCAGTTAAAAGGCAGCATACTGGCCGTACTTTTAAAAAATTACAAATTTTATAGAAGTTTCAATTTCGACATTTTTTCTCAGAGAACTGGCACACTTTCCATATCATTCTAACGAAATTGCAATAATTTATTTTTTATTTTTCTAGATGCAGCTGGTTGGGTTGGTCTGCCTGCGCCTTCTGAAATTTCTACGGTTGAAAATGAAAGCTTTTCGAAAATCGAAAGAGATTCAATTTATCACTTTGTTTGTGCGAAATGTTCTAAGCAGTACAAAACCAAGCATAGCCTGAACAGGCATCTCTCTTATGAATGCGGAATAGAGCCTAGTTTCGCTTGTTCGTATTGTGATCATAAAACCAAATACATGTCAAGTTTAGCGAAACACGTGTTGAAAATGCATTCGGATAAATCCCAAAGGAATTCTTAATTTTAATGAATTTCAAAAACATGAACGACTTTGTTATTGTTTTTTTTAAAGTCTGTATACTTTATACTGTTATTCAGATAGTGAATATTGGTAAAGATTTAATAAATTACAAAGAAGTCAGAAATAATGAAATGTTTAAGTTTAAGTTTTAAAAAAACATTTGTTTTAGTACCTACTAGAATAATTTTATGCTAGTTTACCAAAAACATGGGATTCAATTGTAGTTTATATGTTTTGTTGTATTAGAATCATTTTGTTGTTACTTTTGTGGATAGTGGTACAATAAAATAAAAGTTACACAAATCAAGTAAATTTATTTAAAAATATATTGCTGATTAGACAGTTTATCAGTAAGTCTTAAAAGGCTTTTAATTATGAGTGATAACAAACTATATGAGGACCTTAACTTCTTAATTGGTAGGATAGGGAATTTCCTGATGCAACCAGTCAAGCTACTGATTTCCTTATGTGCTCTTTTCTTTAATGGAACCACCGTAAAAAAAAATTTCCCTATTACATTGTATTCTTAATTCTCAAATACAACTTAAATGTTATTATTTTCAGCACCCATTTGCTTTAATCTACCATATATTTTGAGAAGTTACGTTACTCTCCTTTAAAAACAAAAATTGGTAGTTTTTTTCAAAATTTGAGCGACTAACTGAAATGTTCAGATTGTACAACCATTGAAAATTTATAAACATATGTCACTTTAAAATATTAATTTTTTTAAGTTAAAAATAAACAATTGTGTTAAGTTTATATTCCTAGTTTATAAGAAATAATAAAATTATGTTTTACTGGAAATACAGTCTACAAGTTTTTACTTTTAATACATGCGCAGAGACCTTTTTCTGAAAATATATTTAAAAAAAAGTGTGAATATTAAGTGAAGTTATTATATATTTTTTTGTTTTTTGAGCTGTTTTTAAGATATGTCCACTTGAATATGAGTTATTGAACCGACCATCATGGTAACACTGAGATCTGGGACCGTGAAATGTGGTCTGATCGTGACATTGGAATATGTTTCAAGACCTTAAAAAATTGTATACAGTTTGTGTGTGTGTGTGTGTGTGTGTGTGTGTGTGTGTGTGTGTGTGTGTGTGTGTGTGTGTGTGTGTGTGTGCACACGTTCTAGACATTTGCAATTTTGGTCCTGTTTGATTGAAACTTTGCTCAGAGACAAGCTTGAGTATATTTGTTATGAAGAAAACTTGGCTCAAAAACAAGCTTAAATATGTAATTTACCCAGTATAATCTTACCCTATATTTTTTTTTAATAAATCTAGTTTAATACAGTCTGCTTTAAAACCTATTTAAATTAATATTTTAATTTTTTAAAAATTTTGTTTAAAATATAAAAATTAATCATTTGATGGTCAAGATTAATTTTCATATTTCCAGCGTAATTTGAAATACTAACACAGATAATCTGATTATGGTGAAATCAGATTTCCAAATAAGTGTAAAAGAAGTTATTAATTTCATAGAAGTCAAAACATTTTTTGTATTTGTATTTTCAAAGTACAAAAATGTTTGCAAATTAAAATATTTGTATATGAAATGTTATTAAACTTTTTTTTGCTCTTTGGACATTCTTCTATTACTGATAGAAAGCATACTTCTCAAATATGGATACTGAAATGTAGACAGTATATGTTGAAATTTGATCATTCTGTTTGAAATCAACGTGAAATGTTTCATCATAAGGTTTGGGTAAGTTCTTTTCAATCGAAATAACATCATTAATCGCTTCAACAATTTCTTGATTTTTATACTGAAGAAGGTGCATAATATATATCGTTTTTTCATACTTTTCCTCTTTCTGAAGCATCTTGCTGATCTTAAGGTTGTGATGGTTCCAAAGTATGTAAATTGTGTATATATCAAAGTGCATTAACCTCACAGATTTGTTCAAAAAAGTTTGAATAATTTTGATTAAACTATAATTATAATTATATGAATATGGACAAAAAAAGTCAAATTTGGAGGAGTGAAAGTCACAGAACATTTATCGATTTAACCTTTGTAATTAGGATACTAAAGGAGGAAAATAACAAAGTAATATAAGCACTTTCCCATTTAAGAATTTGTCCAAACAAATTTTTTTGTTTTCTTAGTAGATAAAACCAAAGTTTTTAATAAATATGCAAAAACAAGTAAATATTGATTATATTTTCTAGTAATGTTTCAGTGGTTATTAAAAATTTTTTGGATATAAAATGTACAGTAAAAGCCCGCTAATCCGGCACCTTTGGGTCTTTAACGGTGCTGGATTACTGGTAATACCAGATTGTTGAGGGCCATCAAAAAAAGCAGTGAACAGAGAGCGAGGCGGAAGTTAAAAAAAATTTTACTCAGAGAATAAAAAACAACAACTGTTGCTTACATTCTATAATAAAATTCTAAAATTTTTATTTAACTTTGGAATAACTTAATTTTATTTTGTTGGGTTAAAATAAGGCATAATGTCTTTTTGTTTGTTAGAATCATGTTTTTTCGTGTAATTAAATTAATCTTCATTAATTTAATCTAAAATTAGCGAACAGGTGGTGTGTTTTCACTAAAAATGGTGCCTAAACTCTATCGATCACGCCCTATTTCCTTGTACTCTGCTGATCGCGTCAAAAGTGTATAGTACTACTACTACTACAGTGTAATAATCTTAATTTTTGTTAAAAAAGCCTATGAGTGATGCCGGATTAGAGGGCTTTCACTAGACTGACATACTCGCAACCTTTTCCACCAATTTAACTAGTAACTGTAATGTTTACAAAAACTGTTGCTGGACCAACTTTACTGGGACATTGTACGCTATTTTTCTATGAAACTGTCAAAATTGTGATAGGGTGAGCCGTTGAACTAGCATTACAGGAAATAGCGAACTATCAAGTCATCGTTAAATGAGATGCCACCATCATGAAACAGAAATGAATGAAAAAATCTTGTACAACGTTCAGGTTTTTTACCTTCGCACCAAGTTTCAAAACAATAGGTCAGTGTGTTTAGCCATATCTGCATAAACGCACAAACCAAATATTGTATTGTCGAGTTGAATCTGAGACCTTGTTTTGTTCAGTCAAAAATATAAAATTTTTTTAGTTCAAAAATGTATATAACTTCTAAAAAATAAAAAAAAACATTATTTGGAGTGTCTCGGCAAGGTTATTTCTAAAGTTCACCTTTTAATAGATGTGGTACTTAACTCTTTAAGCAATAACACTAATATTCCTATTAAAATGTAAAGCTAAGGTTCAGCGTAGTTATTAGGTGCTCAGATAAACTGATAGTTTATCAGTCAACTTTATTAATAGGCATGAACTGTTGCAGATAGCTTGACCAATGTGCTCTAGAGCTTGTACAATCTTCGTTCCATAGTCACAAGTATTTTTCTGTTTAGCTATTACTTTCTAAAACGCAGCTAAACACAACACACGGAACGGTACAGAAGAATACACAAACAAAAATGAAAAATATGTGTTCGCACAACAGCAACTACAATATTTACAGCACTATATTGTGGACAACTTATATGACTGCACTGTTTTTAGTGTTAAAAAATAATAGAACAATTGAAAAATTGTTGCTGCTACAGTGGGACAGCTGATCGTCGATTCGTGGTGTGCAGTGGTCGCTTCACTAATCATTTGTCAGGCCAGTTGTAGATTCAAATTATTAATCTAAAATTATTCTGGCTATAAACATGGACAAATATGCTTATCCATTAATAAGAATTATTGTAGTAATTTCGAAGTGTTACGTAAAGAAAAAATACCAAAGACCATTAGGGTAATTATCTTAACACTGACCTAAATATGTTCTGGTGTAATTTGTGATACTTTTACACGCTGTATGACATAAATGTTCTACAGAAATAGAGATGAGAGTAACGGTAATACCACACATTCACTGAATGTTCTCTCATTGTAAAAGTATTGAAATTCTAAAAAGAGTTGCATTAAAATAATGTGTATTGCAGCCAAAAGTTCTAAATTAATTTGGACGTTGAACAACATTTTCAGTAGCCTATTTTATAACTAGCATTCATCCATGAAAACTTCTTCATTCATTAGAAATTTAAAAATCACTCCACTTTAACCCTTGAGTTGGAGTGTTGTTAAAACCCTTTTTTGTGTGAACAAAGTTCTGTTATTAAGTGCTCAGGACAAAACTACATTCCACCACCATACCTTACTTAAACATGGTCATGATTAATGAGATTTGATGTTTACAGCCCCTTAGTTTTAATATTTTTGAAACAGTTTTTTTGCAACCACCAGAGGTCACAAACTAACTTACGTAGAATCCAAGTTCACACCAATTTTTAAAATCATTACAACTTGCGTTATTCTAACACTTCAGGGTGGAATATTGGAAAACTTTGTGCAGATCCAAACTGCACACTAAATTTAACTTGTCTTGGATCTGGAGATACTGATTTATAATGTAAAATTGTTTTTTTTACCACATTTTAATTCTTTACGGGTGAAATTTTTTGAAACGTTTTTTTTACAAGCATCTACTATGAATAGCAAATGTGTGCCAAATTTGGTGTGGTACGACTTTTAGTTTTGGAGATATCTGATGAATGAACTAATTTCACTTTTAAGAAAATGTATATAGATTATCCTATATGTAGTTTTAATATTTTTGAAACAGTTTTTTTGCAACCACCATAGGTCACAAACTAACTTACGTAGAATCCAAGTTCATACCAATTTTTAAAATCATTACAACTTATGTTATTCTAACACTTCAGGGTGGAATATTGGAAAACTTTGTGCACATCCAAACTGCACACTAAATTTCACTTGTCTTGGATCTGGAGATACTGATTTAAAACATAAAGTTGTCTTTTTTTACCACATTGTAACTCTTTACAGGTGAAATTTTTTGAAACGTTTTTTTTTACAAGCATCTAAATTGTGCCAAATTTGGTGTGGTACGACTTTTAGTTTTGGAGATATCTGATGAATGAACTAATTTCACTTTTAAGAAAATGTATATAGATTATCCTATATGATAAATGAAATTTTTATTTATCATCCAAAATTGAAGGACCAATCTTTTCAAACATGCTAAAATATAATACTTCTTTATGAATCTTAATCAGCACTAATAATTTTTCTTCATTTTTTAAATAAAAAGGATAACATAAAGCACTGAATTTAAACGGACTAGAAATATAGCCACCATTATAAAATACGGGCTTGATATCGGAGGCTAAAGTCCAAGTAATTGGACTATCTGTTGCTGCAAGCTGCAAAGACAGACGGAGACATTTGAGAAAATAGTACTATTATCTATTTAACTGTAGTTGATCACTCGTCAGCAAGATGTCACCAGCAGCAAGTACTCATATATTTCTTATATCGGTTATCATTCTAGTACACTTACATTCAGTGCTTAAAGCTATCTTGTATTACTGTATATTTTGCTACCTATAATCAACTACTTACACTTGAATAAATAAATTTTATTTCCAGTAGACTCATCAGTGTGGGCGTCATACTCTAATGTGTTTACAAACAGAACGTCTGCAACATTTCAAAACAACAAGAATTTTATCTGTCAAACCTGCTCAAACGCTTACCAATCGAAGTACAAGCTAACAAGACATTTGCGTTACGAGTGTGGCAAAGAACCCACTTTCAAATGCCCTTTCTGTAGCTACCGCAGTTATCATAATTTTAATGTAAACAAACATATTTGGTGTGTGCACAAGAAAAAATATAAATAATTCTATGGCATTCTATGTTTCTTCTTAATTCCTTATTTATTTGTAATTACTATAAATTTAAGTGGTAAGAATAATTAAACTTTCAGGCACAGAGAAGTAATAGATGATAAACATAGATTAATTTAAGATAAACGATAAATTTAGCTACAAGAATTCTAATGAAACAGAAATGATAATGGAACAAGCTAAACTGTCAGAGTTTCACAATGTTTGATACTCATTTACTGAGTTCAGTAACAGGACAACATAAATAAAATATGTAAAAATGTGAATAATAATCTGTACAGGAATTACACTAACTTTTTATAAATACAGTGGAAGTTGTCTTAAGCAGACCCTTAGTCGAATGAAAAAAAATATTTTAATCTGAAAATATTTTCTTTCAAGTTTGGTCCAGTACCTTGACAATGTTCTTGAATTAACCATAACCACAATGTATCTTCCAGCTAGTTCATTTTTAGGTCTCTTTAATATATGTGATTATAGAATTTTTTTTTAATTCAATTTGTGCGCAATAATTTTAAATTGCTTTCGTGTTTCAATGCCAGTCCTTAAATGTTCTTATCCCGACACCAAACTCACCATTTATGAGTTTTATTTTCATCGTTATCTAACCAATATTGGTCATTTCGGTTTTGTTTTAGCCCTCTCCAGTACTCGCTGTAGTGTTAAATATCTAAAACATGCAACTGTAAGCCTTATAATACTCACAGCAAACCTCACAAAATAACAGGAAGACTATCACAAAATAACCAATCAACTGATCCTAAATGCCAGTAAAACAAAAATGGCTGCTGTTTTTTTTTTTTTTCCACGTCCAACTATTGTGCACACTTGGGCTAATGCAAACGATAGGATGATTTATAGTGTATGAAAATGCCAAGCCCTGGCAGGGAATCGAACCTGGGTCCTCGGGGTGAAAGCCCAGTACAACTAGGCCACCGAGGCAGCTAAAATGATTTGCATTTTTGCTAGCATTCAAAAACATCAGGAAACTGATACAGTCCCTTACAGATTACTACATAATCACAATTTCCTTTTTCTTATTCAAACTGTAGGTAGTTTCCGATAATATATGGTGGTTAATTTAACTGACAGTTAAAACATGAACACTGTGTTAATCCCAAAACTCTTGTTTTAATTCCAAAAATTCTTTGAGTTAGTAAGGATGGTAAAAAAGCACTTAAATTCTTAAGAACGATTTTATAATACAGTAAGGCCTAAAAGCTTTTGCTGTAGGATGGCTAATATACTTATAGATCCATGTAAAATCATTTTATTTTCTTGGAGTCACAAAATGCGAAAAAGTTAAAATGTGTTGAATTTTTGAGACACTTTCACCGAGTCTCTCGAGTACTTAAAAAGTCAACTGAATTCGTCTTTACCTAAGAATCAATATGTATCCTAAGTGAAGAAAGTTACAAAAGAGTTTAATTCAATTTGTTGTTAATCAAGTTATAAATTATTTTTCTTACTTTTTAAATTGAAAGTATATTTTGACACAATTGTTGGTAAAACAACTAAAGTAGCTCTCTATAAAGCAGCCATCTGCTCTTCGGTAAATTTGTCTCTGTGGCTGGTCCCTCTGTATAAATACAATAGTAATGAACATATGTTAATTTTTTTTATATTTACAAATGCACAGTCATATAGTACACCCTTACTTCCTTAGATTACTATAGATTTGAGCTGAAAAGTTTAATTAACAAAAAACACAGTAATTTACATAAAACACTGCAAAAAAAATTTCAATTTCCACAGTTGGAATAAGAAGACGTGCTCAATTCTCACAAATCTAACAGGGTAAATGAAAGTGACAATGAAAAATTATTGACACGATAAGTAGAACACTACATGGAACAGTATTATTGGCTATTAATTTTTCTTACAGGTAGGTGAGACCCCTCCTACTCTAGTGCATACAAAAAACATCATTTGTTTGTGCTCTAAACTGTTTAATTTGTGAATGGGTGGGTCCATCTCTACTTCCCAAATCTTGTGCTTACACTACTCAATGTTAGTTTTTTTTTTTTTTTTTTTTTTTTTTTTTTAAAGATTGCATTAGCCCAAGTGTGCAGAATAGTCGGACGTTAAACACAAAAAAAAAAGTTAGATTACATTATATTTTTAATTTCATTGCCCTATAATATTTTTATCTTATTTTATTGATAATAGCTGTAAATAAACTACAAAGTATTTTAATGTGTTTTTGTGTATTCTGACTTTTTTATTTTTACTTGATAGGCCACTGAACCTATTACTGTGAAACTATTAGAGTGATTTATTTGGTTTTTGATCATGAAACATCAACACGCTATGAATAAATGAAACTGGATAGTTTTAAGTGTAGTATAGTTTTCTAGGTAATATTATTAAAAAGACGAATGAATGTTATTGAAAAATGTGAGTTTCTTCATTATTTAAGCACTCAGTTCGACGTAAATTTGCTAAATGTTCATCATTTCCTGTAAGTATTTTTATTTTACAATATATTAACAAACTATTAATATCAAAGCTTTCAGTGTATAAAATCAAAAGATCGTTACTTATTTTTCTAATTTGGTTTTTCTCTTTCTATTCTAGGTCCTGTTGATTTATCGGCAAAGTTCAACGAACAAGCAATATTAGTAAAATCGATGGAAAGAGCAAGAGATATGGGGCTTCATTTTGATCGCAATTTGATTTCCGTCATGGAAAAAAGAATATTAATTGGAAATTTCCTACACCTGCAACAGTACAACAGGGTTAGAAGCTTAGTAAATTTTCCGAGTGAGACGTCTCGACGGTCTTTCTGCCCTAATTGTAATAAAAATTATAGTTGTAAATCGGCGTTGAATCGTCATCTGAAACTGGAATGCGGCAAAGAACCGCAGTTTAAATGTCCTGAGTGTCCACGGAGGTATACGCAGCGCAGCAGTCTCATGTCTCACCTGAAGAAATTTCATTGTCGTGAATAAAAATTTATGTGTTCATAAAGTACAAATTACAATTTTGTCTTACCTTTACGGAGAGAAACAACTTAACTATCTAGTCATATTTCATGTACAGTTTAAGGATTAAGTTATTGTATTTTTGGCATTTGATGCTGTTTGTTTTTTTTTCTGGAACAATGTATTTAATTCTCAAAGTTGTAAATTATCAGGTATAAAGACTCTGTTGTAAGAGAACAAACATGCATTTAAACATTTGTGAAATTTATAAAAGTTTAAGTGCATTTTATAAAGAAGAATTTTGTATATCAATTTAAAAAGTAATCATAAACGTAGATCTGTAAATGTTTTTTTTAATTGTAACTAGAAAATTTTGAAAACCAACTGTAGCACTGCAAATGATAATTTAATGTGTGTTTAATTCTTATGTTTGGTTTTAAAATAATGTGAAGTCAACCTCCTCACATAAGGTAATTACAGAATGGATGGATAACAACGAACCAGAAAAAACATTCTATTTAAGTATACTGCAGATATTCGTATTACTACTGTAAATTACATTTTAATTAAATTACTAATTTCGTTATTTGTGCTGTGCATAAAATGATGTAGATTGATCAGCGCAAGCCTAACTCAAAGTACAATATTGTAGACTGAAACCACTGTCATTGTACAACATAAAACAATTCACTACTTGTTTGTAAAAACAAACAACGGTCTAGTATTTCACAACTACGATTTGTATTCAACTGCCTTTTTTTATTATGTACAGAAGTACTAAAAGTAACTTCGGTTAAAACAAAAAAATCTCTAGAAAATATATGACCATTCCTCTTCTCCATGATTCATTTTGAAAGGGCTTGGTGGTTGATGTGACTGGTGAGTCTCCTGCGCTCCTTAAGGTTCTTAGTTCGAGCCGCAGTTACTTCCGTTGCTTTATTGTTACCATTAACTACGATCCCTCATCCTTATTAGTCTAACTTGCATAAAGTATCAATGTTAAGAAAAAAATCTAGAAAAATAAACAGCTTTCCAGTAAGACTTTTACAATTTTGTTTTTCAACATTTCTTCCAAATTACAGTGAAATAATTATATACATCCTTTTCCCTTGCCTAAAAGTCCATGCGTTTGCTTCAAAATATCGAAGGGTTTCTGCACTCATTGACGTTATATCTCTGATAAAATTGACTTTTTGATCAATTACATTATATTCCCTTGATTATTCGATGGGGTAATAAAATAATGCATTATTTATTTCTACATGTTGTGCTCTATATTGTGATATTTGCTTTCTGAAGATTATATATTTTTAACATTGTTAACAAGTATTATTATTATTGAAAAAGATTCATCTATATTTCAAATTAAGTCTTGTAAAATGTGATATAATTGAACAATCAGTTCTGTAAATGTTTTAAGTTTATTTTGAATGTGTTCCTACGTAACTGTTAGATGCTAATTTTAATGTTTAACTTTTGTTCAGTTCCTTTTACTATTACTGTTATATTTGTTAGCATCTAATGTGATTTATTTATTCTTTGTGTTTTTTTTTTTAATTAATGTATATCTGTATTGTTAAATCGATTATCTGTATTTTAAAGTTTTTTCCCTATTGGAAATCGTTACTTAATTTTGTTAAATTATTTTTGTAACTTGTGCAAATAAAAATTGTTATAAAAAAAATCAAATTGTCCCTATAAATTTATCTTTTACCAATTAGATTTTGTATCAGTTTGTATATAGTGTTAGTTTTGATTTAATATAAATATAATAAGATCTACCACTCTAGAATATTGTTTTTATTTTTTTAAAATTTAAACGATCTTGTTATGGTTGAAAACTGTAGTAAAATTATTGAAAATTGTTATTGGAATTTTTCAATTTTCACTACAAAAGAGTGATCGCAGTAGTTTTCTGTTATGAATAAACCTAATTGCAACAGTGAACGCCCTGTTACTGACTTTAATATTGTGTCGATTTCAAAATGACAAAGGTTTTTAAAACATTTGTACAAAATTTATTACATTCAAATTTTATTACTTAAAACAGGTTCAAATGTCATTTAGCACCAACAAAATATGGTGGTCGTTTACTGTCTATGCAAACATTTTGGTTCAGGAGCTTTCTGGAAAACTGAAAAAAACACGAAATTGCAAATGGAGGAAATCCAAATTTAATTTAAAGTTGATGTTAATATCTTGAAACCATCTTGTCAAATTATGATTAAATTTATGTGAGAAAATATACATCATACTCAAGAAATTGAGGAGGTTTGAGACTAATAAAAAAAAATCCAGTTTTAATCAAATTTTCGTTTTTGTTCATTTGTTAAACGATACATGTTTTTATTTCAAATTTAGTTAATTGACTTTGAGTTACTAGTTTAAAAAACTGTTCAAGTGATACTCTGCTGCAATTTTTGTCAATTTTGAAACAAAAATTTTCTCAACACCCTGTGTCTGTAGAAAAAAACCTAACTTCGTGGTTTTAGTTAGTTAAATTTTATTCTGTTTACTCCGTAACTAAATTTTTCTTATTTCAAAATTGCATCAACGACTTGAGTTATTAATATTCACAATGTGACCCAAAGTCCGATGAACTGATCTAGAAAAAAATTTAATTGATTTTTCAGCTGATTGATCTTGAACTAGATTTTTTCTAGGAGTAGAAATGTATACATGAATGTTTTCTTCAGTTGCGTGCCAAATTTCATTGAAATTGGTCAATTTGTTTAGTCACCAGCAATATTTTGAGACTCAAATAAATGTACCCGGAAAACAGATCTAACAAAATATCAGTCAGTTTTTTTTACAGTCATCATACTGTTTATATACTTTGAAGAACGAGGAAGTGAAAATCTAGGACATTTATTTGTGAAATGGTTGGTGTCATCGATCTGAAACCGGTTTTAGGGCATTCACTGTTGTGTGTGTTATATAATAATGTAACCTTTTCAGTAATAAATAAGCATAGGTGTTGTAGAGTGGGAGACTATGTACAAATTTTATGTAACAAATTCAGGTGTATTGGGTTCTACCTCAGGCATAACTAATGTACAAAAATTTAATTTTACTATTTATAATATATACATTTTGTAAATCATTAATTAATAATCTTTTACCATTTACAATATACAATACACGTGTAAATATATTTGTAATAGGTACTTTAGAATAAATTTCCAAAATTTGATTAAAATTTTTCGACCATATTTTGTGTTTGAAAATTAACCTAAGAATTCTAGAAAATTTCAATTATATTTTAAGGCTATAAAACCCAAGGGTTTCACAAAATATTTTTGTAAACAATTAAAAAATGTGTCACACTATGACTGCAAATTTCTCAAGTTAGATTTTTTCAGACGATTAACATTTTATGAATTTGATAAGATATACATTTTTGAACAAGCATTATGTACAAATGCATTTTTAAATGCACCATAAGGCTCACCATGGCCGGGATTTTAGGGGGAGCATGTAGGGCAAAGCCCACAGTTGTACAAAAATAAAGTAATTTTATAAAGAAATAGCTTTTATTATTTAAATATTTGTTTTCTGTCACTCCAATTGCGTTAATTAAAACTATAGACAAAACAATGAAAGGGGCTGCATGTTTTTTTCAAATTTTAATATCGCTGTAACTGGACTTGTTTCAAAACATCACTTTTAAGTAACAGTAATAATGTTACAAGTTCTTTAAAATTTTTAAATAAATAAGTAAATGCAATATATTCCTCATTGCATTTTGCAGTTTTTAACTTTATAAGATTAACATTTTAATTATTTGTTCTTATAAAAACAATTATTGCATGGTAGTCGTGATATTACTGTTACTATTACTTAAAAGTCACATTCAGAACAAACAACCATTAATTTTTGTTCAAATATTGCACACAAATTTTAGTTCAACAGTGTGTTAGTACCCTGTTTTTGATGGTTTGCTTGTTGTGTTCCCCCTCTGGCCAGAAGAGTCATTACCACTGCCTCTGGAGACTCTCCTAAATCTGCCAAGGATTAGAGTCTCATTTATTGGCCATTTTCATTGTTTTATTATAAACATATTTACATTACAAACATAATGTTTTTGTTTGAAATATTTGTACATTTTAGCTAGTTTAATGAGTATATTTATAAATACCATATACAAATATGTAAATAATATGTACAAAGACTTTAGATCTACTATACAATAATTTTCCAATCTATTCTGATGGCAGTACAGTGCGATCCATTTACGGTTTTTTCAGGTAAACGCCCGATGTTCAAATTCAGATGTACAAATTCAATCAGTACCTGTTTTTATAGTAAAACTATTTAGACTATATTGTATATATATATACGTATTGCAGAAATATAAAAATATGTCAACAATTATTCAAATGTTCACCTAAACATTTTTAGGTTGGCTGAACTGCCTTCAACGCTAGCTTGATAAAAGTATTTTGTGAATGAGATCTATGCCTGGCTCATTCGCTGATATTATGCTCTATTGAAGAGCAGATATCTGGTTTTCTTGCCAGTGTGTTTGGAATTCTTTTTTTGTGTTTCAGTCAATATGAGAACTAAACTTTATTAGGAAAAGTGTGTAAGAATGAATGAGTGAAATTTAAAAATGGCTGTGTAGGTGTAAAGAGAGATTAGTACATATAATTATCAATGTGTGTCATTAGAAGAGATCCTGAGAAAACAGTTCATCAGAGCTAGAAAAACACTGCCGCTACTGATAAAAATTACTTGTTCTTTGAAATTGGTATTTTTTTCTGAATATGAAATCATCAAAAATAACAAAATATCGTGAGTGATACAGATTCTAAGAAAGCTGAAGTATACAAATTCACTTATGTAAAACTGCCAACTTGATTAGAAAGGCATTGTCTTTATGCTATAAGAGTCTGTGGTGAATTTCGGATGAGCTTTTGATTTCGGGTCTAACTTAGAAACCGCATTCATGCTCAGGTTACGTTCTGAGGTATGTCAGCATTTTTATCGAACTTATCACTACAACATTCACTTTCATTTTGTTTACATAAATTCCATGATTTGTCGGTATATCAAAGTAAGATCTTTTTGTTGAATTGTCAGCTGTTAGATCGACAACGTAAATAGTTAACTGTAAAGCCAATAGAGTGCAGTACTTGCCAGTAAAAGAATTATACGTTTGCAAACTCAAGTTTTACAAGATCCTGTTGTCTGCACGGACATTTTACTGCTGTTAAGTAAGCATGATGCCGGTCTTAAAAAGGTTAAGCGCAGATAAATACGATCCCTGATCTGTGTTCATCTTAAAAATACCGCAATGTAGTAGCCATGTTTATTCTGTAAATACTTTTAGCAAGCAAGCATTCGAAAAAGTTACAATAAAATTGCTGATAATTGTGGACATCCTCTAAATAGTTTTAATGTTATTAATGTGTACAATTATTGAATCGAAATATATTTCAATATCAGTGTTTATTATATATAAGGTCGTTTGTAGCCTGTATTAAACAGCTAAGCAGTTAATTTATTGATTACAATAGATAACCTACAATTTTATAACACTTATATCAGGTTTTTACGTTTGTGATTTTTATAATCACATGACTTCTACAGTCATTTGAGACTTGGGAAACTAAATTACCAGGAAGTCTGTGATCTAGTTACAAAAGTAGGAAGTTTATATTTTATGGCTAAAGATAAGTTATATGTCTTTGCTCCAATTGTTTCTGCAGAGACCTAACCTGTTGTAACAGTTTATTGAAATATTGCGTGGTCATGACAAATTTAAGCCTAGGTCTCATTAAGGTAAAGAAGCAATAATGTGACGAGTTCATAAAATAGCTAAACGAGCAAGTTGTTGGTGTTTACAAGCACTAAATTTGTTTATTTTTTAACTCTTACATTGCCACTAGTGTTTCTGGAGTAAACGTTTTCAGTGATAAACAGTATTCTGTACATTGTATCGTGTGAATGACTTGAGTCAGTTCATGTATGTGAAATCATCTGTTATCTACCATTTATGGTGTGAATGAACTAAACACAATTTGCGTGCCAGTGTTCACAGATGTGTAACCTAGATTTTATCTGTTGAGAGCTAAAAAAGATCCTGACTAATACATAATAATTACTTTTTAAGTTTTTCAGTAATATAGGTGATCATTTTAACTACAAAATTAAAAAGATATATTTTTGTAATGCTGAAATCAAATTTGAAAAAAATTATTGGATATTAAAAACAATTTTAAAATTTAGAAGTTCAGAATGAGTGTTATCAAAAAGTAATTTTTACGCCAAATTTAAACTGATTCTGTCCAAATTTATTAGCTGTGCTTATAATAAACTGTGTACATTTGAAGCAACCATTAAACATATGTTTTTGCATTGAACCTGTATAACTAACTAAATGTAGTTTATTTTTCTATCAAAATTTAAAAATCTAAATTTTTTAGATTCATAGAATTACTGCCAAAACAAATTTTAGTAAATTGATTTTAATATTTGAAATATTTGTTTACCCTGCAAAAAGGTAATTTAGGATAATATAGTGTTAAGTGTTAAAACAGACTATTAAAATGCCGTAATTTCTTTAAGAAAATTCTTGTGCAACCGTGGATGCATTGAATCTGTGTTAGTATGTAATAACGTTTTCTAATCTTTAAACAAGTAATTTGATTGAACGAGTTAATATTATTTGTTAATTATATGGATACTTTTTTCGTTGGCTGCCAGTATTATTAAATTATATATTATTAATTTGTTTTACGATTGCCAAATATTTTTGTAAATAATGTTTGTAACTGAATGTTTTCGTATTAAAAATTACTATAATTGAAATTGTTGTTTTATTATTTTTTTTTAAAGACTTCTTCGTCCATTTCAAACAAGTACATGATGTTTTTACTGAACATTTTCTAGATTATTCTAAACCAACAGGGCTACGTCTACTTCAGTGTTGCCCTGAAGTAATTAATGAACATAATCTCAAATTTAACGTAGAAACAGTTGTAAAATTCTGCCCTTAAGGGCTTCACAAGATTAATGTTTTCTTAGCAATTTCAGTATAAATTTGTTCTTAAAAATGTGTTCAGAACTGATAATTTTACCATTTAGCAAACTAAGTTTCAAATTTACGTAATTATAATTCTTTTTATATCTATTTTTTTACAAAACTTGGTTTGTATTTTACAGTTTAAAAATATTTTAGTCAAGCAAAATATCAGGGCTGTGTATACCAGCACAATTTTTACTTTTATCTTTTAACTTTTAAAAAAAATAAGGGATCATGAATCAAAACAACTATATAATTTTAAATGTGATAGTTGTTTAAACTGGAAGTCGGTATACGCTTCTACCATAAATGAGCCAGTTAATTTTACTTGTGAATTTAAAAAAATGTTTTTTAAAGTATTAAAAAAGTGGGTGTTTTGTTGTAGCTCATAACGTTTTCTTTACTAAATTTAATTGATGTGAAATTAAAAAAAAATGTTTTCGCTTTATTGTAAGTTTTCATTTTGCTGTTACTAATTTTGTAGTTATGCATGATGCTGTTTCATGTTTTAGTTGGCTACTTTTTAAAATATTAGTTTTATTGTTTAGATTTTTTTTGTTGAAAAGAATGTTTTTAATTAAATAGTGTTTTGAGATTTAATAGTTATTGTTTTTGGTTTGCTACTTCATATATAATTTGTTTTAGAAGTCTGTTAACAGACGAGTTATAAGATCAGTTTGCGTGGAACACATTTTTTAAGACTTTTCAAAATTTTGATTCACTTGCATTTGCATTGATGTATTATACTGTTATTAAAATTAAAACCATTATAAATCAATAAATTGTCAAGAAATTATATAATTAGTTTTAGCCTATTAATTACACTTTTGTTGAAAACTTCTAATTGTTTCTACAAATATTTCACCAATAATTATTAAAAAAAAAATTGAAGTTTATTTCATTTAAAAGTTTGCTTGTTTAGTTGTGTGTATTTACTTTTAATAATTAAAAAAAAATAATTTTAAATAACAAAAAATATAGTGTGTTCCAATAAATTAAAACAGCTATATATTTTATCTGGTTGATAGAGAAACAAATAGCACTTGAAGAAATTACCTTCGTCTATCTCTGGGGTGAAAGAATCGTATAAGAATAGTATATTCTGAAAAATAATAGTCTGATTTTTTGTAATAAAACATATGTATATATATATTTGTTTTGTAAAAAATGATCCTTAAGTAGGGTTTTTAGAAAAAAATATTTTCAACAAATTTTAAAAATCGTGTAAGTGCCCTAGAAATATACAAACTGCTCACAACAGTATATTATAGAATATAATTTTGTATCACATTCTGATGGTTGCAGTATCACATTCTGTGTCATCTCTGAAAGAATTTTTGTCAGTTTGGTGTAATATTTGATGCGTCATTAGTTTTTTTTTTTTTTTTTTTTTGAAGTGACCTCAAAACAATCCAAAGAAACAAATCGGAAGTCCTAGTATGCATATGACATTAAGCTGTAGAAATTCCTACAGGAGCTAAAATAAAATATGAGTCCCTACCACCACTACCGCCTAGTTCTGTTGAACTGCAGAAGAAAAAAATTATGCCCTTTAGCACAATAAAGCACAAAAATACAATAATTTGAGATAAGAAGTCTCACTTTTAATAACTGTGCATTCTTTATGAGGAGGAAATCTATATTGGAGCGATATATTTTTTAACTTTATTTTGATCCTTTGACTTCGAACGCACCTGTGGATAAAATATATCTTGCTCGAAACATATATTGAAATTCTCAATGTTGTTTAAGAAAATCAGTGTAATAAAAATGTAAGAAATGTAAATGTTTTAAATCTTTAATGATTTTTTTTCCGGCAAAAAACCGATTAGGTTATCATCACCGGAATATAGTTTAACAACAATTTAATTATTTATATATTTTTTTTTAATAACAATGTAAATAAGAAACATATATCTTCAGGAGCAGGTAAGAAATGGTTAGGTTATTATCCTTTGACAGTTAATTTGTCAGACTATTTAAATTATCTCAGTGTGGTGGTTTGTAATTATTTTTATTGAAAATATTGTAAGACAAAATACTGAGCAAACACAACGAATAGACAATGTATTAAACATGGTAAATTTAATTTCTTTTAAATAGTTTAAATTTTTTGTAACAAATCATTTCATATATGTAAAAAAGCCAAAACAGAAACGTAATGTCTTTTTTTTTTATTTCGGACTTTTCAAATGCTAAACTGATCTCATAACCAATTGAAAAAAAATTTTCTTCTGTTTCGAAAAATGAAAAGTTAATACATTGTCTGTTTGCTTGCAGTTTTGCCAATCAATAACAGTTTGAGGATACGCCCGTACCGCTGCGATAGTTGTTTGAGGACGTATATCCAAGCGGCGTCGCTCTATAGGCATAAGAAGTTTGAGTGCGGGAAAGCACCGACATTTAGGTGTCAGTTTTGTCCGCACGTTTCGAAAAGGAAAGAAAATTTGGCAATTCACGTTTACAGAATCCATACTCAAGTTGCTATGAATATGCTGTAAATGTTTAATGTATGCTCATTTAAAAATAAGCTTAAACGCTGATAGATTTTAATCTTCAGGGTTCCCACTGACCTCGAAGTAGAGGAATTTAAAAGTTCATAGAAACACTTGGTTTTTGAGACCACATGTATTTAAAAAAAAAATATTTCCCTATTTTTAAATTCAGGGAAATTTCTAAAACAGTTACTTCCAGAAATTTGTTATTTTTGGGAGCCCTGAAACTTTCATTCTAAATAACAGTCAACGACAAAAAGTCTGAAGTATTTTACTAATGTTAAACATTAAGTAATGTCTGTTGTTTTAATATCTGTAAACGTACTAGAGTCTTGTTGGACTGAATTGTGATACAGGGGAAAACAAAAGTTTAATTTGCAGTAGTTTTCCAATGCTGTTTTTGATTTTTATATTCTTAAAAATCAGTTATTTTGAACATGCTTTCATTATTCAGTAAACGTAAAGGTACAGTTAAAACTTCATCTCTTAATGACTGTTTTTGAAATGTGAATGTATATCTGAATACAATTTTTCTAATCTCTAAACATGTAATACAAGTTTGTGTTGACATTATTAATAATTAACCTTCGTAAAAAAAATGTGGGCGTTAAAAACTTTCCACGTTCTGTACAAAACCGTAGATACAAATCCCTTCATAAAACTTGTCTATTTTTCTAGTAATACATAAGATTTTCGTGTGAATTTTTACCAAGCAAAAATTCACTGCTTACACTGTTTTAACTCTTACAGCGGTTTCTTTGAACTAAGCTCAAAGAATGTACCATTTGAATAATATAGTGTTAGTTGGTTTATTTTATATTGTCGTTTTTTATGTCCATATTGTTCTTCTTAATATGACTAAACTTTTATTTCAAAATTTTGTTTTTTGAACATATATAATGTGACAAGTCTACTTTCCCATGAAATTCGGTTAAACTAGATTCTAGTGTATATCAATTTATTTTTATTCAGAAGATTCCCCAATTTGTGCCATGTTTTAAAAACAGACAAAAAATTCCCAGTATTAAGTATATTGAGAGGATATAGTACTGTACTACAATCGGTGATGTTTCAATGCCATACTGAATCTCACACACCAAGTAAACATCGTGAATTATTTGTTACACTTGAAAAAGTTTGTCCTTTTTAAACTTCTATAGTCAAATGAAATTTAAAATGTATAACCAATGAAAATATTTTATTATGTGTTTTTCAGTCTTTCTCCAAAATAGTTTAAATAGAAACCTAATTAAGTGACACTTTATTTTAAGGCCTACTTGTACAATAACAGTACTGCCATATAATTTTTGTACCAAATAATAGTATTTGTAATGCCAAAATACTAGTAGTGTAACACGATGTAATGTAGAATTTATTCTACCGACAGAAATATTGCTACCAAAAAATTTTTTTGGTTTTTTTGTAGTACACTGCATCTCTAAGGTGTGCACTTCAGTGTTGTAGGTTCGAGATGCATTTACTGAACTTTCTTTCTGTTAATGCCAAACTCTCATCTGCATTGGTTTAACTGGTATAAAATACAAAAGTTAAACCAAAAGTGTTCTTTTTTTGTGATCAGTGAAGAGACCTTTGTGATTTTGGAATCTGTGCATTAGAAATAATAAAATAAATCTATATTTGGCTACCATTTAGAATAGCGGAAACATATTTTATTGATTTGCGTCATTTTCCTCTGATTAAAGACCTTAAAAAGTTTTCAAATTTATTTATTTTCTGAAATTTTCTTGTGAAAAAAAGTTGAAGTATGGATTTCTTATAATGTTATATCATTTGCCTTTTTATTGGCATTTCTAAAAATCCAATCTTTGTAGGTTTACTGCAGTTTCAGACTTCTTGTGCCCACCTGGAGGCCATTGAGGCAACTTATTTAAATAATAACTTGTTTTTTTTTATAATTAAGCCCACATTGGAGCACACACAGTCAATTTAATTAAGTCTTTTGGTTTTTCTGCGTTCTTCCCAGTATTTTTTAAATCTTATTGATCTCTGAAGTCTGAGTTCTTCTGAATATACTACGTTTCGTGGACGTTTTTCCCTAAACTGTAATTGGGTTTCCTAACTTTTTAAGATCGCTTTTTCCCTTCCTGCCAATTGCTCCATGGTTATTCCTAGTTCCTCCTCTAAGTCCTGTTCCACCTCCTTCAACCAGTTGTTCTTAACTTTACACTTCAGTTGGTAGTCCAATAATCTCTTCGTAAGTCTACTCTCCGGTAATCGAGTTAGGTGTCCAAAGAAGGCCAATCTTCTTTTCCTAAAAATAATAACTTGTTTTAATTTTAAAAAGTTCACAAAACACACAAAACGAAGCACGATTTAGTAATGTTAGGCCCGGTGCACATTCTTAGGCGACTCAAGACAGTCAAATTACCTCTACTTCCTTGTTTGTTGGTCAGTTCATTAAGTATAAAGGAGAACCTTCTGGATAGATAAGTTTTTTTAAAATAATAATGTTATTAAAATTTGAGAAAATACTAAAAAGTATTATATTAAAAACTGTCATGTTTTGTATTTTTTATATTTTATATTTATTCTAGTCTTGTAAGTTATGTGTTTATTTTTTAACTAATATTAATACTGTTTTTAACACGGGTATAATGTATGTTTTATAATAACGGGTGCTAGATAATTTCGATCTTCCTGAAGTTAATGTCCCATACATTTGAAAATATTGCACCATGAAATGGTCCGCAAAGTGATACAGACGTTTATGAATATTTTTAGCCCTTAAAAAAATAAATAATTTACGTTAAATCTCAAATTAAGAAACATTTAGAATGTGTAAAATGTACATTCAATTTTGAATATTAAAATGGTACAAAATTCATATTCATTAAACGGCTTTAGTGTATAATCAAACTTCCAAATCAAATTTTTAATCAAAATATAGTTTTATAATTTATATGTACCAAAATTATATGAAAAGTATGTAAATTTAAGTAATTAATGTTTTAAATTTAGGTGTGAAATAAATTTAAATATTTTTTATTGTATTATAAAGTGAATTAGTTGTATAATTGGTGCCAAATTAAATGTATTTAAAACATAAGTGGACATTTTTTTTCTTAGTTACCAGTTGAACTGTGTAGGTCTCAGAAGATTTTGACCAGTTATTTTTTCAACTACGGAATGTTAATTTTGTATTGTTAAAAAGACTACAGAAATTAATTTGCTATATGTGCAACGATTCTGAAATTTGCCCATTGATTTTTTTTTTTAGCGAATTTCCATTGGAAAATGAGTTTTTTGAGGGACCGTCATGGTAAGATCCAGATCCGGGACCTTTAAGTGAGCGCTGACCCTCTAGATAACGAGTGGTCGTTAGAAATTATATATACATGCATAAGTCAACTCTATTGACTTACGAGTTAATGAACAGACAAACTTCAACATGTAGACTTGAAAGTTTGAGGACTCATTCATTTTGTAATGTAGATGCGCACTAAGAAAGGACTTTTTGGGAACAACCATATTTTTTTTTTTAAGGCGAAAAGCACATTGAGGCTATTATCGCCTCCCTAAATGTAAGTGTGAGTGTAAAGTGTTAAAGTCGTAAGTGTAGTGTTGTAAGTGTAAATGTCTGTTAGACTCGGGTACAACGAGGGACGTCTAAATCCTCTCAATAGGTGCAGATAGTCTGCACCCCCCTACAGGGCAACCATATAAAAAGTAGAAGATTTATTTATTTTCATAACAGCTGTTGAATAAAAACAAAATATTTTAAATAAATAACGTCTCTATTTAAAGATGTTTGACCATGAAGTGGGCAGATATTTCCCCCTAGTTATTTATAATTTTGATTTTAATCAACATCGGTATGATAATTATACTTTTATTTTTATTTAACAGCTGTTATGAAAATAAATGGCATGAATGAAATGGAACTTTGAATGGTGAATCGTTCCCTTCACATATGGTTTTTCTAAAAATGTATCCTCAAAATTTCAAATCTAGCTGTTGTAGTTTTGGCTATGCATTGATTAGTCGGGGCATTGCATTTTATACATTGAGTTACTAACGCATAACATAATGTCAGAAGTGGTCCTGTGTAGCTCAAAAGTGTTTGTAACCCGTAAAAAAATTTTAAAAAATCAGTAAATTATTTTTTAATGAAGCCTACTTGATTTTATAAATGTAAATAAATAAAGATTTTGCAGAAAAAATGTTAAAATTTGTTAAAAATTTAGTTGCAATAAATTACCTTTGTTACTTCATTCCTTACATTCCAGGAAAACTGGTATTTACATTGTGGATTTTTAAAATAAATTAGTAGTTATAGGTTATTTTCCTAAATGGCTAGAAATAGTTGATATAAAAATGAAATTTGTACAAGAAATTATTTTAAAATTAAAAAAATGTTAATATTATCCAGTTTTTGATGCCAGAAAAAATTGTGTCTCACAATATGTTCCTTTCGACGGCTTAAAAGCCGTTTATATTAAGTGTATATTTTCAAGATCAATGTATTTACAAGACAATATATGGTGAATAGAGCAGCTGGAGTAGCAAAAACAATTATTTCAGAAAAAACAAGACAGAAAATTAGGAGTGTATAATGGCTGGATATAGATCATCCCAAAATCAGGAATTTTATTGTTGCCTGTTTAGTAGAAAATTGCATATTAACTTACCAAGCAAATATCTAAATTATGATTTATTATTACAAAGAAGTTTCACAACCTTTGGTAGTTGTAATAAAAAAAAAAATATTATGGTAGAAATGTATTGCCAAAATTAATACAACATGATAATGTTACAGTATAAGAAATTTTTATCGCAAAACTCGGGAATTTGCGAAAGTGATCAATAAACATCAAAATCCAAGATCATGTGAAGTACAAAATGAAAAGGGTTAGGTATTTTAAGATGTTTATTTAATAAAGACTCAACTTTAGCAGACATACATTGTGCGACATAAGTACAGATGGTGTAAATAAAATTATCGTAAATTAAAATACCATGGAGCCTAATGAAAGGCTTCTAAAACCTGATGGAAATTGAAAACTTAATATGTGCCAGAGTTGTAAGAATAACTGTTTGACCAGAATATTTGACACTATAAAACTTTTTCCCATTATATTGTTATGTATATGTGTGTTTACATGTTAACGTTTATGAAAATTATTTATAATATATTTGAATTATGTTTGTGTGTTCGTCATTGTGTAACATCTGATCTATATATCACATGTTAAACAGTGAAGATAAAGGGGATACTTTAAAAGGTAAATTGTAATAGAAAAACCAGTGTTAGAAACAAAGTTAGATTAAGTGCCTGTAATTTGTTAATGAATTTCCATTGGAAAAATGAGCTTCTGATGAAAAGCCATCATGGTAAGACCCAAACCCAGGACCTTTGTCTTTACATTTTTTAAAAATATGATTTCACCATCATAATCAGCATTAGACTGCATAAATTAGTATATTGAATTTCCAAAATATTTTGAAATTAAGTAATTTAATTTGACAGCAGTCAGGATTCATTTTCGTATTTTCAGTGCAATTTGAAAGTTCAAAATGCTAATATATGCTAATTTTAATGCTAATTATTGATGTTAAAATCAGAATCTTAATAAAGAAAAAATACTTTTGGAAATTCATTTCAGTGAAATCAGGGAGACAGTTGTGTGCACATTTATTTAAATATGTCTAACACACACACACACACACACACAAATGTGAATTACATTAAAAACCAGTGACCATTGTTCCAACACAATTGTTTCCCAGAAAAAATGCTGTTCCTCCACTATCTAATAGTATCGGAAAGAAACTGGCCAGACCATAAATTTTGAGAAAGACAAGCAATTATAGGACCAGGATCCTGAGAGAGGCCATCAAAATACACAGAGTGAACTGAATAGGAAGGATGATGGCCGTAATTTACCTGCTGTTTAGAGGGATGCCTTCAATAGTATTGGAGCTGGTAATTGTGCTCTTTAAATTTAACTGGGCCTAATCAGCCAGGCTAATGTACTTTCATGGCAGGTTGACCTTCTTGAGCTAAATCAGGCCTTTTTTCTACTTGTACCATACTGAGTTTATAAAAGGAGCTGGCAGGTGGAAGTTTCATTCAGGTGTGGAATGAGAACATCCTCGAAGATGGCAAGTATGTCATCTTTTGATGAAACGTCAGAACTTTGTTTCTTATAGAAACAATTGTGTTGAATGGATGAACAGTGGTTTTCAACGTGTGTGCATGCACACATGCACATGTCTCGAAAGAGTCAGAAATAGTTTTATATGACATACTACACTTAAAATGTTGTTTCTTTCAGACAGAATTTCCCTGAATGTGAATGAAGACAACTGAACTGGATTGCAGATTTTTTTGAATAAAAGAAACATTGAAATTGTCTAGATACTCATTTATTAAAATTTCCACTGATTTTTCATTGAAATAGAATTTTTTTTATAAAATTTCTTTGGAATCGTAAGGAAAGTAATTCCTGAGCGAGTTAGCATTGAAAGTTTTAATTCCATTTACTGTACTAACACTTAATTAGTGAACATACCTTTTTCTTACTTAAAACACTTTATCTTAGAATTTACTTTTAAATTTACATTTGAATCTAAATTTAAAAATCAGATTGCATCAAATTAATCTAAAGGATGCCATTAATATGTAATTCAGGCGTTAATGAATTTGAAATATCTAATATTAATATTTCTTGTTACATAATATTTATTTATTTGTTAATTTTTTTTTTTAATAGCTTCAGACAACAACAAAAACTATTATAATGAATTAATTGTTAGTTTTCATTTAGTGCCTATAATTACTTTCTCACCATATAAAACAAAAAGTTTAGCGATTGTGGAAAAAATTGACCAATCATTATGAAATTTTGTATTTAACTATCATTTGCCCATATCTTAACACCATATTTTATTAAAAAGAAGCTGATTTTGTATTTTTTGAAGATGTTTTTTTTTGGTAAAAAAATTTAAAAATCTAATTTTCTTGAAATTAGTTGTGTTGGTTTTGATTCAACTTAGCTCAAATATGGTTAATAAGCACAGAAACAACAGAACTATGGATTGATACAGTGCCAAAAAATCTAGTTAGAGCTGTTAAAAAAAAAAAAAATTTGGGTTCACCGGTTTTGGGGATATTTTGGTCATATGTTAACAAAGACTCATAACTTATGTCATTATGGCATTTGATTTGAAATAAAATTAATTACAGTTTAGGGGTAAATCAGAAAAAACAAGTTGTTAGATTCATTTGGTACACTAATTTACATTACGAATCTTCACATATATGACCACTTTCTGTCAAAATCTGGTAAACAGATTTTTAAAAATGTTAAATCAGCTTTTTCAATTAATAATTGAATCTGTGAAAGTTTGTGTAATGTTTTTGCACATTTGCCGTATTCAGTAACATCCGAAATTTGGCCTTGTCAGTTGTTTGTATTATTTCGAACCATCAACTATCACGTTTGTGCGTTTTGTAAGAAATAAATTTATAACAACTAACACGGCTTCCAGAAGTAGTGTGTTAAAATTGGTGGGTATGGTTTGATTTGTAATTTTAGTTAGAAAAGGACACAACATAAAAAATTGTTCACAAAGTAACCTTTGTTTTTTTGGTTGTTCAATAAAATTTGGCAAAAAATGTTTATAAAATGAATATTTTAAATTTGTACATTTAAAAAAAAAACAATCAGTATTTCAAAATTGCATTTACACTCATTGCTATTTGACTTCTCATGCAGAGTTTAAGTACGAATATACTGGTTTTGAAATTTTTATATGTTACTCTTTTTAGATCCCTTCAGTCCAAACGTGTTGTTTTTACTGCGTATTTACCAGCCTGTGTATATTTATAAATTACTAGACACTAAAATAAAGTACCAATTTCTTTACATAATTGGTATGAAGATATAGCTTGTCTAATAACTACCATAAGTCTTTTTCTGTAATCAAACTTTTAAATAATATGTTTAATAGGATTTTAGCAAAAGCAACAAAGATTTTGATCAAATTTGCATTGAATATAACCTTGGTGCATCCAGATAAAACTTATCTGCACCATCTACAAAATACCTAGTTCAGGATTTATGAGAAAAAGTTAAACTCGGCTAGATTTTTAAAAATTGTTTTGTCACATTTTACCTAAATTGGTTCAGAACTCTAGTTATTAAAATATATCAAATTTTAAATAACAGAAATTTACAGTTTATAACTAAAGCAGAAGGAAGGTAATGGAAGTAGACCCTGACTGTAAATTGAATTTTTGTTTTTTTACTTAGTCTTTGTTCAAGTTTTTTGTACCAAAATTATGAAGTTTTATTATATGAAAAAAAATGCGATAAAAAACCAATTTAAGAGATTTTTTTCTTTTCAGTATTTCTCACTTAATTTTTCTGTCGACAGCTCACGAACTTTTTGATAGAAAAAATTGGCAACAAATATGTTTTGTTTACCTTTATTTACATAATTTGATTACAAGAAAGTTTTAAAATCTTTTTGTACTAACAGTGTTTGTTTTAGACATATATCAGTTTGCTTTTTTATTTCAGACAATGTTGTTCGTAAGAGGAACAAAGTTTTCCGAGATCAGAAAGGTCGCTACGTGTGTTCTAACTGCGAAAAAAGCTACAACCAATATGCTTCTTTGTATAGACACGTGAAATTTGAATGTGGTAAAGAACCGACATTTGCCTGCACCTTCTGCTCCTATACTGCTAAGCAGAAATGTTCTTTGAAATCGCATTTGATTACCAAACACATTGGGCAGTTTCAGTTAATATCCGATGCTTTTTAACTTACTATATTTTATAATTATAAATTTTATGTAATTTATAAATAATTATTATACTGTTGTTCCTATGTATGGAAAATACTGTAAATAAAACATTCCAAAATAAGAAAAAAACATTTTTTCTTTGTTTCAATTCAAAATTTTGAGTTTTTTTTTAGTGAGATTTATTAATTTTTGTAATGTACATAAATCATGCTACAATATCAGCTTTACAATTTATGATGGTTTATAAAAAATCTTCTATATAAAACCATATCATCTAATATAGAAATAATATAATAATAATAGAAATATTTTTATGCTATGGTGGTATGGCGGTGTAGGCAAAAGGTATGGGCACCTGTAAAAAGTATCATGCTGGTAGCAAGAGAAAGCAAAAGCAGCTGGCGTCTATATTTACTTAACATTTGGAGAAAATGAGTGGGACAAAGGGTGTTCATGACATCAACCTGATTGGACAGTGATAATTGACCTGGATCATTTCTTTTCTCTCTACTTGCTTTATGGTGGCTGGTTTGCCCAGTCTGTCTTATATTATGTTTTTGTATAGGGTGAGGGGGGAGGGGAGGTAATCACTAAACAGCTGATTATTTGCTACTATAAATTAAAAGAAATCATTGTTATATTGTTAATATTGAAATGTTTATGTGTTTGACTACAAGGAATACAACCGACAAAAGTGATTTAGTATCATAATTAATTGTGTTTAAAAGATAAGGACGCAGACAGTGAATGAACATGAAACAGATTAGTACATCGGAAAGTTTAGAATACATTTTCCTTCGTAAGTGATTTCAGTGATGGGATAAAGTCCTTCTACGATGCGGGACTAGTTGTGGACAAAATTGGATTGTGTTGATGTAGAATTTCATTTATAAATTTTTTTGTGAGCGCTTAAATTCATGTATCACAGAAAGTTCCAGTGAGTTCTAATGCTGCAAGAGGCAAATCGTTGCATTTATGCTGTTAAGGTATAGATAATTACTAATTTATTTATAATTTTTGTACCAATAGATGTGTAACAAACATGAACTGATTAAAAATATTGGAAATAAACACATCTTTGTCACAGTCTATATTTTCTCAGATTTCATATATATATATATATATATATATATATATATATACAATGCATGTAAAAAAACCTTCGTTTACATACAAAATTGGTGGTAGAAGGTTACTAATTTTTTTTGTAACAAATTTTGTTTGAATATCAAATGAAAAATGATTAAAAATACATATGTTATGAACAAAATTTAAAAGACATATCTGATCCATTTCTAATAATATGATAATAATATTATTATTATCATATTGTAGTTTATCATATTATTGTAGTTTGTAAGTTTCTCGCTACAAAAAAAATGTCAAATATTTTGCTTGTTTCCCATGGCTTAGCTTTATGGATCAAATTTTTTACATACTTATTCACTTTTAACAAACATCATGCATTGTTAGCAGTCTTGTTATTACCATGCAATAAAGCATACTGTGTGATTCTTATGTTCTGCTTTTTGTTTCAGATTATTACAAGATGGTAAATACATCTGAACAGTTACTAATAAGTGTGACTAATCTGCCTTTTATAACTGTAACAAAACTGCCAGTTGTAACTGGTTCTCAACCGGCACTTGTAACTGATACTCCAGTTGCGACTGTGATTAAACCAGCTGCAAATGAATGTAAACAGTCAGCTGTTATAATTCCTTACAGAAGGAGAAAATCAGCTAAAGATCCAATTACTGGGAAATATGCTTGCAAAATTTGTAACAAAAGTTATAACCACAGCAGCGGTTATTACAAACACAAGACTGTATGCGGAAAAGTTCGTTCTTTTGAGTGTAATTTTTGCGATCATGTTGCAAACGTAAAATCTTCTTTGAAAAAACATCTGTACGCCAAACATTATGACACAATGTTTAGGAAGTAAAGCTGGTTTAAGTTTTAATAAAATAATCACAGGACACAGCTGTTTTGCCAATGTAATGGCAGTGAATTTCCAAAAGGTACGGTAACAATTTTACAATAATTTCTTAATATTTCAGTTTTGTTCCAAGTTTAATTAAACCTTCCAAATAAAAAATTCCAACACTGGAGTGCTAATGTATGATATTCAAGTTCCTGGGTTTGGTCTTACCATAACCTTCAATAGTTCACTTCCCAATGAAAATTCCCTAATAAAAAGTTACTGTTTATTTTTTCAATATAAAGAGTACACTTTTTATGCTTATTATTGTAAGGTAAAAAAACTACTTTTTTAGGGAATCCAAAAATGATTAATACTATCAGGTAAATAATTTTTTAAAAAAATTATTGAAGAATATATAAATTTCTTCGTTTCCATATCTAATTTCTACTTTATTATTATTTTTTTTTTTAAAAAGCTTATCTGTGAAGAGACCAATATATTTTTTTTAGTAATAATGAGCTACATTTGAGTTAAAATTACAGGTAAAAACCACTACTGGTTTGTTTTCACTTATTATAAGGACAGTTGGGAAAAGATGAAATAATTTTAGCACATAGCTCTCTCACTGACGAGATATTGCACTTTTTGAAAATCTGATTTCAAAATATATGTAAATTAGCATTTTAAAATTTTCAAAATTATATTGACAATACAAAAATGAACCATGGTTGTCATCCAGTTTGCTGTTAATTAAAAAAAAGCTCGAGGAAACTTTCATTCTAATTCTTAATCAAAATAAAGTCCAATTCAAATTTATTATATTATAATAAATATAAACTTCCTTTTTTATAGTGCTTTTTGAAAAATAATAATTATGGTAATGTAAATCTTTTTAAAAATTAATAAATGACGCATACATCTTGCATACGCTTCATCACATTTGTTTAAATTATCAAATGGCTACCATTTCAAATAATTCTGATTCAAGGCCCGTGGGGGCAAGAAAAAAACCTCTACATTAAATTTAGTTTACTCTTGTTACAGGGGATGCAAATTGTGTCTGTTGATGAAATTGTATGGCTCTTCCTTGTTGTCAGTACAAAGTGACAACAATTTCGAAAAGTAATCTACATATTACTAAACTGATAAACAATTATTTTTAGTACGTTTTTTGGTAAAATATTCCAGAGTAACTTAATTTTGAATACATCGGTAGGAACCTGGATCAAAGGTTTGCTGTAAATGAAATTCTACTGAAACATTTTTAACAAAAGAACAGTGCTGAGATTGGTAGAAAAATGTAAACACACTGTACAAAATGTAATAAACTCTGTAAGTATAGGTAGTAGAAATTTAACAAGCCTGGAGTATTTTTGACTTATATATTTCTTTTATAATTAGTTTTTTTTTGTAAGAAAATTAACACAAAGTAGTTTTTAAGGTGTCAATCTAAAGGCCTTGACAAATACAACATAACACGATTTAATTTTGACAGAAAAATTTGAAATTTTAACTAGCACCGATTGTCTTTGCATGCTAGTTACAGTTAAACAACGATCGTTACAGTTAAGCAATCGTTACAGTTAACGTAACGATCAAGTTATGCTAAATGAAGCCAGCCTGATATACAGAATGACTAAAATGGCTATGGACTCCTGACAAGTGGTTTCAACACATTTTTTTATGGATTTTTGTCTAGAATATTTAAAATCTTTGTTCGGATTACTTATTGCATGATTTGCTAGTTTCGTCTAATAGACTACTAGAGATTTTTAAATTTGAAAGATGAATACAGTTCTACTTGAGCATTGAATGATAAATGCCAGTTGAGGTTCTGGCAACGTGTCAGACAAGAAATACAGACAGGAACAGCAGCTGTAATTTCAATTAATGTACAATAAAACATCAAACACCAGCCTCTGATATCCGGACTGATTATTGTAAATTTTTTTGATATTTCTAAGCTGAATGTCAAATGTTTTTGAGTTGATTAGTATTGTGTGCGACAGTTTTAGAAGTAGAAGGCCTTACACTCTGATACTGTGATCATTTTTTTCAATTACACTGTGATACTGTGAGCTCTCTTTTTTTTTTAATTACAATTTGTACTAAATATTATTATATTCATTTTTACTCATTCAGATTTTTTGTTTCATTCAACAGTTTTATGTTAAATCAGTGATTTTCTTTCATGAAATTTTTTTTTCTGTTGTAAAATGGCTGGAAAATGAAAAAAAAACTAAATGACTGTACATACATAATTTACGCCAGTTTTATTAATGAGGTCGAGGGGTGAGCCTTAACAGAAAGGGTTGGCAACAGTAACTGAACCAACAACCTTGATGTGCTTAGTTCAGAGACACTGAAAACTGGCCAGTGCCTTAGCTACATTGACCACTGAGCTTTTGTTACAATGGAAGAAAAGCTTTATGTAATAAAGTGATCGGGTGCAGATTGTAATTATTGTAATACTTTAAATAAAATGTTTAAAAAAAATTGTTTTCAATTTTTCTTACTTAAAATTGTCACCAAATCTTTTTAAATCAAAATGCTTTCATTCCTGAAATACCATTTTGTCTATTGATTGTATAGCAAGTTGCTTTCTGCAAGTTCCTTCCTTGATGACGGAGTAAACAAACACTAGGCTATGACACTTCATAATCGACTATTGTGTCATTCTAACTTTATTTAAGGGTACTCTCTAATATATGAATATTTTCTTATCCGAACGATCAAGCACAACATGGATATCATGGATTGTACTGTAATAAATACAGGATCTTTTGGGGTTTTTTTGGAACAAAAAGTGTTTGAATATGTCAATTTATTGCACATTTAAAAAAATCTTGTTTCATAAAATAAAACTCAAATTTAAAACTATGTTGAGGAAAAAATAAATTGATAAATTAAACTCCCTTGTATTTTTTTAAGAGGATTGTGCATGCATTGTTAGAATTGTTAAAGATTTATGCATTTTGACTTAAAAAACAATCAAACTGTCCCTTTCAAATTGGGTTAGCTATATGAATTATTTTATCGCAGTGTGTTTTCATGACCATTTATTTTTCAGTTGGGTTTCACCTAATAGATGGGCTCTCGTTACCTTCTCATATAGATAACAAACAACGTGCAACGGAGGAGGTTAGACTGAAAAAAAAATTTCCTTGTGTTTGTGGAAGAATATACTGTCATGCACAATCACTTTTTTCGCACAGAAAATTTGAGTGCGGAAAAGAACCTCAGTTCCCTTGCGTTAAATGTAACTGCAAGTTCTATAGGAAAGCACAATTACAATCGCATATGTTCAGAATTCATAAGGACTACAAGACTTCATATTAAAAAGCATGTATGTAACAAAAAAGGTTAAATAAATTTATTTTATACATAGACAATTGTTCAGAATTCATATTGAATTCTGAACTGCAAGACTTCCTATTGAAAAGCATGTATGTAACAAAACAGGTTAAATAAATTTATTTTATATATTGACAATTGTTCAGAATTCATATTGAATTCTGAACTGCAAGACTTCCTATTGAAAAGCATGTATGTAACAAAAAAGGTAAAATAAATTTATTTTATACATAGACAATTGTTCAGAATTCATATTGAATTCTGAACCGCAAGACTTCATATTGAAAAGTATGTATGTAACAAAAAAGGTTAAATAAATTTATTTTATATATATAGACAATTGTTCAGAATTCATAAAGATATTTTTGACTGCAAGACTTCGTATTGAAAAGCATGTATGTAACAAAAAGGTTAAATAAATTTATTTTTATTTTATATATAGACAATTGTTCAGAATTCATAAGGATATTTTTAACGGCAAGACTTCGTATTGAAAAGCATGTATGTAACAAAAAAGGTTAAATAAATTTATTTTATACATAGACAATTGTTCAGAATTCACAAGGATATTTTTGACTGCAAGACTTCGTATTGAAAAGCATGTATGTAACAAAAAAGGTTAAATAAATTTATTTTATACATAGACAATTGTTCAGAATTCACAAGGATATTTTTGACTGCAAGACTTCGTATTGAAAACATGTATGTAACAAAAAGGTTAAATAAATTTATTTTTATTTTATATATAGACAATTGTTCAGAATTCATAAGGATATTTTTAACTGCAAGACATCATATTGAAAAGCATGTATGTAACAAAAAATGTTAATTAAATTTATTTTATACATAGACAATTGTTTTTTTTTTTGTAATTGTTATAATTTTATTTTTCCTTCTATTTGTATCTGTACCGTGGGTTAATTTAATGTACAGTAATAGCTGCATTGTAGGCTGTATAAATATAAATTAATGTTAAATGAGAAGACTATTTTTTTTTTTTTTTTAATGTACTAGATTATCTAACATATTAATTATTAGCTGTGTATCTGTGCTTCGCTAAAGTATTTTTCAGAGGAAAAGTTTCAACGAATAACCCCCACCCCACTCCTGGCATGAAGATATTGTAACCAGACAACTAATTTATACGAAGAAATTGTACAGTAGCAGTGCCAATTGATCGACCCATTTGCCTGTTAGAGATAATCCGTTTTAAAATTAATCAGCGATTGACTAATCAGTGATTTGTCCACATAGATGTATGGAAGTTTTCGATAGCTTTAAACCTACTAATCATTGTACTTAAGAAATATAAATGTTTCCATTAAAAGCTATCGTCATTTTACAATGGGCATCAGACAAGTGGTATTTTAACATAAGATACTCCAGTCAGACAGTAATTTGTTTATCATCCAGACATTTTTTGGTTTTTCCAATTTGTGAAATGCAAAAAAAACCAAGATGTGTAGCCTACAGACAGTGTTTGGCTTCTAGAGGTCGTGAAAATACCATTTTTTAATAATTCAGGCATTTTGAATGGCCACCCTTTTTGCTTTGTATAAATGTATGGCAGTTTAACATGATCTAAAATCTACTAATTTAACAAAAACGTTTTCATTTAAATCTGTCAAGCCAGTGAAAAGAGGACAAATTAGGCTTTTTAAAATAATGGACAAATAAATCAGATATTTTGAGTACTTATAATAATAAAATAAAATAAAGACATTGTAAACCATTTAATAATGATCTTTTTTAAATCCAACCTTGTTGCACATTGCGATAAGTGGTAGTCACCATGTGAAATTTCATGGAAATCTGTCAAGTCATTTCACAGTAAAAAGTGATAAAAAATGCGTTAAAAGACAAATGTCCAGGCATTTTTAGTACCCATATTTTTAATTTTTTAAATTGGTGTATGACAGTTTAGGATTGCCGGTTACCTTTTCACATTTAACAACAACAAAAGTTTCATGGAATGCAGGAAACCATTTTTCTGCGAAAGGCAGACAAATAGAATAAAAAAACAGAGATTTTCTTGAAAAAAGCCTTTCTAAATCAATTAAAAGGTGATTTTTTTAATATCCTTATTGCACATCTGTACTGTAAGGGGAGACACCATGCAAAGTTTCAAAATCAGAGGTCTTGAGAATATCATAGGTTTTGTGTGTACATGCGTGCACACCTATTTATTGCCCAATCGTGTATAAACTTGATCTACGGAACTCCAGTTTTTATGCCCAACCTATCCTTTTAAATTACATATTATTGTTATAAAATTAATTTCACCATATTTGTCTTACTTAGGAACTGATGTTTTAGCCTGACACGTAATAATCGTAGAAAACTATTAAAAACTTATTACAGAAAAGTAATTACAACAACACTATTGGATAATCATTACATTTATGTTTAGTTATGTATTTTACAATTTTCCGTGAGATTATAATAATGATTTCAAGTATTTTTTTAAAAATAAATATTTCTTTTACATTATAAAATATATTTATTGCTTTATAAAATATATTTTGATATACAGTTAAAATAGTAAGTGGAAAGCAAGAGAGAAGTTGGGTTACAGTCGGAGGACAAAGCCCTTGGTAATATTTTATTGTTGTATGTTTTAATGCATTGACACATCTATTTGTTGAATAAAATTACTTTTTAAATATAAATATTTTTATTTCTGACTTGCAAGTCATCAATAAATCATTAAAATTAAGTTTCCAAACTACACTATTTTTTATTAACAACATTGAAGAAGGTAAAACATTGCTTGAATCCTACCGTCACTGTTTTGTATCATCTTCAAACGTGAATGAATTAGCGGAAACCATTTTACTGTAAATAAAATTTTGTGATCTAAGTGAGCGTAACTAAAGCGTTAAAAATATTTTTAAACAAATAATTCCAACGTGTGCAATTTTTAACTTTATCAAACCTGTTTCAGACCAGTCCTGAAGATGTTGATAAATAAATTACTGTACAATAGAAAAATACCTCAAGCACTTTAGCTTTATAAGAAAATATTCTAGTACTGAATATTTTTGTTCCCATTGCAGGATTGACCCCTACTTGGACAGAGGAAAAATGTATCAATCCAGAACAAACACACAGTGAAATGTTAAAGCGGAGAATCGAATAAATTTATGAAAAAATATATTTAAATATGTATAAAAATTAATGTTTTTTTTCAAGTGTTCCCACTGATGAAACTTTGCTACTTGAAAAATAAAAAAAAATCCTCATTAAAAAATCGTTTTTAAATTTTTCAGTTTTTAAAATATTAAAAAACAGCAATATTTTTAAAATATTCAGTACATAGCAATATTAAAGAGATAAAATTAAATCAACACAATATCCATCCTTAATTAAATTGTGCTTTTGCCCTAAGGATATTAAGTGTAGAAAGTTATAACCGTGTCAGGAAGCGAAACGCGTTGATCTATGCAACATTGCTTTAAAGTGCACTACAGGCATTGTATATGCCACTACATATATAGCATGTATATGACTATGCTGAAAAATCAACCATCCGCCTGACATAGTTCTCACTACTTTAAAGTAAATAATGTCATATATAATCAAAAGTGTAGCAAAATCAGATGAACTGATTTTTTAGACACAACATTTTTAATTTTTGTTTATAGCTCTTGGTTTGATTTTTTAGGACAAAGCGAACCATATGTTTTGTTTCGATAAAGATAGGCTACATGTGCACAAAATTTCATCAAAATTATTAAAGCAGATTTTGAGGAAATACTATTTTAAAAATTTTCTGATATGGAATGACTTCAAACAACTTTTTTCTTATTATAAAAATGCTTCCAAGAAACACCTAGATCCAAGACTTACCAATCAGCCAATTCTTCAATCATTTATTGTAATCCTCAGTGATGTACACAGATACATATATCCAAGTAAATCCACTTTTTTGAATTCAGTGGATCTGATCCATCAAAATTTTAAGGATATTTGTTTCAAGATCGTTGTATGTTCATACTTAGTGAAAGTGAACCAGTCAATATTTTTTGTTGGTTTTTCGTTGTGCAAAAAATAATTAACTATGTCAGAACAAGAAGTTAGTAATTTTCTGCATTCTGTTTTATCAAAATGTTATGAGAAATAACCTATAAATTAATACAGTAATTTACATCTTAAAAAAATGTAAGCTTGTATATTTACTTACAGTATTGAATTACTCTAATGTAAAATTTTCAAACCAAGTATATAGTTTTAAACAACATTGTACTTTAATAAATATTTTAATAACATGCCTGTTTGAGCTTAACACAACTGAAAATTAAATTATTTTTGAAACTAATAGAAATAAACGTTTATGTTCATTTTTAAGTAAATGCGACATTAATGGATTTAAAATTAAATAATTTATTACGATTAATTTGTCTAATTATTGTTTAAAGTAAAGTGAATGAAAGGCAATTTTTATTTATTACATTTCTTTTCAGGTTATTCAATGATTGATATAAGTGTTCAAAAACGAAGTAACAAACCTGGATTGTACCCATGCGATTGCGGAAAAGTCTACCGTCATTGGCCATCTCTATCTTCGCACAGAAAGTTTGAATGTGGGAAAGAGCCTCAGTTTCAATGCATGTTTTGCCCATCGAGGTTTTATAGGAAAGCTCATCTAAAAGGCCACTTAAACAGAATTCATAAATAATTCGTAAAATTTTTGTTCAGAAAATTAATAACTTTGTATTATTAAGATAATAAGACGAACGAAATAAATTCTAGAAATTGATACCAAATTTTTCTTATTTCCAGATACATATTTTGCAATTAGTCGTCTGAATATAAACAAGAAATCAAATCAAAACATTTTTCCCTGTGTTTGTGGAAAAGTATACCGTCACTCGCCGTCCTTATCATCGCATAAGAAGTTCGAGTGTGGCAAAGCACCACAGTTTTTATGTTTAATTTGTGAATCTAGGTTTTATAGAAAAGCTCACTTACAACGACATATAACAAGAAAACATTGACTTGCAAACTTGAAATTCAGTTAAGATAAAAAAACCCCATAGTGTGCAAAACTACCAGGCCAGTTGTGATTAAGGTTTGATAACTTTACAGTTAAAATATGTTCATTTTAGCCAATATTTTTGTTTCAATTAACCTTAAACACTTTAAGTCATACTTTTGTAGTAAATTTCTTAGTTACCTAACCTGAGTCATTGTCTTTAATTTTTTCTCCAAGACAAAGACATTCTGTCACAAGGACTTCTTTGCTGGTTTTTATAAGCTTGCTTTATTGTACTGATAATATTATGGAAATAGTATAATAGTTGCTGATTTTTAAATCTTTAGTGTTTGTTATTCAAGTTATACATTTTAAAACAATTACTTCGTTCACGTAAATAACCTCAGTAATAATATTTCAGTGATTTCATTAAAAAAAAAAATGAACAATAGGGAATAGCTTGACATAAGTGAACACAGGCGTATTTTAAAACACACAATTTTGAATGCTGTTTATACAGCTGGTAACACTGATTATGATATTGTGAAATAACATAATTTTTAAATATTCAAAATAAAAAAGTTACTGTTTAAACATTTCCAGTGCTGTCATTTTCTAACGGATTATTGAATTTTGCAGAGTATCATATTTGTCCAATCTATTACTAAAATAATTTTTATAGACATTTTAAATAAAATTTGATTAAAATTTGGAATTTTAGAATCTTAACACACACTATATATACCATACATTAGGCTTATTAAAATTTTTGTGACGCCTCAAAGTTTGTTCTAGAAGTCACACATTACATAAGTTCTGTGTGGACTGCTACAACAATTCAGTTTTTAATAGATTTGTTAAAAATACAGTGTTTTTTCATATAACCGTTTGTATTTCGTTTTAAATTAGTTATTCTTGCAAGCATAAAATTTATAAACTGCCTCAATTAACCAAAGTGTAAATGCAATTTTAAAATGTCTGTTTTATTGTTATATTTGTCCAAAATAAAATTTATTTATTATGTACTTTAACGTTTAAGCCATGGATAGTTTGTAAGAAGGTTTTTAAATAAAATATTGTTTACTACTTGTACTTTGTACGAAATAAATGTTGGAATAAGTTTTGTTTTTGTTTAATAAATATTTTCCTCATTGTTATCAAATTTTTTTGATAACCTTTTGTGATAAAATTTGCGATCAAATTTTTGATAAATTTTATCAAATAAAATTTAATAATTTCAAATGACATTTTTTTAATAGGGCTAGAATTTTATGCAAAATTTTTTACAAGGTGTTTTTATTTTATTCTAAACACTATCTTTTGATTGTATGATTAGGGTAGAATTCTACGGTTTTTATAAATGGAAATGCAAAAACGTCATTGATAATGCTGTTTTCCCAATTTTTCCTTCAAGTCTACTTTGTATTGTACACACACAGGTTGAAGAGGTAAAACCATAATTATTCTGTGCAAGATCCTCCTCAATAAAATTTAGCTAAAAAGTACTTTTTATTCAGTACTTTTTAAACCTAATACAAAAAATATCTTTTTTTTGTAAAAAACATCTTTTTTTGTAAAAAACATATCTTTTTTTTAAACCTAATAGCAAAAAACATTGATTTAAAACATTCTGTTGTACATGAGTTCTTGATTTATAGTACAGGACTAAATAATTGTAGTAAAACCAAAACAAATTGATATTTATTTTTTTCATTTATACCGAAAATGACAAATCTTCAAATTTGGTGTACTTATTTAACCCCTTCACAAATGATATAATGTAATATAAATCAAGCAGCTATATTTGGCCAGTGTAGTGTGTTAGGCATGAAGAAGTTCGAATCCTGCATTAGCCATTGATTTTTCGCGCAACTTTCTTAGAGTCTGTGTAAATTCAATTGAATTATTTTTAAAAAAACATACTTGAACATGTTACTTTAAGAATCCAAATAAAATTTGTTGTCTCCAAAAAATCCAGTTTGTAAGCCACTGATTAAAAACTAGAAAAATGACTTCATACGTCGTAATTGGTTCATCAAATTTTGTATATGAAAATTCAACTCAAAAGTCAGTGTTACCAAATTCAAAATAAAAAAAAAAAATTGTTCACTGATTTCAGTTATGAATATTTGAGCAAAATCTGATAAACCAATTTTCTGTCGACAGCTTCTGAATTTATTTTTCAAATTTTGTTTTGTTACCTAAATATTACAATTTCAGCAAAATTTTATCAAAATCATTAGATAAAATTTTGAGAAAATCCAATTTTCTAAAGTTTTTGAAACAAAAAGGGCTTGAAAATTAATTTGTTAAGAGATTAGTGATAATTTTTATTCAATGTATTTAGTCCATGGCAATGTGTGAAACTTTGTTCTTGCAGTTAAAGGTGTAATGTTTTGACGAAAGTTTTTTTACTTCTGGTACGTAACCATAAAAAGAAATATGGTATGACAATCAAATTAACTACAAGTAAATCCCTAACCTGCTCCTAAAAATACTAGATTAAAAGTTATTGATAAAAAAAAGTCCTAATTACTGTTGCTTTACTGTTACTGTTAACGCTCATCCACAGCTGTCTTAACTAGCAGAAAGTATGGACATTATAAAAAAAAAAAAAAAAAAAAAAAAAAAAAAAAATTAGCGTCTTTTTTAAGTTCAGGGCTCATTCAAAAACACCCATAGTATAAGTATACATCAAGTTAAGAAATTTTAATCAAATCAAAGTTCAACTTGTGCTCTAAGAGAAGTAAAATTCACACACAGAAACTATTTGAAATCTGCTTCTGACACATCAGCAAAACAGCTGTGTGCCTGTATTTATAATACTGCAGTTATTGATGTATCTTTCATTTAAATGTTACTTTGTAAGTTTGATTCATGTATTAAATTGTATTTTGTGAGTTAACAAACATTTCAATTTACTAGTGTTTAAGTAGAACACATACAGTAGAGGGTCGATTGTCTGAACCAATTGCGGCTGAGATTGGTTCGGATAAGCAAAAAGTACTTTGTAATTTATGGTTCTGTTACAGACAAACGTACTGTAAATAAAACACCATAATTAATAATGTATTTTATATAGTACAGTGCAATCTTGATTGTCCGGGAACAGCTTAACTGGGGTCATAATTTTGATAATCCTCCAAGCACTATATCGTGATTTAGAGTTGATAATTTAAAAATTTCATCTATAGTTAAGAAAAAGAAAAACATCATTTAATCTGTGGTCAGTTTTTAATTTTTCATTTTTATGAAACTTTTATGTATAAATTACAGTACAGTACTGGCGAAAATATGGTTAAAATTTACAGTACATGGAGACATAAAAAGCACATAAGAAAGAAGGTAAAATTACATTTCTCCCACTTCATACACTTCTTGCTGTTGGTGGAAAAAGTGGCTTGTATTCATGTAACATAAATCTACTCAAACAAAACAGCAACATTAATCTTCTGATGCAGACTTGGAAGTTAGATTAGAAAACAAAGGTAAATTATTCTCGGAAGAATGAGAAAGCAGTCTGCCCTATTTATAATATGGTTAAGAGCTATCAATGGTCTTAATCAATACTATCGATAGTACTGTCAGTCTATTGGCAACATTATAAGTAACTAGTCATGTTTATGTCAGTGTAACTAGTACTTAAGGATTGTACGTAAAACAGGACGTATGCGTGGAATGTTTATTTGTTTTTCATGCAAATACTGTATCTTTTGTTTGTTAATTTTTCTTTAATTTAACAATTCATTATTTTGATTTATTTCTTAAGAATAATTGTTGAATACAGTACAAATTTTATAAATGTAATAGTTTATACATGTAATATATTTATACATGCGAAGTGAAATAGTTTTTCTGACAAATCTTATTGCTGGCGGCTTAACAGTCATTTCAGTTATCATGTCCTTCCTTCTTTTAAGTACTCTGAGTAACTGAGGTTCTACTGTGCTGTATGTAACTTGATTAAATACTGTACTAAATATACAATTCATTGCAGTATTTTACTTACGGAAAAAAATTACAGTTCAGTAAAGTATTAAAAAATACATTACAGACAGTTATGTAGAAAAAATAGTCATTAATCAATTTCTTGGCTGCCAAATCACATGCATTCTCTTCAACAACAAAAACTGAGTAAAACAGCTCTCTTGTTTCTCAAACAATGACAGCTATATCCAAGGTTGTAAAGGTCTCTGCATGACTTGGACCATTTGTACCGCTTACTTCGTAATTTTCTCCATCTCTACTGCTCCCCAGTAGACTAGATCACTACTAAAATTGATGTTTCGGTTGGTTAACGTTCGGCAAATCGACTCTGTACTATATTGCATAAATGTTCCATAATTGTATCTCAATATATTTATGTGCTTTATTTACACAAATTTGTAAAATGTTTTGCATGGTATAATTTGTACTAAGATTAAGTTTACTAAAACTAATTAACATGTTTATCGTTCTATCCTGCGACTTGATTTTATAGGTAAAGGATTCATGTGTCCTCAGTGCTTCAGGTTTTATGCGTACAAAACCACTTTGTACCGCCACATAAAATTGGAATGCGGCAAATCGCCTGGATATCATTGTACACTGTGTCCTTACAAGTCGAAGCAGAAGGCTCCGTTAAAGCGGCACATGATATTACGGCATGAATTAAATGACGGCTCAAACAGTGACGCGGCATTAAACATTTTAATTAATGAGAGCTTAACTGTTCCGCAGTCATGAAAAGAATTTGCTAATAATGTGTGGGTAGACTTATTAATATATTTAAGGAATTTTTATAACCACTAAAATAATGTTTTTGTTTGAATATGTCAAGAAAGTGTTTAACAATACTTAAACTGTTAAGGTTATAATTTGTTTATACTGTGTCTGAAACACACTTTTGTCTTAGTGTTAGGAACAAAATGAATATTTTTAGTTTCTAAGATAAATACATATGTGAGATGAAAGGTAGGTACATGAGTATTTTCATTCAGGGTTTTTCCAAATTTTGAAATTACCGTAACTACCATGCTGTTTGTATAAATGTAATATTTTCATGATTCAATAAACCTAACTTGGTAGTTGTAGTGAAACTAATTAATTGGACTCCTCAAATCAATACAGATTGATCTAGGCAATAAAAATAACAAGAAAAAATCGTTTTTGAAAAAATTCGTGTATGTACGAAATTGTTCAGTCGAAATTAACATGCACTGAACTATGTCCAGTTCTGTATTAAAAAAAATAGTAAAACAAGAAAGGAAGTGTTCTTGAGTTTTCTCTTTCTTTACAGTAGTGTTTTTAGACCAATAATGAATCACTATGGGGAACATCAAAGATTTCAAATTTTTTTCCTATGCTGTTAAAATAACTGTCAATCTTTTTTTAAATTTTTTCATGCTGTTACATTTGTAATTTATTTCTGTTAAAAGTGTTTACTAGAATTTCTTTCTGTGTTACTATTATATTGTGTAATTTAAATTTAAAATAATCTTTAAACATGTACGTGTTGTTCGTTCATTGTATTTTTCTTGTTGGTATTTATGTTGTGTTTATTCATTTTCTGTATAACTGTATATCCAGTTATCCAGATGGGTTGAGTGTCCAGTTACTTTAGTTAAATGGAGTGTTAATGATATCAAATTCATTGCCGAGAAGATGCAACTGCAATATAACTCAACATACCATCATATCGATGTTTTTTACTTACTGTTTCTCATGTAAGATAAATATTTGTAATTTAAGACAAAATTAAAAGATATTAGAAACTTGTCAATTCAATAATTGTTAATTGGGAAACAATCTGTTGGAAAATTTCCATTTGAAATTAACTAGTGGAGCGTCCATCAAGGTGCAGTAAGATTTCGAAAAAATTATAAAATGAAAAACTCATCTTCCGATGAATTTTACAGCTGTTATGGTTCATTTTCATATTTTTATTATCATTCAAAAATGTTTGCATTAAAAGGTTTATGTTATTAAATTTGGATAGTTTTTGGCAGTTCGTTTCTGTTATATCAGAGATATCTGTGCGCAGCGATGTAAATTAAACATTTTAAGTAAGAACATTTCAGTTGCTATGGTTAAAAGTTTCCGATCAAAAGTGGATGTTTCAATTTATATGTTTATTTTGATACTCTTTAGCAGTTAATAAAAAATGTTTTGAAAAGTGAAAAAGGATTTTTTCCAGAACTTTATATTAAAGTAGAGGGTAGCATGCAATTTGTGTCTTTTGATTTAAAAAATTTAAATTCATCGTCCTAATGTTGTCATTTGCGATGAACTTTGAAAAATGTCTTTCACTTTGTTTCATGATACTCAAGAGTCACTAAAGATTGCTGCTGCCAGACAGACTATAATTGCAATGTGTAGTAATGTAGTTTTATAGTGGACAGAGAAAAATGTAAAGGATTGTGAAGATGTGTTTTTTTTTAATAAATAAATTATTGTTTATACTTATTAATATGAACCTAATTAGACCTAATACATACACTGTATTAACATTACATATTTAATTAATTATTTATTATTATTTTTAAAGCAGAAATCATAAAGTGACATTAAACGTTTTGTGATTTTGTACTGTGTTGTAGGCCTAAGTGTTTTAGTGACTAAGTAAAACTTTAGGTATTAAAGTGAAATTTTAAATATTAAGAATTATTTTTCCCTTACATTTTCACATGGAAAGTATTGTTGCCAATGAACATGGTTTTGGAAACAATACTGTTTTATTATCATATTTTTATTATCATTCAAAAATGTTTGCATTAAAAGGTTTATGTTATTAAATTTGGATAGTTTTCGGCAGTTCGTTTCTGTTATATCAGAGATATGTGTGTGCAGCGATGTAAATTAAACAGTAGTGTTAAGTAAGAACGCTTAAGTTGCTATGGTTAAAAGTTTCCGATCAAAAGTGGATGTTTCGATTTATACGTTTATTTTGATACTCTTCAGCAGTTAATAAAAAATGTTTTGAAAAAAGAAAAAGGATTTTTTTTTCTTTGATAAAACTGATAAAGACATGTTTTGATAAAACTTTGAGCTGTAATAAACAAGTTTGTTTTGGGAGGTAAATGTACCAAAAATGATTTTTTTTTTTAATTTCAAACTGAGTTGTTGAAAGTTATTCTGCATAAAACAGTGCGTAATGTGTATTTTGGTAAATTGGACTGGTGGATAATTAAATATCATAATTAACCCTCGTTTAACTGCTTGCATTTTTTGTTCTACTTTCTCGCTGTTAGAAATATTCACTCTATAAGTATGGAGAAAGTATTGTAATAATTAAAAAATCTATCTTGAAATATAGAAGAGTATATTCGTTTTCAGGTATATTTTTGGAACATTTTTACAAAAAAGAATAGTGAGTGTTAAAAGAAAGTAATTATAATTGAACAATTATAATTATAACAATTGAATATGGGTTCAAGTAATATGGGTATAATAATTATTATTTGAAGTATTGTTTAATCTAAATCATTTATTTATTGTTATCATTATTAATATGAAACTTGCGAACAGATCCAGATAGACCAAAGAAAAACATTGATTGACTGAACTGTGTCAGTATTAAGGATAATGATCATTTTTGACATGATCTACTCAATTTTTTAAAAAAATTATTAAATTTTTTATTAAAAAATATATAATTATTTTTTTAAATGCTGTCTGTATGGTTTTAAATTATTTACGATTAATTCCAGCAATTTGTGCTTTGTTTTAAATATAGCTAAAAAATTATATTTTACAACACTTCATATTATAAGTTTGTTTATTTTATATTTATTCTAATTGTTTAAAAATATTGCTACATTAAAACTACATGATTAATATTTCATTATAATTCTGAAATGGTCATATTAACAATTGTAATATAAGTACTCTGCTATTAAGTTGCTGCTATTCATACACTGCATTCATGTAAAAAAATCAATTATTTTGAAACTAAGTATTTTTCGACCAATTTTTATTTTTTATATCTTTATTTCAACCTTAGAGTATCTTGAAAGTTCTTCTTTACTATGGAAGTCTTTTTGCTTTGGTTTTATATCATTTATGCGAATGTTGAATTTATGTTTCCCTTATTCCATCATTTTTAAAAATTTTAAAGTACTATCATTGAAAGAAAAATTAATGTTAGTATCTTTCATATCGAAATTTTAAACTTGTCTTTATCTGAAAACAACCAAAAAGTTGAAACAATTTTTTTAATAAGAGAGCCGTTTATTAAACACATAAAGCTTTATTATACAAAAATTCCAGTTCAGTACAACCAATGAGGAAAATAGCAAATTAGCAATGAAAATATTAAATTTTTCAAAATTTTCTATACACAAAGAGTGCATGAAGTATCAAAAAAATGCAGTTTAGCTTAACAATTGAACATTCTTAGATAATCATATAGAATAAATCATCACAATAGAATAATGTTAATTTTCTATGTCTATGGTAGACTAATTATATCTACTGATCTGAAATGTCTATGTTTTGAGAATCATCTTTTTGCAGCAAAAGATATGATACTGTATTTTATTTTATTTATTTATTTTAAGGCGAAAAGCACATTGAGGCTATTATTAACGCCTCCCTAAATGTAAGTGTGAGTGTAAAGTGTTAAAGTCGTAAGTGTGTGTTAGACTCGGGTACCGCAAGGGATGTCTAAATCCTCTCAATAGGTGCAGCTAGTCTGCACCCCTGTGGATTGTTTATTTTAATTTTTTTATTATTATTTTTTATGGCATATACTAAAGATAAAGGTTCGGAATAGTCATCTTGCATCTTACAAAGATACTTTCAACGACTGACTAGTCTTGGATGCTAGTTAAATTACCTTCTAGCATAAAAAAAGCCAAAAGTGACTAATGAATAAAAATCACTGCTTGATGTTTACTTGTGTAATTTATCAATGTTATGCCAAATTACTGACAACAGTTGGAGTTTATTATTTATTTCTAATTACAGTTACTTATGTAATTGTAATAATTGTAACTGTAATAATACAGTTTCTAACTGTATTATGAACTTTAATACAAATTAAAAGGTGATTTTGTATAAGTTTTTATATATTGTAGTTGTTGTTTCCTATGGCTAGCCCGGATGGAGTCCATCAGCCTCCTTGCCTCCCAATACAGCCGAGCGAAGCTCTTCTGTCGTCTCGAAGCAGCATTCAATCCAGGGCATGTAAGCAGGTGTTCCTTGTTCATATTTGAGTTCGTCTCTTGGCACAGAGGGCACATTTCAAAGGAATAGACTCCAATGTGCTTCAAGTGGGCGGCGAGTCAGTCATGACCCGTGTCAAGACGGAACTGTGCCACTGACTGTCTCCTTGGTTTTTCCTTCAGTCCGTCCCATTCCTCGTCTATATTTTCCCAGGGTTTGCCTTTTGCTATGCCCTTCATTTGTTCCATCTGCTGTTTCTTCGTTGTACTTTTGAGCATGGCTTTTGCTTTATTTGGATTGGGCAAATGTTTGTGTTGGGGTAGAAGTGAACCTTTCTTTGTCAGTTCATCTGCAGCCTCATTTCCTGGCACATCTACATGAGAAGGGATCCATTGGAACACTATATTTCTGCTTAATTTTTGAAGCGTTCATAACATTTGATGTATTTCTTTAAGATTGTTGCCTGCTGATGATGATAGGGCCTGCACTGCTGCCTTGGAATCTGTTAATATTACACAGTTTTGGTGTTCATGTGAAGTGTTCAGCAGAAGGAGAAGAGCCTTAGATATGGCCTCCATCTCGGTGTCAAAATTTGACCTTTTATATATTATATCACACTTCATTTTTACAATTGTATTATGTAAGTGGCATAGGCTACATAAAAAATAGTTTAAAACTATAACAAATTAATATTTTAAATATCTAATCACCAATCATTAGATCACCCTTGGCCCTTGGCCGTTATGTTAGTAGTTTTTGTTTTTTAATATCGAATATAGATCTGTTTAAGATATACTGTAGCCTTTTTTATATCAGTATTATTAATAGTAGTAAAACTTTTCAGTAACAGACACTTGAGAGGTTTGCAAAAATTGTTAATTATTGAGTAGTAGTTCAAAGAACAGTAGAGCTTGTTATATATTCTTAATTGTCTGACTAGTGTTCCACGACAGTGCTCTAACATTCATAAACTTTCCGCCAAATTAACCGATAACTGTAATATTTTGGAAGAATGTTAAATAGACCAACTTTACTAGAAATTTGAAGCAGAAGTGAATAGGGAAAAATCTTACTCATACGTCATTTGGGTTTTGTACAAGGTACCTTTGTACCAAATTTTGAAACAACCAGTGCATTTGGCCAAAACTGTGTACACTCGTCATCGTTAAATCAGAGGCTGCCAAATTGAAAATGAATGGGAAAAATCTTACACATACATTGTTCGAACTATGTGCAAGATACCTTTGTACCAAATTTCAAAAACTTAATGCGTTTGGCCATAACTTATAAGCAAACTAAATGACAAACGGTCGAATTAAACAGTCCTTGCTTTACTCAGTCAATTGTGTTAATTTTAGCGTAAAATTCATTATAATTTATTCATTGTAATTTAGTCTGTGGATTCCGTTGGTCATATTTAATGTATTACTTACAAAACCAATGTTAATTAATGATACATATTACTGTGCTATTTGTTCAGATAAAATTATATTTGATATATTATTTTCAGTCTTGTGTATGGGAATGTGGTCAACTTTTTTTGTATTTTGTGTATATATTTTTTTTTAAAGATGCAGTAGAAAAAACATACAAAATGTAGAAAACGTATTACGTTCCTATATATAAGACATTTAAAACAAGAACAAACATAGTTTAATATTTTAACAAATAGTGGATTAATCTGTACCATTAATTAATACTACTTTTATGAAGGATAGATGTAATTTAACCTGAAGGGTCTGCAGAAATCTAATTTATGAACATAACTTAGGACTGAAATCTAATTCAATATATTAATATATATTGATATATTAATATATTAATATATTAATATATTAATATATAAGAATTCAATATATTAAATATGAAATTATTATAATAAGGACCTTTCATGGGTATTTTCTCAAAGCTTCCAAATGTAAACATACAAAATGGAGTCAAATATTTGTAGTGTTAAAGCTCTGTTAGCGATATTATGAAATAATAACTATTTTTTAGTAACAGCTAGGATTATCACCCTATTTATACATTCTTTCTCCATCTCCCATGCTCCTCTACAACTTTCACTAATCTATTAACGTTTTTTTACAACAAATTAAAGTTAGAAACAAGGAAGCTGCTGGTACAACCTTAAGGAATGCCTTTTACAATTACAAGGAAATCACTAAAGCAATAACTATTCGTATTTGCTGTTATCTTCCTTTAAAAAAATGTTGTACCAATATAAAACTTCCTGCAATTTTTGAGTAATCCAAATAAATGATGTGAATTTTATAATAACTAAATAAAAAAATGCGGCAAAATTTTTATTTTGCTACAAATAATTTTTAAGCTTAAAATTTTGATTTCATTGCCTGATAAGTCCTTGAAATAAAATCTAAAGCTTTTGACTCTCTTGCTTTTATAAACGTTAATTGATTGCTAAGAACTATTTTTTTTAAAGATAATGTAATAATCTTTTCTTAAAAATTTCTTTGAACATTTTTGAAAACCTGACTGCAGTTCTCTATTTTTAATTAGCAACTCATTTAGTTGACAATATCCAACTTTTGCATATCAGCTTTAATTTGATCAAAATCAGTTGATTTCTTTTACTTTAAACGATGTGTAATATATAAAATTTTACCATCACCATTGGCATGGCAAAAAAAATCATTATTTTAAAAATAAAGTATTTTAAAAATTGTTTTATAAAATAATGCTCAGAGGGATTAAAAACCAACTGTAATTATTAAATAAGCTATTGAGATTTTTAGAGGTTAGTGCATAGAAAACTAAAAAAACAGTGTTTATAAAAATGTTAGATCTTATGTCCAGTGGTTTTTAATTAACATTGTTATTTTCAAAAACATAAAATAGAAAATATTTTTCTTTAATAACATAAATTTTTTCTGTGACAACCAAGTTATCAACAACAAACTAAAAACATTGTCAATATCACTGAAGATTAGTTAGCAAAAATATGTTTTCCAATTTTTCATTTTTAAGTCAGAAAAAAATTCAAATCCAGTGTTATTTGTTATTATAAAGGTAAATCTTTTTGATATAATTAAGATTTTTGTTGAAATTTATAAAAATTACAAATGGCCACTATTTCGTAATTTGTAAAAGCATTATTGCTTATTTTTCATGAATTGATTCTTTATAACACTAAATAGTATGCTAATTTTGAAGTCTGTATTATTCACTATAAAAAAGTTGTTTGTTTAAAAACACAAAAAAGCTATGATTTCCGATAATGTCTTTATGTATACTCTTTTGGTTTTGATGACAATCATTTAGGTAAAATATTTGTTAACTCTTACATGCTGTAACAGTTGGTGCTATTGCCAACTTAAACTTTGTGTGATAAAATTTAATATGTTCATTTTTAATTCCATTATAGTGTTAAATAAAACATTAAAACCAATTATAAATTACTTAGTTATGAAATTGCATATGTACATACTAATACTTATATGTTATATTTGTTTGTTCTGTTTTTAGACATTTCCTTACCGAGTAATAATTCCTTTACCTGTTATTGTGGTAAAAGCTATACATATGTACAATCACTGCTGCGGCACAAAAAGTACGAGTGTGGAAAGAAACAACAATTGGAGTGTAGTGTTTGCGGAAGTAGATTCAAACGAATTGACAATCTCAACCGCCATTATAAATTCAAGCATAATGTTATCAATTTGAAATAACAGTTGTTACATTTTTCAACTTCATGTTTTTTATATTTGTGATTTTTTTAAAATAAATTATTTTCTACAATACTTTCTATTAATGTTTTATCTGAACTTTTACTGTCTTTTTATGTTAACAGTGATTTATGATTAATTTTTACAATTGATATGTATGACCAGGAAAGAAAAACATTATTTCAAATTGTTATATGTTAATATAAGAGATGCTGTACTATAGCAAACTGCACGGCTAAGCCATAACTACGGAATATATTAGTCGATAGATATCCAAAAGTTTCAGAAGCTATTGGGAAGACATTTTCTAACAAATTTGTTAACAAATAATTTTTTTTTTTTTTGCAAATTACGTACAGTATTTTTATTAATATTTTCTAATGACTGCATTGGTCAGAGTCCATATTCAAAAGTCAAAACTAGTCTTACCTTAGTGAATAAAAAAAAAATGCAATATTTCATATGTTTTAGAACCCCATAATTAACAAGCTTCCGTGTTAGTTATTGTCCTAATGTTATTGTTTTATCGTAAAATTACCCACCTAACAGGTAAGAATCTGTTAGTAATGCTGGTAATCGTGTACCTTTGTCATCCTCATTAAATACAAAGTCCTCTTTTCTTCAGGCTTGTCTAGAGACATGTGTTTAGTCTTTAATGTGTCTTTTTTTATATCCTGCTCTTTAATTGTATATTAGTGATCTTCCAAACCACCACCACCATCTGTGATTTTTTCTTTATTCTATGCTAATTTGTATAATTATGTCAATATATTTCAACTGAACATTACTTGGTAAAATTTATTTTACCGTTTTACAATTTTATTATTATTTTTCTTTAGTTTGTGTAAGTTTCAGTTCTGTGCCAGTTTTAATTAATGAAATGCAACTGGACACGAATAAGATTAAGAAAAGAAATAAACATAACTTTTAGAAGCAGCAGCATTGTATTGCAAGGCTTTCATTCAGGTCAGTTCTATTTTTTTTTATTCTTTAATTCATAATTTATTTAATTTTTAGTAGAAAATCTAATTATCTTTTAACAGAATTTTATATTGAGTCTATTAAGATGTATTAAAACTAATTATGTGTTCGCTTCTCATTGTAAAAAAGTGAATATACTAAAATTTCATTTTTATGAATGATAATTAACTCTTGGTCATTGAATGAAAAAATAACCTCGATAAAATTGCTTTGCTGGTTTAATGGAAACAGATTTCCAGAGACTGAAAGCATCATTCGAATAAACATTTTGTAATACGAAAATAAAACTTTGTGCAAAAATTGTGTTGGTAATACTGCACTGGAGCTCGGAGACATTCATCACCCCACAATCTTTTATCATTTTCAAAATGGCAGCTATTCAAAATCTTTAAAAATCATAACATATTTATGTTTGATTTTTTAAAAATCTAGTTTCGCGGTCATGACCATGTTAAAAAATGCATTAATTAGTATTTTCATTGTTTAAAATTTAATAAACCACTGTTGTCCGGTTTATTTTTATATTTTCAGTCAAAGTTTGCAGTGCTAATTTATATAAAATTTTAGTTCTGAGTATGTTGGCAAAATCAAATTGTCAGAAAAATTTCAAATCAAAACAGCTGTTTTTTAAAGATTTTGATGGATATTCATTAAGTGTAATTTTTAATGATCTCTGTTCGGGGGTGTAAGTCTTACTACGACGGTCAGTTCAATAGCTCAGTTTCTAATGAAAATTCTAAAAAAATGTTATATATACCCACGAAATCTCTACAGTTTTAATGCATGAATATCATTCTGTCTGTTGGTAAAATTGTTTGTGCCTAAAAAGTAAATGGGAGAAGTTTTTGAAGTTTTGGAATATTGTAAAACGTAATAAAAACGTTGTTGTGTGAAAAGTGATCCATTGTTGATTAAGATACATATAGTAAACCCCCCCGTTTAATAGACCCTGATTTAACAAACTTCAATTTAATGGAAAACAAAAACTAACCGTTTTAAAATTTTAAATTGGGTGATGATATTTTATATCTGAATTTTAAAAATATTTTTCATGTAACAAGTACGTTATGCAGTATATAATTTCAATTCATCGGTGCTTGAACATGCTGAAGTAGAAATCCATTCTTAGAAACACTGTACTGATTTCTAAGAAACCCAACTCTTTAAGGAAACATTATATTTTTTGTATACTTATATAAGGTAGACTTAGCCCTGATTTAAGAAACAAATCGGTTGTATAAATCTGTGCTAAAGGTCTTAAGTTGAGAGTTGCTGTATTTGGATTTCCATCAAGATTTATTATAATGATGGCGATGTTTTGAAAGTTGAATGATTGAAATGTTAAGTAATAACGAAATTATTTTCTTAATAAACAAATTAGTGGAAAAGTTTTTTAAGCATTTAATTATAATTTGTATAGATATTTTATGTTGGTATAATGAGGTATTATGAGTTTAGTGTTGAAAAATTATAGTATATATATACAATATACAATATTAGGAGTTACTTGTGTCTGTTAATGTTTTTTAATCAGTGTCCTAGTTGTATCTGATTGTAGCGTTAGACGTCAATGTATTGCATGTTGCATAATTACCATGAAATTTATTAGTCATTACATTATTGTTTTGTTTTCTGTTTTAGATTATGCATTTATATTTGAAGGTAACGATTGCAAATTGGCTCAAGGAGATACTAGATTCGGTTGCTCTTGCGGCAAAAGTTACCTGCACCGTCGTACGCTGATGCGACACAAGAGTTACGAGTGCGGAAAAACTTTGAGAATGTTTATATGCGAGCTGTGCGGTTCAAATTATAAGCGCAAAGACAATTTGATGAAGCACTACAACATGAAACATAAAAAACGTCCTGTAGCAATGTGATAAAGTAATAAGGATAAACAGATGTGCAGACTCTCGATTGTAAAAAGTGTACTGAATATCTAATGTTCTGTACTTGATGGTAGCTGCTAATTTGAGATTATTATTTACATAAAAAAATAGAAAACTGGACAATTTTTTTAGCAATCATCAAATCTCAGGCCTGATTGAGTTTTATTCAGAAAGTGAGTTTAGATTGTAAGATTTGAAACACGGTCACGTTAGAATTGTCCAATAGGTTTTACTCGTGCAGGTTAGAATCCAGTCCTCAGCGCATAACTTTTTCTTTTTTTGGTGTTTAATGTCCGACTATTGTGCACGCTTGGGCTAATGCAGACAATGAGATGATTTATAGCGTATGAAAATGCCAAGCCCTGGTCGGGAATCGAACCCGGGTCCTCAGAGTGAAAGTCCAGCATGCTATCAACTAGGCCACCGAGGCGTAGTGATGGTAGCTGCTGAGTTTTATTCTGCGGTAACATAGAGCCAATATTACACTAACTAGAAACCAAAAACAATAATGAATAAAGTCGACTTGTGGTATGTGGTCAATACTTCTATTTTAGTTTTTCAGATTTTATTGTCGAGTAATTTTTTATCTCCCTCTGTTCTAAGTAAGCATAAATACACTAATTAAACTTACATTTCTGGAGTATTTTGATTACTGAGCAGGTGATATTAAAAATAAACATTGTAAGAAAATGTATGCAGGAAAATTTTGGCTCAGGACTCTATGACTGGTTTTCTGAAGCTGTGGCTAATTATGTTGTAAGACTAATTATGGCTAATCTAGAATATTATTCTTAAAAGTGCGCACAACAATACTGGGTGCTAAAAAAATTGTATTACAAGGCTATAGAAATTTCAATGTTACTTTTTATCATTAGTTTTAATTACACTAGCACTGGGCTTCCTTTAACCCTACTTTTCGTACATTTGTTCAAATATCGTATGCAAACCACTCTCGATCATTGTTGAGTAGTCAGTATTTAATTTTAACCAAGGTGATATTTTAAATCCACTTTTGAATCCACTTGAAATTAACATTTTTTTTTTCAAATGTAAATGTGGCATTTAATTGAAATAAAATAAAATCTTGCCGTATTACCTTTTTGTAACTCCTTATTAATCCAAAGAAGTCTTGTTTGGCTGGAAGGTCATTCGATTAATCAATTCCTGCAACCCAATCCATTGCTGTAGATAATCTTCCTCAATATAGGCTTTTACTTGTACGTTGTAATTCAGTGTGTACAAATTAAATATTTAAAAACTATAAAAATCTTAAGAACTTTTTTTTAAATTACATCATTGTGTCCACATAAAAAATCATATAGTAATAACACATTCGTTTTCGTATAAACAGATTCATGTCTAAATTGGTTGAATGAATGATGGCAGTTGAAAATACAAATTTTGTCAAATTATTAACCACCTAACAGTAATTTGGAAAATGTTTGAAAACGTATGTGAAACATTGGTGAGGGGACAATTATTAAAATCATCCAAGTATAATATTCAGTATAACAAATTTAATACTGTGTGTCTTAACACATTTTTTGTTGCCAAAATAATTTTTGTACTTAAATTTAAAAAGAGCTTTTTCTTGTAATTGTAAATATTTTGTTTACTCTAGTGTAATATTTTATAAACAAAAATTTAAAGAGGAAAATGTTCAGTGATTGTTGTACCTTTAAATGTTATGAGAACAGTATAGTTTTGTTTTTTTTATCTTACAGGGAGTTTTGGTTTTTTATGATTTGTGGATAAAACCAGTAATCTTTAAAATAAAAATTAAATATTATGGTAATAGAGCACATGTAAAATTTTCCAATAGCCTGAAGAGCAATTATAAAATGGTGTAGCTTGTTATAAAAATGTGAATTCTTTCTACTAGCTTGTACAAATACTTACAAATTTTGTCAAAAAATAAGCTTTTTACATGTAACAAAAATTAATAATGAAATACTATTTCTTTTGGGTGCTGGGTCATCTGTGATTGGCCATCAACGGCCATGACCAGACGGTCCGTGAGGGCAATAATAGTCAACTGACCTAATAGACTATGTGGCACATAGTATGACTGCCTGTAATTTGTTGTAGAATTAAAATAAATCAATTGGTAGCAGACATTTGGCATAAATGAATGAACCAAAAAAATTAAAATAACCAAAAATATCAATCCGTCCGAAGTTAAAAGAAATATTTGCAAACTATAATCACCATATCAACTTACAAAATAATACACACACACACACACACACACACACACACACACACACACACACACACACACACACACACACACACAGAGAGAGAGAGAGAGAGAGAGAAACAATATTTTAAGAGTTGCCAAAATTGTATTTTCTTCTCACAGGTATGGTAATGTTTCTGTATATTAAATTGTAATGTAAGTTATTATGGAATACTTTTGATCAAATAATTTTTCATTCGATTATTGTGATGGCGTAGCCAGAAAAGGAAAAGCAATATATTTGAACACAAGGGCATTTGGGTACAATTCTCAAGTAGTGTCTGTGTATCTGTTTTACAGTTAGGAAAGTACTTCACATATTTTGCGTTTTACTACTTTCATGGAATCGACATTTGTATTGTCAATCTGAACATGTTTTTACCAAAATTTAAAAAAAATGTGATTGTCCTATGCTTATTACCTTGAATGATAATGGAGATTACACTGCAAATGATTCATGAAGTACAATGTTATAATACTATCCACTTTTTATAAATTCATTTCACCAATAAAAAAAGTAAAACTGAAATATTTGAAATAGAAGGGTTGTGTATTAACATAGAAATATCCAAAAGTACAATTTGTAATGGAAATTTTAGATGTGCCATTCATATATATATATATATATATATATATATATATATATATATATATATATATATATATATATACTATAGTAATTTATTGTGTTAGAAAAATATACCAAAATTTATTTTAAAAAAGTTTTGTTTATGATAAAGTGTTTCAATGTAGTGTTGGTGTTGTAAGTAGAACGATGATTGAGAACATGTATTCTTTTCATAGTTTTCCAAATAAAACGTGAAATTATTACTTGAAAATTAATAATTTTGGATACAAAATGATTATGAAAATTACAAACTGCAGTACATACGTGTCTCACCTTTAATTTTAGTACTAAAGGCTAACAAAATTTTGAAATAGGTAAATATTTAAAAGTGAGTTTTTGTCATGCAAAAAGAGACTCTACTACACACGTTTCTTTAATTATGCCTTTATATTCTATACATCAGTACATATTGTACATTTATTATCTCTTTCACTAAGATTTATATGGCGCTGCTGTATTACAAGACAGTTTTCAGATGCCTTAGATTCTTTCCTTTAATTATAGAGTAAGTAGATTTCTGAAAAAGCATTCAAGCAATAACAGACCTAAACAAAATGGAAAAACCACTTTAGAAGAAAGCATGCTCGTGAAAGTAATTGTGACATAGAATGGCATTGGATTGCTCGGTGAAATGTATAAAGTAATGCATTCGTGAAAAGCCTTTAATTTTTGCAATCATAGTTTATTAATTTTTGTATAATTTTAGCTTATTGTCTTTCTAATTTCATTATGTTCCGTTGCTTACTTTAGCTATATACTTTTATTTACAGTATATTTTGATATGCATTGTTGTTTACTGTTGTGATTGCTATGTTATGGTGCCTCTAGTTATTTGCACAAATAATAACTTGTAATAGTAATAATATGTATTTTAATATGAAAGCTTTAGAAACTGTTATACAAAATTGCAATTTTAAGGTTCATTTAAGGTGCTTAAACATACTAAAAAAATTTAAATCTTCAAGTGTTAAGTTTCAAATTCTTATAAAAAAATTATTAAAAAAAATTTATCTATTATAATTATTTCAAAATTTTAGTGAAAAATACAAGAAATCAGTATTATCTTTATTAATGATAAAGAAAGCATAATGCTTCAAAAATGTTATGTAGCTTGTAAAGATAAGTTGAGTTTTATGAAGTAAGTACCGTTATGTACCGTACTAAATTTTCTAAACCTTTGAAATTGTCAAATTATCAGCCAAAATGTATTTCAAAGAAAAGGAACTAGTAATTTTATGGTTGGGTATATCATTTGAGAGATTGATAAAAAATTAGAATATATAACTAGTAAGGCACTGCCTACTTTAATCACCAACCACAATCTGCGGCAACTTCGCTAACTTTGTATTCGGCCTCAGCTCCCACGGTTTTATTTTATTTTATAGGACTTGATAGTCAAAGTGGCTAAAACACCAGTCAGTCTAGTATGTATCTGAACTGCACACCTCAAGGTCAAAGCTTCAAGACTGTAATTACTGCAGTAAGTTCCCTTTCGCTTTAACGCTGATCGCATTAGTCTAACTGGAAAATACGGGCGTTGAACAAAAAAATAAATTATTTAACTGAACTATCAAAAAATTTTACTGTTCAAACACAAATATTTAATTATTAAAAATTAAAATACAATGAATAATGATTATTTGTTACTATTTTCATTGTAATAAATAACCTCATTTGAAATTGCATTATCGAAATCAGCTGTATGTATGTTTACTACACATCAGATATCATCATAGTGTTACTATTTCCATGCGGCATAATAACATTTTATGTTTTTTATATTTATCAAGTAAATTACCTGTTTCCAACTCCACAAAAACAACATAAAAATCTTGTCAAATGTCTAACCGAAATGTCAGTGTAGCAATCTACAGCTCACATGAAGTCAAAAACACCATATTGTTTTAGACAGTTCAGTTTTGCAATACTTAAAAAAATATTCATTTTATAGTTATTAATTCATCAATAAAATATCTGAATTCAACAGATGATTTGAGCCTATGATTACAGTAAGAAAAGAGTGTAATGATTTTTTTCTGGTTAATTATTTCATAATCAAATTTTTATTTAAAAATCTTAATGAACTATTACATAAGCCTATTTTTTAATATTAATGTACAAACTGTTTATATTTTTGGTTAAAACATTATAATGGTTTAATTGTGTATTGTTAATAACATTTAATTTAATTTCAGGGTTAAAGTAATGTATTTTATTGAAATTTTTTTGCATGTCTCACTAATTTAATCTAAATATTTAGTTAAAGAAATAAAAACATATTAATTGTAATTGAATCATTATAATCTTTTTCCAATTGAAAACAATTTTTCAAAAGTAATTTCAGTGCTTTTTAAATACACCGCTAAGGTTAGGTTTGTTATATTTCTTTCAACCCTTTTTTACACATTCTTTTTTAGTGCTGGAGACAAATAGTAAAAAATAACACTATCGATCTATGAATATTTGAAATATGCCAGCGTAGACTTGCTATTCGCTGACCAAATTAACTATTTTGTCAAAGAACCTAACATCCTTTCATTTAAAACATATTGAGGGCTCGTTGGTTGAAATGACTAAGACAGGTCAGTTTGCACCAGCACCTCAACAGCGTTGGTTCAAGATTAGAGTTACTGCTGTAAGGTTTACTTTTTCAGTTAATATAATTCTTTATTCTCATTATTCTAATGGACACACAAACGATGGAATTGAAGCAAAGAAAAAAAATAAAAGATCTAAATACTCTATTACCATTGAGTTGTTTTGTTTTTTTTATATTTGTCTCTGACTCTAAAATGCTAATCAGCTCCTCCTGTTAATGTGCTAGCCAAACCTTTCAAGCTCTTACGCTAAATTTCACTAATAATTTTAATCTTAATTGGCATGCAACAAATAACATTTACGCCAAAAAATTCGCTAGACTGAACTTATATTTTTTAATGAATAACTTGGTGTGATTCACAGATTTATTTCGTGCTCTTGCCGACCGCTATTTAAATACAGAAGATGTGTTTGTTTGTAAGTCCTGTGGCAAATCGTACGTTCACGCTAGTTCGCTGTGGAGGCATCGGAAGTTTGAGTGCAATAACATAAGACAGTTTCATTGTATTCTTTGTGGAATGAGGTTCAAACAGAAAGGAACACTTAAAAGTCATTATTTAAGTAAACATTATTTATGTAAGACTAACAAAGAAGTAGATAATAAATAATAATGTTGTCATTATGGTAATTTAAATATTGTTTTATTTTCCCTGCGATTAAATGCTCTGGTTGTAGATGGTATTGAGTTTAGAAGCAACGAATAATTTATTCTTTGCTTTCCAATTTGTGAAAACACAATCCAGTCTCTAGAAATACAGTTTTACTGTTATTTCTTTGTATTACAATTTTTAAAATGTTTTTGCTTTAAAAAATATTCATAAAGCTATACAAACTTACAAATTTTGTCTTATATTTTTATTCATAAATTTCAGTAATTATAAATTTCTTTTTCAGAAAGTGCTTTATCAGGGATAACTTTATGAAATTTATCAGTTTGACAGTGAAATTTAACCAATTTGTAATTAAATATAGTTGGAGCAATTGTTTCATGAACAAATAGGCTTATTTGTAGAAAAATTATAATTCCAGTTACCTATTAATATAAGTAATGCTGTAATGCTGTCTGTTGTAAAACATGTATAGAAAAAAAACTATTTACCCTAAATGTATTGACTTTATAAATCAAATTATGAATGTTTGTACACTCTAAGTGGTAAAATTTTATTTTTGACTTTGTATTTGATGCACAATAAGCAAAATTCTTTCAATAGTGAAGTAAATGAAGTTGTGATTCCTTGTTTCTCTTTTCATAAATACGAAAACCTCTCGTTAACTTGTGTTTTATACATACATTTTTCTTTTAAGCTGTATTATAAGAAATTTTTTTAAATTATATTAAAATGAACGTTTACTTTGTTCATTTGTTATAACTGATTCTGACGCAGTTATTTCCTAACAGAATAGAAAATTTCATAGACGTTATTTATTTAAATAGGCTGTCATCTAAAAAACAAGTCAGACAAACTAACAGTTAGTGATTGAGAAAAAGTACTGTGCAAAACCATACAACTTCACTTGCTGATGGTCGTTGGCAATCTGATAATTTATTTCAGATTTTATTACAAGACCATAGCAACATGCATTTAGTAACGGAAGCTGATATTAAGAGTTCTTTCTGGGTCTCCCCTTTTACACAAGTTTACACATTATTGTTACACACATTATTTGTACTTTGTATTGTTTCGTTAAATTGTAATTGTGAAATAAACTAATGACATGCAATATCATAATATGTTAATTTGTGATGCAGTTAAATTAGGCACATCGTTTGTGTAAATATTACAGTGACATAAGTGCAGTACTAATTGACAGCACACCGTTACAGCTTTTTTAAGATCAGCTTTTCTCTCATCAGTGAATCAGATCTACAAGAATGTAGATAGAAATCTCAAATTATTTAAGTAAAACTTGTAACAAATTAAATTAAATTAAAAGTACAAAGTGTTTAATTACAGTAGTTAACAATATAATAAATGTAATAATGTATTTGAATTGTGTAGTACAATTTTATGTTTTCTTACTTGGTAGTGGCTATAAATAACAGAATTGAGGAAAATTAATCCTTTGAGCAGTATAGACATTCTGGAATGTCACAATACCGGAACTTTTAAGTAGTATGGATGTGGGACAAATACAAGGTGAAAATAATAACCTTTTTGCTTATTCATTATTAAATTTCATAAACCTTTAAATATAACATTGTTGAAACTATAATAGACTCAAATTACCTTAAAACCACATTTTAGAATTTTGTCTGTCATGATCCATTGTGAGGAACTAATAAACTGCTCTAATATATATTTATAGACGACTAATAAATTCTTATAAAACAACTTGGATTAACAGAATACTGAAAACAAAATAATAACAGTATAAAAGATATCTCAAGAGTAAACGGAAGGGGCTAATTATATCCCAGAAGAAAGAATAGTTTATTATAAATCTCTAACTGGGAAGTAAATAGAAAAACATTACTGACATTAGGCCTGAACAGTTGTTTACAATATAGGTTTATAGTTTGTCACCAATATGCACCACTTCTTTTCACCAATTCTATGTCCTCTGTCAACTGATAGTCCTCCTTCCCTGAAGAATACACAAGCCAATTGATTCAATAACCAAAACACTTCTAAATTGAAGCTATGTGCTCTAGAAATGTTAAAAAGTAGCCATTAACTTGGTCAAATGATGTTCCAGAATGTTGCTACTACTTTTCAAGTAAATTGCTGAAGATGTACCAGAATATCAATATATACACAAACACCCATACTCATCAAAGGGTTAAACTTTAAAATTTATCCATGTTTGTATACATTCACCTTTCTGCTGATCCCTATTTTATTCACTACTTCCATAGTTTAAATTCATTCATTGTTTCAATTAACTATTTTTTTTTTTGTCATATTTACATGTTGATTTACAGTTTTTTAATATTTTTAAAGTGTTAGGCTAATTTTTTTTTTTAATTTGCATTTGTTACTTCAGTTAAAATAGTTTAAACTCTTGTTAAAAATACATAATGTCAAGTAACTTATTTGATATTTTACATTCAGTCAAAGGAGGCTTACTTGTGAAATTCAACAATAATATTTTCTTTGTGTATAGACTCTGTATATAGTCAAAAACCAAAAGGATCAAAGTAAAAAATTTGAATTAAAATAAAAACATAGCTGTACTGTATTTGAAAGCTCTGTATGGTTTCTGCATACTGAACCGCTGTAACATTCATTTTCTATTGTTAAGAAATTGAAAAATGCATAAGCAATGAACGTATAGAACGTGAAAAAAGTACATTATAATATTTTTCAGCACAACACGGGCAATAGATTGTTTGTGAATTTCACTAAGAATTATCTAAATGAAATTTTAATAATCATTTTAAATATAAAACTTTTCCATTAAATTGAAAATTTAATTATACAAATGTCTGAAAACTTTGACTCATGATTTCAAATCAGTTAGGGTCGCCTACCTGGACTATCTGGGGTCGGACATTTGGACATGGAATCAACAAAACTAAAAAAAAAAAAATTAAGATACAAAACGTGTCTACCATTCAACAAAACATGATTCAATTATTGTTTTTTAGTCTAATTTTATGTATATAGAGCCTATAGCATAGATAAAAAAGAGTAAGTCGGGGAGAACAAAAATGCAGTTACAGATCACCATTCAGATTCTGTAAATCTCAGTTTATAGCACTTACAGTGACAACTTGACTTTGTATAGCAGACAATTTGCATATATGGTACAGTTACAGCAAAAGAAGTAATTTGTTTAGGCCTACTTTACAACTACAAATCTCAAGTAATTATGTATCTCTTAGTACTTAGTTGACAAGTAACAGATCTAATTTTCATATAACCCATATTACAGTAATTCAGATGAATCATATAAATCCATCCCCAATCAGTGTCATACTGTATTTTCAAGTCTCAAACCAATGTTAAAAATTATGCTTCTTTTCAATTGTTGCTGGTAATAAATACCAGTACACAAAGCCGTCTCTTTATAACTTTCATCTATGTTCATTTCCTGCAAGTGACTGTTTCTGGTATTTATTGCAATTTAATTCATTACTGCTCATTAATACCAAACTTCCCTTTGTAACAATGAAATTTTCTTCTGTCACCATTTTTATAATTACAGATTTATATATTTTTCCTTATTTTTTTATTTATCAGTAGTTTACTTTATTAATAATTTATTTCACTTGTGACAAATGATAGTTCAAAATCTATTAAACTAACATTTGTTAAGGTAAGTTTTAAGTTAAGCTGTTTGTTCTCGATTAGATAGGTTTTATATTACTATATAATTCATTTCTTTTCTTTTAACTAAATCATCATTTTATTAAAAAGAAAATTTTTAGTTATGACCTTGCACAACAAAAATTTGCAGAAGTTAATGCTAGCGTACTGTATTCTTGAGTATTTTAAAGTATATTATAGCTTCTATTTAGTTTAAGTAAGCTCTTTGGTAGATTTCTTTGAAATGCTACAATATGTTTTTATTCATTTCAAAAAAATAAGAAATCATGGCGTAAAAAGTGTAAGTTGAACTTATCAACTGTTTATTTTAAAGTACAATACAAGCACATTGAAAAACTAAATGCCTATAGGTTACATTTTGTGGAGAAATGTACACTCTTCATATACAAGTACTGTTGGTCATTTTGGTGGCATCTAAAAATTTACTTTTCATGAACATTAAGGTGTCATAAAAATTTTTGTACGCATACAAGAAAACATTATATTTAATGCCTAAAAATGCTCTGTTAATCAAATTTAGGGTTTTGGGTGAGACAAACACCATTGTTAATTCTATTTTTATAAATTAAGTATTTTATTATTTTTTGTGAATAGCCTGTCAGTTAAGAAAATTATTCTGTAAAATTGTAACGTCTGTGGCACCAAATTTTTTTCAGCACAGCTTTCTTTAATTATTTTTTTGTTAAATTTTTATAAGAGAGAGTTATAATCTTTTTTTTTTCTTTCACAAGTAGGTTGTATAGCAATGTATACATACACACGGACAATTGTATGTATACAGCAATTAATTTAGAATGCAGGCAAATAAATGTTTACAACCATTGTTACATATTTTTATTTAAACATATTCTCTGTCGACAGGCATTTTCTACAATCTTGATGCTGCGCAGCAAGAAAAACTTAAATATAAATGTGAACGTTGTGACCGATCGTACACTTGGAAGCAAACAATGTTACGACACATGAAGTACGAGTGCGGGATGTTACCGATGTTTAAATGCCCTATTTGCACTGTTACATTCAAACAAAGCGGACATGTTTTAAGACATATGAAAAGAATACATCCAACACAATTACATGTTCATTTTAACAGCTTAACCTAATTTTATAATCTGAAATAAATTTGTTTACATATATATTTTCAAAAAAAAAAGATTTTCATTGAATTGTCCTTTCTTACTGAAATAATTTTTAACCGTAATAAACAAACATTGTTTCTGAAAATCGTAGGTAAATGTAGTAGTTAAGAATATGGTTTAAAATTATTATGGACCATTCTAAAACTGGTATCGTTGTTGATTCATTTTAAGTGAATTCATTTGTTATAATGAATAAATAATAAAGGCACATTAATTTCCTTCTTTATGAAAATAATGAATAATATGTGTTTTATGGAGGTTAATAGCCCATATTAACACCTCTCAAACATAATCCAGTTTAAGAATAACTACAAAAAAACTCAGAATATTAACAATTCTAACATAATTTCTTAAGATCTATAGGTTAGGCTTTGGTCATAAATTCATTGTTAAGTCAGAGCACCAAATAAAAAAATAAATATTTATGTATGTTGTTAGCATTGTTTAACTTGCATACATTGTTAATTCAGACTATCGCTGACAACTTGAGACTGACAATGTGTAAATAAACAGTAAATCCATGTTAGAAGCATTCGTAGAATAGTCCTTTAAGTAAATAATAGTTGGAATATGTTTCAGTATTTAGAATGTTAATATTAACATTGAGATTTAAACATAAGCCTTCCTTTTATACAGGTTATTTTATTTGTCAAGTAAATATAACAAAGGTTTTTTTGGTATGTGTATTTAAAATATTTAATTAATAATATTCATTTAATGTTTAATACAAAAATAATTTTATGAAAATTAATTTGAATCTGTTTACAGTTTACGTTTCAGATAACTTCAGTGAAACTGAAATCCAAGAAGTCCTCAACAATTGTTTCGATGGATCTTCGTTGGAGAAATTTACCTGCGCTTGTGGAAAATCATACCGACGCAGTCGTTCTTTGTGGAGGCATCAAAAATTCGAGTGTGGTATAGACCCGCAGTTTCATTGTAAACTCTGCGGTTCTAAATTTAAACATAAGTATCACTACAAAGTGCACTGCATTAACAAACACAACAGTTTAGTGATTGATGACAATTTAAATACAAAAGTTATCCAAAAAAGAGTTTCGATTCAGTTTCAGTAATTTAATGACAGTTATAGCTTAAAATGAAATTATCGGGAATTATAATCACGAAAAAATTAATTATTTTAATTTATTACTTAAAATATTTTATAACTATTTATAATTGACACTGATTATAATTTGAATACTGAATTCATGCGTAATGATTCACATGTATTGTGGTTATTAAGCTTATGGTGCAGGTTAATATGAATTCCTGCTGCCATACAACTACTTATAATTACCTAATATAAGTTTTCAAATATATCAAGAATGTCATTGTTAAAAAAGTTGGTATTTCAAATTTTCATTGAATAATTTGGATAATTATTTGAAAAGTTGCATAAATATTATTAGCTATTCGGACATTTTATATAGGTTCAAACAGAAGTATTGTATTTATTTAGAGAAAGCCACTACAAGAGTAGGTTATAAAATATGGCGGTATTTTTTCTTTAAGACAAACATTGAAGTGAGAATTTTTCACAAAGTAATTTATCGTGAAAAAGTATTGCTAAGCTTGTGTTTTGGGAAGATAAACCTTTTGTAGAAGTTCGTGAAACAAATGTGTGCTGTTTTCAGAAATTTTAAATTGTTGCTGGACCATAAACTAGCATTAAGTGTAAGTGAAGTTTCAGTGTTTTAAACATAAAACATGGAGAATATATTCCCGTTTCATGTTTTGCAGTTTCTTTTCTCAGGCATTATTAAGTTTATTACCAAAAGAAAGTAAAAAAATATACATAGGCAAGAAAGTCGTACAGTAAAAATTATATTTCTTGATGGTTGGGTCAAATCAACTGTATTTTCCCCCTTAATATTAATGTTAGCATAATAATAATAGGTTTACAGTTAACTTTATATTTGAAGCCATATAATGTGACATTTTCTTAAAGTTAAGTTAAGGAATACAATTTATTTTTTTATATAAATGTGTTTCGTTGTTTTAATAATTTCATAATAGATTTTATCAAATCCAAAACTTGTTAATTATAATTAGTTTAAATGTTTTAATAAAGTATAAAGAATATAGTTAAAGTATAAAAGTACATGAACATATCATAATATAATTTATATTTAAAATTACATGCTGTCATGTTGATGTGATAGAGTGAATTTTCCAAAAAAATAAATCATTGAGTAACATCACATAAACAAAAAGTTACAGCTTTCAAGAATACTTAAGTAAACTTGTGAAAACTTAAAATTCAAATTTACACCAATTTTAAAGCTGATTGAATGGAATAAAACCAAATCAACAAGCGTGACCCTGAAATTTGATGAATTTTTTTATATTCGTACAAAGTTTATGTGCCAAGTAAAATTCAATGTAATTTATTTATGTGCCATTAGTTGAAAACCCTTTTTTGGGGTTGTTTTTGTGGTCTTCTTTTCTTGAAGACAAACTCATAGGCTTTGTTTTAATGTCTCTCATAAATGTTTTTTTGCCATTTTCAACAGTCATGGGGTTGTCAATAAAACCTTCAGTGATAAGTTTTATTGATCTTTGGAAGTACTATTCAATAACCAAATTTATTGCAGAATGAAACTGTCTGGAGTTTGATAATCTAGTTGGATAAAAGACGTCTTAAATTTGTTGACACACCTGTAAAGAAAAAGAAAATTCATTGAACTCCAGATTGAACTAGATTTTTATAATATTTTGTACAGATAGTTAAAATAAGGTAAGGTAACAGAGTAAACAGAACTGAGACGTTTTGATCATTGTCTTTTAAAAGATTTTAAGAAAAAGACACTTCATTTATCTTTACACACTTATTTTTCTAAAATTGCATTGAATAAAAACACTTTGCTTTTGTTGAAATTATTAGTTAAAAACCCTTGCTTTTGTTAGATTTCTAAAAGATTTAGAAGTAGTCAAACTACTTTTTATATTTTTGCGCCTTTATTTTATTCAATCAAGACTAACGAAAACAACAAAGCTTATAAAAAAGCCAATGTAATAACTAGATTAGTACTTGCTTACTTGTGATCTCTGTATGTTTGAACTACAGTGAAGGTTCTTTTAGCGTAGTATCTGAAAAAACAAAAAAATTGTTTGTCCAAGAAGCAAAGTTACGTGAACAGCTGAAGCAAAGTAAATGGCTGGAACAAACTTGTTATTAATTTAATATTTTTTTCTTAACGTTCATACTTTATGCCAGTTGGCCTAATGAGGATATTAACAGAAATAGCTTGCAGTCTGTCTAACCTATGACCTTGAAATGGACAGTTGAGAGACTCAGTGATTTTAATTTATAATGATTTATATCTGAGTTTGGTGTTTATGGCTAATTTATCTTAAATACTAATTAAATACTAATTAATTAATTAAATGTCTAATTAAATACTGACAAATTATTAATTGTTTCTACTTAAAATCCACACTTTATGCCAACTAAACTACAGATTGATCATAAGATAATGGCGATAACAGTAAAGATAAAGCAGTAACTGAGTCTCAAACCCACAACCTTCAAATACGCAGTTCAAACTGGCCGGTTGTTTAACCAGACTGACCACTAAACACTAGGGACAAATTGAGTGCAATAACTGAGAGCTGAATTCAAAAATAGGAAAATACATTGAAATCAAAGAACATGTTCTAAAAACTAAATAAACAAAAAGTTAACAGCTATTAATATATGTCCCCTCTTTCTCGAGGGAAATTTAATTCACTGAAGTATCAAATTCTGAGAAAGTTCAGAAGTAATATAAATCAGTATTTTTATAATATATATTAATGTTTACACAATTATAACTTACGATATTTGAAGTTAATTAGTTATAATTTTGTTAATCGGTTATTTGTGTTTTATTGTTACTTTATGTATTTTTGTTTAAAAATGAGGGAGTATTGTGACTGTTTGTGTCTTTACTACAAAGACTTCAGGTATTCTACTTCATCCTATACGCATTGAATTGTCAAACGTTGTTGTTATAATTACACAGTGTGGTTGTAGGTGCATCATTTATTACTATAATTTTTGTAATTAAAAGATGCATTTTTATTAATATTATATTACATTACTACAATTACTCATCAGTGACTTAGGTGAGTATTTTAATAAGGGAATTGTATATAATAAATAGTAAAAAATCTTTTTTTTCCTTCAAAAAAAACCAATGTGTTTTACATTGTTGTTATTGTGTAAATGTCGAATTGAACAGAATGTTATAAAACATGTTATTTTAAGATAAATGCCATTCTAATTTTTTTTTTTTACAATTGTGTAGACAAACAAAATTTGCAATTATTTTTCATTAAAATCTGTTATTTGTGAAATTATATTTTTTTTTAGTGGATAATGTTATAATAGTTAACCTTTTCTGGTTCATTGCATTAATTAAATATGGTTCCATTCTTTTTGGTGTAGAGAAACATTTGGTTCTGCTGTTATCATTAGAATTGTTAGTAATATTAAAATATGTTTAATGGTTTAGCTAAACAGACTTGCAACGTTTTATTCGCTGAATGCACTTAGAAGTGCAGAACTTGCAGTACCAATGCTGGGTTTGAACGACTGTTCACTGACATACACATTGGGGCAAACAAATCCCAGCGAGTTTTGCCGAGTAACAAAATACAATGATTCATGCATTGCGTTCAGTGCAGTGCCTTCCTTTTGTATTAAATTTATTTACCTTTTGGGATGCAGTTCCACACTGGCAATGTACCAGCCACCACTGATAATCATTTTGGCCGCCTCGGTGGCCTAGTGGATAGTATACTAGGCTTTCACCCCGAGGACCCGGGTTCGATTCCCGGTGAGGGCTTGGCATTTTCATAGGCTATAAATCATCCCATCGTCTGCATTAGCCCAAGTGTGCACAATAGTCGAACGTTAAATACCAAAAAAAAAAAATCATTTATCTTTAGAATGCCTGTAGTTTCTTTAATTTTTCAAATTAACAATATAGCTGTTCACAATAATGGTATTTATTAAAACTGTCGTGTTCCAGATATTTCGTCTACTGAAGTAAAACAGATCTTATCGGAACAAATAGGAAAGGAATGGTTCATTTGCGGCACGTGCGGGAAGAGCTATCTGCACAGTGGCTCTTTATGGAGACATCAAAAATTCCACTGCTTAAAAGATCCGCAATTTCGATGTACACTTTGTGATGCAAAATTTTACCAAAAATCAAATTACAAAAGACACTGTATGCTTCTACATAAAATTGTTCCTTGATTTCTCCAAATAGTCAGTATTTTTTTATTTTAATTTTTTGTTTATTTTTATGTTACTTTTGGTATGTTGCACAGAGATACAAACTATATATAAAAATAAAAATATCCTTGAAAATTTATAATGATTATTTCATTTTGCCCAATTTTGTACGTCAGCTATAAAAGTTCTAAAATAATAAATAAAAATTCTTTTTTCTCAGAAATAGTATATTGTTCCAGAGAACAGTGTACAGTATACGTATTTTTATTACTGTATATTTATTCTTACTGTCAGGTTCATAATAATGTATACTTTTTTGCCAGGTACAGTATACGAGAGAATCACAGAATGAAGAAATGTTTCTTACAGGTTGCTGACTAATTTAAAACTCGTTTAATGAAATAGAATGGATGAGAAAATGATGATAGAATGATTACACTGAATATTTGTGTATGCTTGGAGTAACTGTAATAGGGAATTGTCAGATTGCTGCATACTCTATACACTAAATTTAAAATTTTGTCAAATCATGAGTGATTGATAGAAAATATGGAAGTATGTTTAAGAACATGATCATAAAGATATTTTCTATAAAAAGTTTAAGATATTACAAAAATAATTTTACTTGTACTTTAAAATTAGAATCGTCTCATTCGAAGTAGTCAACATGTGTATCAATACAGAGTTTCTGCCATGAATGCTTTTGAACTCCTTGAAATTGGCTGTAATAATTCCAAGGACCTGTTTTGATTTCTCGTGAATTTCCTCAGTGGTGTCGAATCAAGTTTGATTTTTACATGATTTTGTATGATATGACATCCAAATTTATGATATGATTTATACAACTTTTAAAGCTTGATTTTTGTTGTTTTTGGAAATATTGAAGTCGTACAGGGCAGTGTGTAAAGTAATACAACCAAAAACTGCCTATGCACATTATAGTATACAGTACATATAAACGAAAGTGTTTTGTGCAAGCATCCGCTAAATTAAAGCACTTTTGTCAATAGTTTTTCACCAGAAATAGACAAAAAACAGATTCACTACTATTTCTTAAATTTATCGAGCCACCCATAATTGGTTTTAAAGTCATTTTTGTAATTTTTTTTACAAAAAATCTTCGCTTTCTCACTCATTACCTCCCTAGAAATTATTGTATGCCTGTGCTTTTTCAATCTCCATAAACTCACTGAATTTCATTGTTTGTTGTTTACTTTCATTCACACTCGGGGTTGTTGATGTACAGTTTTAATTTCTCTATATTTGTTTAAAGAACACAAATAACACTGACAGCTTACGTGACACGCCAGATTATCGCGAGTGCCAAATTATACTGTACATATGTAATTGAATAACTCATCTACAATGTAGAGTTGTTAAATTAAACAAACACATCTAAGATCAATTTTTTGTAAAGTTTGAATCAAATCTGACCAAAATTTCAATTACTAGAGTGCCAACGCATATAAGCCCCTACAGTAGGTGTGCTGTAATTTGGTCTATTGAAGTGGTCGACAAGACCGAATTATAAAGAACTCAATAAAATACATTATATAACAATTTAGTTGTGCCTCATCAATAAAACTAATGGTCAATATTGCACTGTTGCACATGTTGTCAATAATTTTTCCAGTGCAATTCCATAACAGATGAGTTTTGTGAAAAAGTAGCATCGTGTATTTTAAGATTATATGTTCATGTCTTAGTTAACAGAAAGTGATATTAGTCACTTCTAAATATGTATGATACAATTCTTATTGTCTTCTTAATTTTTAAGAAAAATGGTTTAGGAATAATTTTGTTTTTAGTAATTTTTTTCTTACAACCAGTTATGATAAAGTCTTTATTTGCAGGTTTTGACACAACTACTATTAAAAATTGGTCGAATCCTTTCAACTTGGCTAAGACATCTTCATTTAATTGTTCCTACGAACACGCCTGCAAAAACTGTGGCAAAAAATACCGACATTTGACTTCACTCTCGAGACACACACTCCATGAGTGTGGCAAAGGACCGCAGTTTTCTTGCAATCTCTGTAGCAAGAAGTTCACACAAAAGTGGTATGTTCTGTTACACCTGAAGAAGGCACATCCTTTGGAAGCAATGACATCTACCTTAAAATAAATTAACTCATTTTAATCTGTTCACAAATATTTATTTATTTGTTTTTTTTTTAATAAATTAATGGTAAGTTTGTTCGAAAATTGTAACACCTTAACAAATAAACAATGTAACTATAATTTCAGAAAATTATTCATTTTCTTTGATATTAGCTTTCAAGATTTGTTTGCATACTACCATAGATTTATGGAAAATAGTGTAATAGACTAAGTGTGTTTAGTCCAATTAAGAGCCATAAACTTGTGACAATACTGAAATTAATTAACTTCAGTTGAAATCCATATTGTAAGTTTGTGGTAATGCGGAGTAACTATTAATTACCATCACCCCAAAAATTATAATTGTAAAACTATTGTGTAATGGTGAAACTTTAACAGACCCAATTTTTCAAAATTCACTTTATACATTTTGTTTAAATTTTAATCAAGATTGATGTACAACTCTAAACACTAAATTTTATTTGATTTAAATAGAAAAAAGTCTAGGTTTACAAAAAAAAAACCTAACAGAAGAAATTTATTATTGTTCTCCCCTCTTATTTCTGTAAACCATAACTTGCTTTGATTTCAAATTTTTGATGGCTAATCTTAGTGTGATTCTTCATGCCTGATCTAGTCTATTAGATTTTGACGATTGTTTTTTTTAAGTTTTTCAACAACATAATTTTTTTAAACATTACTTTAGTCTTAAAGTGCTATATTTTAGCCAAAGATAATTGAAATCATTAAAACCACTTGAGAAAATGTATGAATTTTGTTTTTTGTGTTTAACGTCCGACTATTGTGTAACTATTGGGCTAATGCAGATGATAGGATGATTTATAGTGTATGAAAATGCCAAGCCCTGGCCGGGAATCAAACCCGGGTCCTCGGGATGAAAGCCCAGTACGCTATCAACTAGGCCACCAAGGTGGCTTAGTTTTTTCTGATGACAGCCACTTTTAACATTTGGGGATCATGACGAGTAGAAGGTAAATTAAAAATAAACTAATGTATATTAAAAGAATCCATTGTGTTAATGTAAATATTACAGGAAGACTTTTCTGAAATAAAAGAGAAATTATTATTTATATTTTCATTTATTATTATAAAATTTGGCACCAGCAATATGAAGCTCAGGTATATTTAAATTTAAAAAAAGAAAGCATTTATTTCAAATATAAGAATGAAATAAATGTAATATAGATTCGTAATAAAATATAAATAAAAAATCAGTAAGAAAAATAATATAAAGGAATCAAATAATAATGAAGGAGCAGAGTAAAGAAGAGAATAAGCGTACTATCCATACTGAATCAAATGACGGAAAAGATGGAAATAATAAGAGGATGATAATAAAGAACATATAGGAGAAGATAGAGAAAATAGAGGAGAATAAGGAAGAACTGATGCAAAAGTATTGATTGAAACATGGAAAAGAAGGTGGATGAATAGATGAAGAAGATGCAGGAGTAGTATCAAGAAATTATAAAGACTACAGGAGAAATTACAGGAATGTGTTCATAAGTCCAGTATAAATAAGGAAATAGACAATATAAAAGATAAGATAAAAAAGGGGAAATTGAACTTAAAGAAGTTGCAACTTTAGAAAAACAGCTACAGATTATGTATGTTGCAAGTGAAAATCACAAGGAACATATAAAAAAGAGTTCTGGTTCTTCATATGATGAAGTCAAGGAAAAAACAGAATAAGAAGTAAGCATTCACATCAGAAAAAGAGGAAGAAGCAAGATCAAAGAAGAAAGAAGTTAGGAAGGAATCTTCCCCAGAAGAGGAAGAAGATAGCAAATCAAAATAAAATGATATAAAAAGAAACAACAGGTTACGGCACCGTCTGATTCTGAAGATAGTGAAGCAGAAGATAAGAAGAAAAAGAAAATTCTCAAAAAACACTGTAAACACATAAAGCGTAAAGTAGAGGATAGGGATGAATCAGATGATATATCAGACAATTATAACAGCACATTTACAAAGAGATCAAGGTTTTTAAAAAGTATTTGGTGGTGGAACTGTGCGTAGACCTGACAAATTATGAAAAATATTCAAAATTTGAAGGTAAGTACAAATTACAAAGTGAAGGTAGTAGTAAGTACTGTATTTATCAGTACAAACTGGGTAAATATCATTCTGGTAAACACCATTATGAAATTCAAGAGGACAATGTGTAACGATTTTTAAAGATGAACACGTTAAAAGTTTGTTATTTAGAGTTACATAATGTTGTTTGTTGTTTTTTTTTTAAATATAAAATATTAGAAGGTATAGGTTACGTATAGGCAGATAATCCAGTGAAACTGTGATTGGTGTAAAGAGAAATGAAACACAGACAGAGATATATGGTTATATTTAAAAAAGTCAGGTATTGTTAAAAGTAATAATAAATTGTTTGAATTTGAAATAGACTACAAAATCAGTAACAAGTGATACAATAAAGTCTGAAAGAATTTTGTGTTGTATTAAAAATCAACAAATATAGCACTTTGAATAAATATAAGATTAAATCTAACAAGAAATATAAATGGTTGGAACGGCATTTCAATTCAAGAATATTAATGATTGATAAATTTAAAACTCAATTTTTTTTTTGTGTTTAACTTCCGACTATTGTGCACACTTGGGCTAATGCAGACGATGGGATAATTTATAGCATATGAAAATGCCAAGCCCTGGCCGGGAATCGAACCCGGGACCTCGGGATGAAAGCCCAGTACGCTATCAACTAGGCCACAAGTAGGCTGAGCTGTAGTAGAAGGTAATATGAGCCATATACTTAATTGTGAGTTTGAGTGAAGAGAAATTTTTGTGAGAACTACTAAATTATTATTTATGTGTAATTATAATTGTGGCTATGTCTCGGCTTTGAACCAATAACCCTAGTTTTAAAAGTGATCACAGCGAGTAGAGGCTAAATTAAAAACAAAATAATATTTATTAAAGAATCCAGTGTTAGTGTAAATATTGCAGGAAGACTGTTCTGAAATAAAAATATTTATTATTTTATTTAAATTTAATTATTATTATATGTTAAAAATATTGTTCTCAAATGTACATCCTGTTGCATAACGGTGTATGTTTGCTTTATTTTATTTGAATATTTCAAGGAATTTGTTTTTACCTAAACATAAAAATTAACGTTTCATGACCAAGAAATTGAAACATACAGAGTTCAAATTAATCTTCATTTTAGTAAGTATACACTGAATTTCATTAATGTACTTATTATAAACTGTACTAGCATGTTGGTGTCTAATTTGTGGTAGTGTAAAGGCATTCCATATTTATTACAGATATAGTAGGCTAGTAGAATTATTAAATACAACTCATTTATTTATTTATAGGTTAAATAACGCATTGTTTTATTTATAGATTATTAATGACTTTATATTTACAGTGATAATAGAATGTTGTATTTTATTAGTGTTTTGCCGTTGATTGTTCTTAAACATTATGTTATTGTAAATTGATCAATTTTTATTGAAATCAAACTTTAAAAAAATTATGAAAATCATTCAATATAATGCAGGTAATAGTTTTGTATCTGTTTTACTGCTAATTATTAAAAATTGTCTCTACTTACAAATATTTTGATGAAGTATACAGTTTTAAACACAAATGTACTTAACTACCGATTAAGGATTGCTGCCTGACATTATATTGAGTGAGTCAAAAGCTTATATAAGTGCTTAATATGTGGAAGTGATATTACTGTTCTTATAGTTTAATATGCTGACATCCAATCCAACCTCTTGTTAGCATGTTTATAAATTTCGTGACGAATAACTTATACTGGATACATTTCGCTTTATAATTTTGACCTGAAATAAACATAACAGGTAAGAAAAGTTTTCGGTTCGCTCAAAGTATATGTTGGGTATAGCAACGGTTTACAAAACGAATTAATACATTACATCATCATCTTAGGGATTTGTCCCATAGACTTAGGGTACGTTTATGATGCAACCTCGCTGCTGGCACATGGCCACACTTCTCACATGGATGTCTGGTGATAATAAAATAAACCAGTCTTTAAATTGGAGCATTTATAGTAACAGCTGCTGGCTACTCGGTCTTTATCACAGCTATAATAACGAACTGATTTGATTTTTAAACCTTGGATCACCTAGCGTCTTCAAACTTGCTATATGATTGGTCCTTTCAAGGTCATCCCCACAAATCCAAAAATACTGAGATATTAAAAACAGATATTTTAACATACACTATTATTTATTAGTTCTGAGAATTAAGTCAGTTTAATCTTCTTCAAGACATTGTCCTTATGGTGTGATACATTTGTTTCTATTCTTCTACTCAGGTTTGTAAAAATTTATCTTAATTTTTTCTGTATCATCAACATTTTTTTTGCTCTCCTTCTTCGTGTGTGGCAATAAGAAAAACCACATGAAAGTAGATATGATGAACAACAGTGAAGTTTTTTATCAAAGACTGTTGGACATGCAGAACATTAGGGCAAGGTTTTTGTGGTGGTGCAACCAATCACCACTTTCCCACATAACTTGGAGGAATAAATTCTTTGAAGATGATATCTTGCTAGGTTAGGATAACTACAAAACCAACTTTCATCTTAGTAGCATCACAATTTTAAAGGAACATGGGTCTTTTTGCAATTGATCTTTCAGATATTTGTAAATTATCAGGTACAAAATTGCATGGTAACTTATTTCATGTGTAGTTTCGTTGTTATAGAAGTTAATTAAAAAATCTTGCCAATTGTACAATGATTTTGATAAATAGAATTTCTATATATAATAAAAAATAATAAATTTAAAAATTAATGTAACACATTTTAATTAGAGTATGTCTTAGCATGTAAAAAAAATGCATATTTCATAATCTGACTCCAGCAATAATGTTTTAATGTTACAGTGCGTAGTCCACAGTGTCTTGTTGATCAGTCACAATTGGTTATTTCAAAAATGGAAATTGGAAAGTCAAACAACTTTCAAATGTTGGAACCAGAACCGTTCGTGTGTGCAAAATGTAGAAAAGGCTATAATCATTTGTCTTCTTTAAAACGTCATGTTAGATTTGAATGTGACAAGGAACCACAATTCATTTGCCCATATTGTTCGCAAAGGATGAAACAAAAATCATATTTATATAAACATATAAGAAAATTTCATCTGTATGCAACCCAGTGAGTTATACAAAACGTTTATTGGGTTTAAGTAAAAATGGTGAGTGCAAAGTTTAAATTTATGCATGCAAGGTTTAAATTAAAAATAAAAAAGTACTCGTGTGGAACCCGAGGAGTTACTGACAGAAGTGAAGCTTTTGTTAATGATTTATTTGCTGATATAATTATTTTGAAAATATGTTTACAAATACCTTATTTTGTTTAAATTAATAAATATGTGAACCTACTTAGATATTATTTATTGTAGTTATATTAAAAGATCAGTTGTTTTGTTTTAATTTGTAATGATCAGCTGATTTCATTGAACAGCTGATAGGCTATAATAAGTTTCAGGTTATGTTGTTAAAAACTAACAATATTAACAGCAATTATTTAAAATGTTTATATTAATTTTGAAAGTATTATAAATGGTTAAAACGTGTACGTGTTCTTCAACTAAGGAAAAATACAGAAACCAAAGCAACACGTTTTCATATAATATGCATGTATTGTTATTGAAAGCAAAAATAGAGAGAAGGAGAAGAAATTTGTTCACTTGTTCATTCCATATTTCCGTTACATTATTTTATTTGGCAGGCTTTTTCTATTCACTCCTGTCGCCAAAGCTAGCATTAAAAGCTTCCTTTTAGTAACCAACAATAAATCTCCACTGTAGACTAAAAACTATTTTGTTATTATTATGGTAATCCTTAATAAATTGTACAGAAACACTTACATTTGTACTTTTTCGGTATGTTATTCTTAAAGGCTATAACAAAATTTTTTGTATCAATATCATTATTTATTTTGTACACAACTATTGTTTACCAAATGGTGTTTTAATTGTAATTTGAATTGGCAAATAGCATTACCTAAAGGCTAAACTAGTCCAAGGAAAAGCAAAATTCACCTAAAGTGAATATATAAGGTAGTTTTTAAAGGTGAAATCTTCATATGTAATTCTGGTATCTATTAGAAGTGTCTAAAAAATAACCGAACTGATTTTTCTAAGCATAGCATAAGTTCAAATGCTATATTGCCAAGTCACATGACGGCCCTTTCTGCATTCTTGCCTCTGATATGATTGCCCTCATATGACCCTGATATGACCCCTCAGTTAGATCTTTGTTCATACTAGGCTGTGCATGTGCTGCCTGTCAGACAAATGTTGAGTTTTAAAAGAGCTATGCATTAAGGTGAAGTTTTTTAGTGATGCTTGGAAAGTCTGCCACAAAAACCAATTCTTTGTCGAAACAAGCGTACGGTGATGAATGTTTATCATGGAGTCAGGTTTTCGAGTAGTTTAAACCATTCAATGAAGGGCAAGAAGAGACTGATTATGACCCGTGTCCAGGATGATCTTCTAACATCAGTGATGGATGAGAACATTAAAAAATCAGATTTAATCTGAAAAGATCATCGGTTGAACAGTTGTGCTGTCGCTGAGCTTGTCGGAATCAACAGAGAATCAGTTATTTGCACAAACATTTTAGCATGGAGAAAGTTTGTTCACAAACAGTGGCCAAATGTGTCACATGTAAACAAGGGGACTCTTGAAATGATTTTTGTGCTGATACTTTGAAATCTATCAAAAAAGACCTAGAACTCTTAGGAGTAATAAAATGTGAGGGATCAAGGTATTTTACATATGATCCAGAATGGTAAGCGCCAATCAGTGCCCCTATTCACCAAAAGTGATGAAAGCTCAGATGTCAAATCATTTTTTTTTTTTTTTGTTAACGTCCAACTATTGTGCACACTTGGGCTAATGTAGACGATGGGATGATTTATAGCGTATGAAAATGCCGAGCCCTTGCCAGGAATCGAACCCAGTTCCTCGGGGTGAAAGCGTAGTACGCTATCCACTAGGCCACCGAGGCGTCCAAGATGTCACATCAAAATAAAATACAATCTTCGCGGCTTTGAATTTTTGTTTGATTTTGATTTGAGATGTCAAACCAAAATTCAATGCCGTGAAGATGTATTTTTCGACATTCATGAAACTATATATGTAAATTGGATACCTGAAGGTCAAACCATGAATAAGAATTATTATTTTGAACTCATAACTACTCTCCATGAATGAGTAAGAAGAAAGCGACCTGAGTTGTGGAAAAACAAGTCATGGATTCTTAATCAAGACAATGCACAGGCCTGTAATGTACTGGTTGTCAAGATATTTTTGGCTAAGCATTGGAACACACACCCTTCTCACCAGAACTTGTTCTGTATGACTTCTTTTTGTTTCCAAAAGTGAAATCAGCATTATAAGGAACAAGATTTGAGGCAGCTGAAGCAGTGAAAGAAAAAGCGACGGAGATCCTGAAAGTTCTTTTAGAAAATGACGAAACACTGCTTTGACCAATGAAAAATCCACATGAAGCGGTATAGGGGAGTATATTGAAGGGGATAATGTTAAAGTTTGAAGAAATAAAAACAATGTGATAGGGTTATTTTTTAGTCACACCTCGTGTATTTGAATATTTGTTAACATAACTTTATTAAGACACACAAGAATGGACAGAATATAACAGCACGTACAGAACTACACTTATGTAATTTTACAAGGGAAATTGTTGCTTTCTTTGTATGTATTAAAAAGAGCTTTTTTGAAATATTGTAGTATTTAATTTCTATAATGGCATTTGAAAAAAAATTCAAAAACTATGATTAAAACCTTTATCTTATTACACTTTTTTAATAATTGCTTTGCAATCCATTCATTGTTTAAATTATTATTTTTTAAATATTTGTTTAACATTGTATTTTATTTTCAATAAATCTGTTTTTTCCAAATATATTTTTTCATTGTTGATGATATTATTATTACATTGTTTTAAAATAGGTGAGATTCTATATCATCAAATATTTAAGTATTCATTTGTAAAATAGTTAATAGATTAAAAAGAATTGTGTAGTCGGATGTTTGTGTTAATTTCAGATTTTATTTATATAACAAAAATAAAAAGTATAAATTAACACAATAAGACTTGTAACAATTAAGTTAATTTCAGTTATGGCGTAATATTAAACCAGTTTTCTGGACTAAAAGTGTATAAAAGAGCAGATTATATTAACAGAACCAGCTAATGTAATGTACTGTACAATACTGTAGTTTTCTTATTTGAATTTGTTAGTCCTGATTTATGTCATGCATTTTCATTAATAAAATCTGTTCGCTTATAGTTAAGTAATTAAGCCATATGCAGTTATTGTTTATAACAATTTTTTTAAATTATTTTGCTATGTATTTTGGGAAATACTGGTAGCTACTTATACATTTTGTGTGGGTACCATTTAATGGTTTAGTTGAGCTAAATAAGCTTGAAAAAAAAATGGTTTATGATATGAGCAAACTGTCATGCCAAATTTCTTCAAAACATTAGTTTAACTATCAACGCTGTATACAGGAAAAATTTACACATAAGAAGAAAACTATTCTTTTAGAGTCAATATACGAGGTGCAACAGTCATGTAATGAGACTGATGAGGAAAAAATTTAACTTAATGTTTTTAGTCGTCTGTAGTGTAATCTTCAAAATAGGACTCTTCTGCTTGTACACTCCAGCACTTCTGCCACTGCAGGTAACATTTCTGGATCTCTTCTTGTTGAATTTCCTGTAACAACTTCGTTACAGATTTTTTTCACTTGTTGGACATTTTCACTTGTTTGAAAATGATGTCTCCTGACCGCAATTTTGAGCCTTGAAAATAAAAACAAAGTCGCAAAAAGGAATTTCTGGTGAATAAGGTGACTGTCGTAGGTCTGTAACGCAGTTTGAGGTTTAAAATTGCAGTACATACAGTGGCAGTATGAGAAAGTTTTCGCAGAAATATTGATTTTGATTAACTTTTTGGCTAGTATGCATCCACTCTTTATGAACAATGCCCTTGGAATTGAAGGAACACACAAGCATGCATTTCACTTTTGACTTCGACATTTCAGCCTTTTTTTGTCTGGGCCCTTTGAACACCATTCCAAACTTCGATGTTTTGTCTCTTGATCATATTGGAAGATCCAACTTTCATTACAAGTGATAACATGGTTCAATATCTCTGGGTTGATTTCTTCTTGTAAAAAATCAGCTGTTACATTTTTCCATGCTTCTCGCTCTGTGAGATTTTTGGGAATCATTCTTGTACAAATTTTTCTCATATCAGATCTTCAATTATTATTTGGCAAACAGTTTCTCGATTGATGTTGACTTCTGCAATGATTTTTGTTGATAATGTTCAGTTGGGTTGTATGACTTTACCCACGCTGATGTCTGTCCAAGAGGTTGATGGTCATTCACTCCAGACTTCATCTTCAACATTCGTTCTGCCATCACAAATAATTTTATAAACTTGAGCTCTTGAAATAACCTCATTTCCAAAACCCCATAGACCATTGATTTACTAACATCTCATCCCTTTAAACCTGACTTCTCATATTGTATATTGAGAAAGTACATGTAACATTGCTGATGTGTTCTCCAATTGAATAAAATTTAAACTAAAAGACAGCTGTGTAATAATATTTCTACAACTTTATCCTTTTTATAGGTTATGTTTTACATATTTAATTTTGCCAACAATTTATGAAAACTTACTGTTTATTCTTACCTTCTTTTTGATTATCTTTACGATTATTTGTTTTTACCTATTTGTGACCTTTACTCGATATTATTAAAACTATTTCATTGATTTAATTGTTTTCTTAAAAGTGATTTAGTGAAATTTAATAATTACATAAGTATAATAATCCAATATTTTTCTTTCTAGACGCTTGGGCTTCGTTCGATCCAAACCGAAAATATATACGCATTGCAAGTGAAAACCAGTTTAAGTGCCAACATTGTGGGAAAAGGTATCGGTGGAAAAGTTCGTTGAAAAGACACGAAAGCTTTGAGTGTGGGGGGAAAGAGCCAGTTCACCAGTGCCCACATTGTGAGTACAGAGCTAAACAGAGTGGCAATCTTCGAGTTCATGTCCGCAAATATCACTCGGAACATTTGGATGAGAGTAGCCAGTTATCTCCAGTAGTTCATCAGTCTCTACCTGCCAGTTGCATTTAGAATACTATTAAAAATTCATGTATTTTTATATTATCAAATAATATTAAATCATTTGTTGTGAAATTAATGCATTATTTCAGATTCGAGGTGAAAATAGTTCATAAATTATTTGTGTTAAAATACAATCCTGACAATTCATGGAACAAATGATTTGAATTATTAAAAGAATATCTTATTAAAAAAATGTTAATATTTGGGCAGTTTGGAAAGTAGCTTCTGTTTGGTTATCAGTCAAATATTGCAGGAGTAAAATATATGTTATAAGGCATAAATTTATAATAATTTTCTATACAATTTCAAATTGTATTTATTTTTTAAATTACAAATTGTCCTAATAATCTAATCTATCACCTGGGACTGAAACCACCCTGTTCAGCTTGAAGTTCTTTATCATGTGTCATATTTTTATGTATAATGAAAGGTGTAAGGTCCATATCCAAGATATAAGGGTAACGATAACAGATGTTTCACAAGAAGCTCCTGAGTCTGTCTAATAAAGTGAGAAAAATATTATCATGACAGATATCAGGAGACACTGCACCCTGTTGTTTGTTTTGTGATATTTCACAATAGAATATACTTTTCGTTTCCGAGGGTTTGTCCATAAACGCTCTACATTTTCTGTAGCGACATCCACTCATCCACACTTAGAATAGATGAACAACTGATGCGTAACTTTCCTACCAGCGCAGCACATTTGATGTGCTCCTACTTCTAAATCTGGGCGGTAAAGCTAACATGCTTCAGTATCTATGCTAGTTAACATTAACTGTAATTAACTGTTAACCATAACCTGCTAACTTTAATGGCATTGTAGTTGCACAATTACCATTTAGTTTCCACTTTCCGGTCCCCAGTCCAGTAATATCAGTCACTAATATTTTATTTGTTGTCAATATGTAGTTATTAATTGCTAGTTGTTGTTAATAGGTAAAATTAATAGTTATTAAACACTGTTTTAATACAACTTTAGACAGTTAATTATGTTTTAAAACATTTTTTTGAAAATTTTACTGGATTTTTTTTTAACAAATATTGAAACCGTAATACACACATTTAGTGATTATGTAGCCTATTATGTGACAAAAGTATATCTTTGGTATTTGAAAAAGAAATAGTTTAATGATACTTAGAGCACTGCTTGTGTTTTAAGTCATTTTCGTGACAACTATCTTGAATCAACTATTGAAATAACTTACACGTTAACTGTTAACACAGACTATGGGCTGTAAGAGTTGGTTATACTCACATTACCAAGTTAAATCTGTTAGCAGTTAGTTTAGGAACTACTTACGGGAAATTTATCATTGTATTTCGTATTACATTTTTTCGTATTAAGCACAGACAGTTAACTGTTATTGTACACAGCCATACCTACTTCTCAATCTATGCAATTACAGAAATTACTTTCCAAATTTACCTTGTGTAAATTTGTAACAATAATTTGCCCTGAAATGTACCCTGTTGTGATACAATAGTTTTAGTAAAAAACATTTTTTAAATTATATAAATATATTTCATTGTCATATAGACTTAATATATGTATTATTATTTTACTTTTTTCCAGAATTTGCATACCTAAAAATAAAGAAAGACTTTCTCAGCACAATTTTTTTATAAAATGGTACAATTAGTACTATTTATTATTGCTAAGATTTATGTATTTATGATGAACATTTCTTTCTATTGATCTGTTCGTTGTATGGTTTTATGATCTGTTCGTTGTATGGTAGCATCTTACAATATATGCCATGTTTCCAGACGTTTTAAGAAGTGCTTCAACAAAGTTTTTTTTAAGTTGAAGCAGCTTTATTGATCTGTTGGCTGTTACTTTTTTCCGAATTAGTCTAAATAGCTTTAAACATAATATTAAGAATAACAAATCTCTACAAGACTTTACGTTGTAAAACTTACCTTCTGCTTTAAAAATATATTGTTTTAATAACACATTATATGTATAATTATGATCATTGTGATAGTTCAGACATATTTTAATTTATAATAAAAACATATTTTGTAGTAATATATTTTATATTCCTTTTATAAAAAAATATCCTTGTTCCATCATTTATGATTTGAATATTGAAGGTGTTATTACAAATTTATTTCTAAATATTTGAAAAAGGCATTCAGAATTTGTGTTTTACAGGGAAAATGTTTTAACTTGTTTACAATATAAAGAGTAATATTTTTTAAATTTTGAATATACCTTGTTGTTGAATATGTAATGTAATATGAAATTAACTTACTTACATTTGTTTGTTGTAATTTTTAATTTGGTTTGGGAATTTTAAGTATCTCTATATTTCACTTTAAGTAACTAACAGTAATTTTTTTGATACTTTGTTACACTGGTTACAGTAAAATACAACAATGTAAAATTAGCGATTAGTTGATAATCACAAAAATATGCAATCAACAAATTATTGGCAGCTATAAAAATATAAATAAACAAGAAAACAGTAGTAATAACGGTTAATATAATCAAAATTTAGATAATGTCATACATGTAAAAAAATATATGCATTTTTTTTTTAAATAATTTTCAAAACTAAAGATTCTTTAGAAAAACATTATCATTATGATATATATATATATATATATATATATATATATATATATATATATTATTGCATATTAAAAGGTTTCAAGTAAAATTTTAAGTATTTTTTTACTGCTGGCTTAGCCTCCTCGGTGGCCTAGTTGATAGCGTACTGGGCTTTCACACCGAGGACCCGGATTTGTTTCCCGGCTAGGGCTTGGCATTTTCATACGCTATAAATCATCCCATCGTCTGCATTAGCCCAAGTGTGCACAATAGTTGGACGTTAAAAAAAAATAGAATAGATATTTTCTTCACTTTTTAAAATTTATTTGCCGAGTTTCTTAGCAAATGTCACACCTACTTCAATATTTTTATTTCAAAAAAATAAGCCTATTGAATTAATTATGGCTGAAATATTTCTGTAGCTATGTGCGATTTGCTTAAACGCTATGTATTTTAAATTAAGTTACCGTAATGCACAATTTAATTATTGAAAATTTTAAATAAAAACTGAAGTTTAATTATTATAATTAAAATAGTCTTGTATGAATAACAACTTTATTAAATAGTTCTATATTATAGATAAAAATTAAAAATGTGTTACTAATAATATTTGTTATTGTGCTTAGAATACCTTTATGGAACTCAAGAATTACCTATGTTTCACTGCGACATGTGCAACCGAATGTACAAATACAGAGAAAACCTTGCTAGACACAAACGTCTCGAATGTGGAATTGAACCCAAATATCACTGCCATTTATGTACCTACAAAGCCAAACAGAAATCTACTTTAGAAAAACATTTACGAAGATTACATCCAGAATATTTATCTAATTTAGTGTGTGTATCGACACTTAACGAGCAAACTCCAATTGTTCCATTACAGCCTTAATTTTCTTAACAAAATTAATACTTATGTGTATAATATTTTTGTTTATCATTTTAATTAATGTTTTTTAAAAATTGTTTTGGATTTGAATTCAAATTGTAAATTAAAGAACATTACTTGTTCTGTTCAATCAATAAAATAAAATATCATAATTGTAGTTTTATATTTTTTTAAATTATTGAATATTCAAAATGAAATATGGGTTTATTTATATTTTCAAACAAATTTTCCTGGAAATAATAAAACTTTTCAATTTGATATTATTAGAGTTAATGTAAACTTGTTTATAGGTGTAATAAATAGTAATTATAACAAATTAAAATAAAAAATTGATGAACTTTTAATATTTCTTTTTCTAAAAATGTTAAATAATTACTGTAATATTCAAGATATTGTAATAGTAATAATAAGTTTTATGTTATTAAAAGAAAGTACTAAACAAAATTTTCAAATTATTGTATATCGAAAGATGTATCCTATAATATATAGATGCTAATATAAACAAATTTAAAGTTTCCTTTCTTTTACTTTTATAATCTATTTCTGTGTATATAATCTTCATATGGTTCGCTTCTAGGTTAGCTTTAAACATTACACTATTATAGGCCTACTTTAAGCATGATTCCATTGATATGTGTGTAAATGCATCAGTGGTTCAATTCTAGTGGTCATGTCATGCTTGCTAAACCACAGCCTACTTGTTATTACAGAACCTTGTTATGGTTTCAGAGTTCTCCTACTTACTGCAAAGTCATAGTGTTCCTTTAATGAACAGATGGTTTCATTTACACTTTCATAAATATACAAAGTGATAAATATAAAAATAATGTTCGCAAATCATAACAGGAATATTTTTGTCATATTTAAAGTGGTAATCTTTCACTTCTCTCACTAACCCAAATTTAAATAACCTCTATCAATAACCTCTAAGTTTGTGGTATATCAAATTAAAAATCATAAAGTGTACAATTTTAGTAAAAAAAATTGACTAAGTTGGCTCTTCCATTGTTCTCGAGACCAAAATAAAATATTTTTCAGTGTATCTAATAAAATTTTGCTTTATAAATTAACAGTGTTTTTAATCTTTAGTTTAACCAAGTTTTGTCGGTTAATTATTGTTTATTAAAAAAAATTGAAACATCTTTCTAAGTGTACCATTAAGAAAAGTTAGAATATTATCAATAAACTAAATTTATAAGGCTTAATTACTTAAATTGGCTAAACAGATTTTGCTTAAATTATTATTAATAAATGTTGGTAATTTTAAAAGAAAATAAATTTATTCATCTATTTTTTTTTCAAGTCTAGTTTACTGACAAGAAATATGAATCTTCACAAAAACCAAAATTGAGCTAAGTAACATTCAAATTGGATATTTTAGAATGATTGCACCCCATGTATTTATATTGTGTACTATAAAGTACATTTGACTTAAATACATTTATAATCAATAGAGCAAAATATAATTCTTCTGGGTTTGTAGGCAAAAAGAGCTTTGTAACTAAAAATGCTGAAAAATTTTTAAAATTGCCAAGATACAGCAATTTATTTTTAAACACAACATATTTTGTTGAAATCCATTTAGTTTTCAGCTCTGTGCACAGATTTTCAGAAAACAGGTAAAAACGTGTTTCTGAATTTAATTTTTTTTGTTTTTGTTTTTTTTTTTGGTGTTTAACGTCCGACTATTGTGCACACTTGGGCTAATGCAGATGATGGGATGATTTATAGTGTATGAAAATGCCAAGCCCTGACCGGGAATCAAACCCGGGTCCTCGGGGTGAAAGCCCAGTACGCTATCAACTAGGCCACCGAGGCGGCTCTGAATTTTTAAAAAGCTAAAAACATACACACATATCAAAATATAAGAATGATTTTTCACAGTCACAATATTTCCTACAGAATGATAGTAAAAACATATTTTGTATATACAGATCATAAAAGTAATAATTTTGTTCTAGCTCTTGAATATGTCAAACGTTACGAATGTAATGCCTGTGGGCGCAGTTATCGTCATCAAGAAAGCTTGTACCGCCATCGTAGACTAGAATGTGGTAAAGAGCCACAATACCATTGCAACTTTTGTTCATACAGAGCTCGACAGAAAAATCACCTGAATGCGCATGTCCTTCGTCGACATCTGGCCTCCAGAACAATGATGATGTAACTGCAAAGGAAATGTTGAACAATCTAAATAAGAGTTGTTATTGACAATAATAAGATTCAAAATATGTTCTTATACTGAAATTGTTAATTTTGTTATTTATAATAATAAATCTTTTTTTTACTATGGAAAAATTTAATATTTATATTCCTGTTTCCAAGACAAGTTTATCTTTTGAATTGATTTTAAAATATTATTTTAAACTTTCATATAGTTGTGTATACTGTTAATTGTATGTCTAACAATTTATTACCATAAAATTATAAAACATATTACCTTTTTTAATTTAGTTTAGGCTTTGCTATATATATCATGTAAAGGATTACCTTCTGTTTTTTTTATAATTAAATAAATATTTTACTTCTATGTACAAGGGTTTTTTCAACGTCCAAAATCTACTGTGAAATACTAGATTAAAGAGTACCTCCCACTATACCCACCGCCATTTCCAAATTCATAACGTCATTTTGCACTGAGTTGCAGACTCGTAAACATTGTACATATATTGATTCTCTTGCCAAATGTAAATGTCGAAGTGTCGTTAGTTTTCTTCAGACAGAGGGAAATAATGAAACATAAATTCATCACAGAATGAGCCAACTAAAAGGTGAAAACTTCATGGTTGATGGTTTTGTGCAAAAATGGTGCACACAAACTCTTTGAACAAACAAAAATTCAAAAAACACATTTTTTTTGGACCATAAAACCATGTTTGTGGTGGATTTCATGGAATGTGGGATCACCTTTAATGCAGATGTATTTTGTCAAACATTGACACGAAGATCCATCAGAACAAAAGACAATCCGTCTACTCTTGTGGAGTTTTGTTTCATGACAATGAACAACCACAATCTGCTGCCCTAACTTATGTATTTCCAATCAGAAGTTTTCGATTACCTAGTTTTTTCCTCTGAAAGATTTTCTGTATACTTAGCTCATTTTGTGATGGATTTCTCCCGCATTATTCCCTTCTGAAGGAAATGAATGATACTTCACAATTCGTATTTGGTGGAAGAATCCATAGATATGGCCATGTTTTTGATTCTGCAACTCAAGATGGTGTTATGAAGTTTGAAATGGCAGTGAGAGTTTTGATATCATCCCATGTATAGTTTTGCTTCCTACCACTCTACAGGCCACTTCATGGTAGATTTGGAGGTATTTTCGTGATAATTTTTTGCTGTAATAACTACTTGAAAACCTAATTGATAGACTAAATTATATTATTATTAATGCAATATCTCATGGGTATCATATAGTATTTTATCTAGTACCAACTGGTTTATGACAAAACAAAAAAAATTGTTTAACTCATCTTTAAAACATGAATGCTAATTGAAATTAACCACAAGACATGAAAAACCAGCTTAAAAAATGCAAACTTTCAATTTTAAATACATTTATTTTGTCTGTTTCACATGTAGAATAATAGACTCATTAACTTCTAGAATTTAAAAAAAATTGATGTTTTCTGTTTATATTGATATTTTCATTTTCAAATATTTCAACTGGATGAGAAGTTTTCGATTATGATAATGAAACGTTACAGTTTTAACATTTTGCGTATATTTATGGATACACCATTAAACTATTTTTTGCTAGTCAGTTCTCTGTTTTGAAATTATAAATATGTATTTCTACCGTCTGATTAATTGAACCTATTTGAATGATTTCAGAAAGTTTCGTTCATTCATATTCTAACTGGCCGACCTTAAATATGAAGATGTACCACTGCAGTACTTGTTCACGCAGTTACCAGTACTCGCATAACTTAAAGAGGCATCAGCTGTTTGAGTGCGGTAAAGCACCGTCGTTTCAGTGTCCGCATTGTCAGTACAAAGCTAAACAGAAAGCATCGCTTAAACTACACATGAAGAGAATGCACAACTATGTTGATAAGAATGCAGTTCCTACTTTGTCATAAATTTGTATTATGTTTTGTTGAATTATTTTATGAGTGTAGTATAAGAGATATATTTTCAATAAATCATTGCTATTCATTTACAAAAGATCCATTCTCTTACATCAAAATAACAGCAAATGTTAAATTTTAATATTTTCTTTTAATTTGTATTATCTTTTCTTTTACGCACAAAGATGTTTCGTTCTTTGCCAATCGCAGTCAGATAATCTGGCTATAAATCACAGTTTCACAAACACTTATAAAATTTACACAATATTTTGCTTTTTTACTAAAAAGAAATACTATAACCATAATTCAGGGTTACCGAAAAAATGTACCATGGTGTACATTGTTTACAAGTAAAAAGCACATGATCTCTAAAATCAGAAGTTTTAATATTTGTCATTGTGTTGGCCTTGGGAAAATGCAGTCGTTTCAATAATGGCAAGTGTACAGAAGAAAGTTCAATATGTTTTAGTTTATGACAATTTTCAAATAGGATGAAACAGAGCAGTGTTAATTTGTGTGTACTTATGGGGAATTCACATTAAATTTGTTTCTTTGTGCTATAACGTGAAAATAAATTTATAAAACTTTTTCAATAAACAAGTTAAAGAATATCATTTCTCTTAATGAAAACTAATGAATGATAATACAGTGATATATCCTATAACCAATGATAATAAAGAGATATATCGTAAACGACTTTTAATAATTTTTCAGTGCTCTTTCAAATTATGAATTAAATAATTTTCTAATACCTCTTTCAGTGTTTAAAGTTATTAAAAGACCTATTCAGAAGTTTTGAGACAGTCTGTATGCAGTAGCGATATGCAGCTATGTACAGTACTAATGAAATCATTTGATTATATAAATCATTCAAATAAGTCATCCACTAATCTACCACACTACTAATTAGTAACAGAACAAAGTTGAGTTGTTTAAAAAGTCAGACTTGACAGCTGAGTCTTTCCGGAAAAAACTGGAGTGTCTACGGACGGCCACCATTCATTTACAGTAATACTGATAATCCTGTTCCATAACGAATCTGCTGTTGGTACTATTCCATTTCAAGGATTTCATAATGCATTAACAACTAATCATCTGAATCATTAGTAGGTTTGTGGATCAGTAATATAAATTATTAGTCGACTTGAGACTTGTTGTTCAGTAGGCAGCTACTTTAGTTGGTTATTACATCAGTATGCTTTTGAGTGTTGGACGGTGAAAAGCAAGTCGAGATGATAACTCACTAGTTGTAGCATATTGTTATTTTCTCAATAAGCTGATGGAAGGTAAATAAATTAATTGTAAATAACCCAAACAAATTATGAAAATGTAGGTTATTTTGTAAAAATTTCTTTAAAATTTTAATTATTGCTTTAGAAAGTACATATGAAAAAATTTAATGAAATGTTAATTTTATTAAATAAAAATGATTAAAATTTAATCATGCAGGTTCAACATTGAATTTAAAGTATATCATTTTAAAAATGTATTAAATCATAAAAAATACAATAATAATAGACTGTATATCTGTCAATTTGATGTTAGACCACTGTTTCTTAGTATAAGTGCGATTTGTTCAGTTCCAAGATTAGTAATTACTAGTTAGACGTTACAATTTGATTATAAATATCAGTATAAGACTAATCTGTTAGTCAAATAATGACGTTAGTAATTATGAATTTGTCGAAAATAAAATCATTCGCAGTCGCCTGTCAAGAGTACATAGTAGTAGACCTTATGAAGTTTAGCACACAAGTAATTTTAAAACTGAAGTTCTGGGTTTTCTACTTGTTGGGCATTATGTTGTCGATGTACAATAAAGGCTTTACTCACTACAGTATGAGTAAATGAAAATAAATCTTCAATGTGCTTTATTAATTTATATTTTATCTATAATAAAAAAAAATTAAAGAACAAAATTATGGAACTTCAGGTTCATACAGTTTTATTCTTTCTCATTCTTATTGGTTAACAATTTTGTATGTCTTCTGAATTATAATTGCCATTTCTCATTAACCTTCCAAGTCATTGGCCAAACTTTATCTCATCTTTAAGATTCTCTGTGTATTCTTCCTAGATCTCCTTTGTTGATTCCACAGTGGACATTGTCTTTTTAATATTTATCTTATTTAAACAATAATTTGACTTGTTTTATACCGAATTTTCAATGGCAGCCTTAAAAAGCTCATTAAAAATATTTTATAATTTTTTGTGATAAAATTTGTAAAAACTACATCAGTTTGATTGGTTTCAGAGCACTTCATTACCGCATATTCTAAATGGCCTGATTCAGAAATGAAATTGTACTATTGCGGTACTTGTTCACGAAGCTACCAGTACCTGCACACTCTAAAGAGGCATCAGCTGTTAGAGTGTGGTAAAGAGCCTTCGTTTCATTGTCAGCATTGCACGTACAAAGCGAAGCAAAAAGCAACACTCAAACTACACATGAAGAGAATGCACAGCTATGTTGATGAAAGTTCAACTGTTGACAATTCTGCAGTCAACATGTCTTTGCCATAAATTGTAAAGCTTGTTAATTTTTAAAAAGATAAAGAAGTTAAACTTTTTAGTTCTTATGTATAAAACATTTTTTTTTTTGAATACTGGACAGTTGTTTACACACAATCCATGTTGCTACATCCCTTAGGACTCAATATACAGCCATTCCTTTTCCTTGGTTTCAGGAATCTCGAATACTGCTAGTACTGATTTATAAATATATGATTCATAAATTTACAAAGTGTCTTATACTTAGGTGGTAATGAATGTATAACTAAATTGTACACCCAATATATTTTTAGAATATATAGATATATATATATCAATGATTTTTATGTGTTTACACAATTAATTTGTGTGCGTGTGTATGTGTGTCGGTAACGCCTAAATGTTAAATCAGAATATTATGAAATTTGATGTCAGAGTCTCGATTAACCATAATTCTCATGATCGTTTTAGTGATTGGATGACAAAATAGACAGATAACAGAAATAGACCACCCATACGTCTGGAGATTAATAAAAATAACATACTACACTCTGTTTATAGTACAGAATGTTTTATAACTAATATTTTGGAAAATGTAGTAAAACTCTTTAAATTGTCTATTTAACTGTAATTATGTATCGTACAAATTTTATATATGTAGGTGTTCAATGCTGTAAATTATCTGTACTTAAACTTTTTGACAAGTATTCATATAACATATGCAAGAACAACGCATGCACCAGTTAAAGTACTCATGTAACTGCACATGATCAACTTATATGCTGAATGGTATTATCATAAATAGTGTGTGTCCATCTTTCAACAAAAATATTCATGCACTCTATCCAAGTTTGTTGACACTATCTGAAGTGTTTCTATCTCATTCCACTAGATGATAGGATCATTTACTTTTCTATTAACAATGTTGGCGTAGTGTAGCAATTAGTATCAGCTGCCTATGCTATAAATAAGTCGTGTTCAGTATTTTGTTTTGTCTATAAGGTTACTTTTATTATGTATTACAAATTATTTACAATGGAAGACTAAAAGTATCAGATAACAGGATTAATATGACGGTTTATAGAAACTGATGTTAAAAAGATGACGGTTAATTGAAACTTCTTTATTTTTCAGTGCTTTACAAAATACACTAAACAAGCACGATTGATCAACCATAATATTCAAAGAAGTCTGTTTTATTACAAATTCATTTATAGTTGAAAATATAAGACATGAACCTTTACATCATACAAATGCCAAAATAAGATAACACCGTACACCACCAGGCTGAAGTTGCTTCTCATTTAACAGACTAAAATAAGTATTTCCTGTTTAACAGTGCTTATCAAAATTTCTAAAAAAATGGTTACTTTGTTTAAAAAAATCCGTAGAATAGTGTTTTTAAATAGTCTTCCTTCTGTACTCCTTTATGGGTTATATGAACAAAAGTTTTTTATTAGAACCCTTTAACCGAATTGTTTGAAAAAGTAATAACTTTTCATATCGAGCCAAATGAAAAGGTTCAGAATATTTTGCGTTTAACTACTCTTCGTGTTAGTAAAACATAAGTCAATTTTTGGGTAGCGTTCGATTTTATTTGGGTGTACTATTTTATATGTTTTTTTTTCAAATTATTTTAATAGAAACAGTTATAACATAAACCGTTTTTCACATTTCAGAAATAACACAGTTTCATTGTTATGACTGTGGTCGTAGCTACAAATATAAGAAGAATTATTTGCGACACCAACGATACGAATGTGGTAAAGTTCCTCGGTTTGAATGCACATTCTGCCACTACAGAGCGAAACAGAAGAGTGTTTTGCAAACACATATTTTCGTAAAACATAAAACAAATATATAAGTTGTATACAGTTATAGAAGAGTAAATAACAACAGAATAAACACAACTTTTATTTAATTTTTTAAAAATAGTTTTAAAAATTTCAACAACAAATATTTGGAATAAACAGTTTTAACTAAAAAATTTGTAATCATTATTTAGATTTGAATGTTTTTCACTAAACTCCCTGAACCTTTCTAAAAAACGTAAAAATTCTATTTATGCCTTTGGTGTGAAATGATTTTCACATCAAAAAAAATAAATTGTTATTAAATGCTATTTATTTGTTTAATAGCATTGTAGACTTTCTGTTTGTATGTGATTTTTTTCTTTGTTATTTTGACCATTCAGACATTTCAAAAACTTTCTCTAAAGTATTTTCCTTAGTTTCGTATAAAAAAACATTGTATACACAAGTATGCAAATTAAATGGAGACTAGTGTTTCTTGCCTGATAAATCTATGATATATTTTATGTTTTTATTAAATAATTTCCATTGGAAAATGAGCTATTGGAGCAGCCATCATGGTACCACCCAGATCTGGGAACTAGAAATGAACATCGATGCTGACCCCTAAATAAATTAAAAAGATATTAAAATCTGATAATCATAAAAACCAAAATATATTAGTATTTCAGATTTTCAAAATCCATTGAAATAAAAAAAGTTAATTTTATGGTAATCAGGGTTAATTTTTTTATTTTCAATGTAATTTGGTTTACTATCAACAATTACTGCATTGTTGATTTCATTCAAAGTTGGCACACACATATCAATTATGGTAATTGCTTGAAGAAGTTTGTTCAGGTTGAGCAGATTAGACCATTTAATAATTTCAAAAAAAATGGTCCATTTCTATACACAGATTTTAATATATGATTTCACTGTCATAATCAGTATTTAAAAATACATAAATTCTTATTTGGATTTTTTAAAATTTTACTGAAATTATAAACATTAATTTTAATTGTGGTCATAAATAATTTTTAATGTAATTTTACAGTTTAAAACGAATGGAGTTTTTAATACTGGTCACATTGGTGCAGTCATATTTTTAAATTATTGTAAGATAAATAAAAAATAAATCTGACACAAGATAGCCATATTATTTTTTTTTAACTATTACTGTATATAGAAAACCCACCTTGGTGAGCTTTGAAAATGGTCATTGAATAGCCAATAGTTAGTAGAACTTAGAACTAACAAAGAAATAATTGAATATTAGTTGCCTGTATTGTTCATATATTTGTTAATAAATAAACAAATACTATAAAGAAATTATAAAACAACTGTTATTCAAAAGAGTGATATTAAAACAGAGTGGTATTAAATATACTGATATTGAACACAGCTGATCATTCCTGTTAATTTCTTATTGAAACTTTCACCCTTAATAAGTAGGCCTTAATAACAGCTAACGACTATTTATTAAAAAAAAAAATTGTAGGCTATAGTTTTTCCACAAATTGAAGACAAGGATTCCTAAAATAAGTCTTCAACCATCTATCTACTACTCATCAGTCTCTCAATTGATTTCCTTATGGAATTTTTGAAATTACAGAATGAATTAGGTGTGTCATAATTATTACTCCTCATCTATTGAAGCAGCTTGCATTGTTTACACCAAGTTATGGTATGAGAAACCAGCTAAATACTATACCTCTGATATTTTTATTACTTTTGTTTTTTTTTGCATTAATATAATGTTCATACTTATTGAAATGTCTCATATTTTTTTTACAAATATGTATTAAATAATATATGAGTTCTGTATATTTTATTTATATAGTAAAATATTGATAATCTGACATGTATGAGACGAGGTAATATGTTAGTTTATGAAATATTTTATATTACTTAGAGTACCGTTAAAAACAATGTAAAAGAATTAAGTGTGTAAAGAACAGTAAAGTTTTTTTACTGTGTAAAAAAAGATAAATTTTCTACAAAAATATTGTTTAACACACTTAAATTGTTTAATATTTCACTGTAAAACATTTTTTACTTTATTAAATTTACTGCTGTAAAAAGATAAAAAAGAATTATTCTGTTAATGAAGTGCTTTTATGTAGTTTACAAAAAATGTATGTGTGTTTACTGTTTACAATGTTTATCGTACGTTATAAAAAAAAATCATCAAGCATCTTCTAAGTTTTTATTTTAAATGATTTTGTTATCACCATCTTTGAAAAGTCTTTAACATTATGGCTTGTTGGAGTACCAAACATGTCAGATTATCAATATTTTATTGTATTAATATTATTCATGTATGAGGTATGTTTTTTTAAGTAAGTACCATTTTGAAATTCTGCTGCTTCAGTGGCCGTTCTGCACATTTACACTGAGTACCTATATTTGTTGGCTAGCCACATATACCACCATGGAAGCATTTGACTGTGTTTACGTCTGTTTTGGGGTATTTAAAATCCTTTAGTTAATTGAACATGCGGCTGACTGTGAAATATGCATTGTGATTCGTCTTTTTAGTGCAAAAGATTTGAAAAAGGCTGAAATTAATGGGTAGATCAGTGAAGGTTTAGAGAAAACACTAAGTAATGGAACGGTAAGAAAGAGCTGTTAAATACTGCCATACATTCATGATAAACAAAATTGCTGACCTTCTGTCATTACTAAAGACTTGATGCAGAAAGTTGATGAAAACGTTCAAGGAACAGACATTTTATAACTTCGTCTTTATTTATTGAGCTTTTTCAAGTTCCAAGAAGTTCATGAAATTGTGACTTTAATTATTAAAGTTGTGGTTTAAATTGTGCTCACGCTGGGTGACAAAAATGTTGAATGAGATGCACAAAACCAGATGCATCTCATTTTCCGTGAGCGATACAGTTGGTGATGATTTTTGAAGCCAAATTGCTACAGGCTACAACAAAACATGGATGGCTTATGTTACTTTGGAATTGAAGCAACAGTCTGTGGGAATGATAGCATTCAACATCAGAAAGTAAAGTCAAGCAAACAATTTCAGCCTGGAAAAATAAAGTGTGCAGTGCTTTAGGATATTATGACAGATTTCTATGAGGAAAGAACTCAAAAAACGGTTGTACGATTCGATAAGTACTTCCATATTGGTAGAAATTGTGCTAAAATGTAGGTTAATGTTCAGGTTTTTATGTAAAAATAAAATTATTAAAATGGTGTATGTACTTGTGTTTTCAATTTTTAAATGGTACTTACTTAAAGAAAAATGCATTGTATTTATGCATTGTAGAATGGCAAACTTCTGGCAAGGCCTTACCTCTGATATATTCTCCAACAAGTCATCATGACCACGAACAATACAGTAATAAGTATAGGCTTAAATTTTACCCAGTGAAAAAACAGCGATTATCCTAATTTTAAAAGTTCACATTCTTGTTTTTGTAAGCATACGTGTCCTGCATAACTTAAAAAAAGACACATTTACATCTACTTTTTCATTTAGATTGGCACTTTTTTCTTACCTTTTCTAAAAGCAATTTTTAAAAAATGCTTAATTCAGCATGCTTTTTAATAAAACTGAATACACAATTTTTCCTAACAAGTAAATTGCACCAAAAGAATTGTTTCAGTTGTGGTTTTCGTATTTTAGGAAACTTGAAGTTTGATTGCAAAGGATGTGGACGAAGCTACAAGTACAAAAACAACTGGTACCGGCACCAACGATACGAATGCGGCAAAATTCCTCAGTTTGCCTGCAGCTTCTGCCCTTACAGAGCGAAACAGAAGAGTTCCCTGCAGTCGCATATGTTACTCAAGCATAGTATAAGTCTGGATTGTAAAAAAAGGAAAACATTTACGTAATGCAGCGCATTCATAAATTAAACTATATTTTTTAGTTTAAATTTATAAATTTAAACTAACAATTAAAAAAAAATAGTTGGAAAAATACTCATATGTTACTCAAGCATAGTATAAATCTGGATTGTAAAAAAAATAAAAACATTTACATAATGCAGTACATTCACAAATGAAACTATATTTTGTACTAAAAACTGGAAAAATACTTTTTTTTGCAATTTCTTTAATATCGAAGTTCTGACAATTGTGAAAAATAAAAAAGAGACTTATTTAGTAAATAAAACTATTTCAGTTATTTATAACCATTCATTTTCTTTTCTTAAATAAGGTATAAAGAATAAAAAATGTATAATGAAATTAATTATGTAGAAAAAACATGTACTACAGATATGTATTTCAACCAGTATGAGATATTAGAATGGAGAAACTTGAATTCATCATAATTTGTTTATAGCCTAATGTAAACCCGCTTAAACGGCTGTCATTTTGACACAGTTAACAGTATTAGAATAGGGGTACGTTTGGCTAGGTTACTAATTCAGCCAATTAACTGCAAAATTCAGCTCAAGCAGTTTAGTAGTTTGTGATGAAATTTCATACAGTCACCACTCATTTTTAGCTTGCTACTCTAAAGAGTAACTTCAGTCATGGTAAACAATTAGTTATTGTAAAAGTTATCATTTTAACATAGATCTTATTTCATAGCAATTAATTTTTTTTTAATTATTATAGCTTATATGTGTGTACTTAACCACTTCTCCACTTATCCTGAGAATTTTTTAAAATGAACTATGCAGCCTTAAATACTGAAGACCCATCCACATGCATTGTTTTATCTTACATTTTGTCTGTTCAGCAAGATGTATCGTCCAAAATGATTGGCATGTACAACAAAACTGATGTGTTATCTGAAATGAATGAAGGTGGATTATTTTTTAAAAAGCTAATGTGCTAGCTGAGGCTTTGATTATAGTCATGACGTCTGTTAAAACTTCAGACGTTTTTGATGTTTATCACATCAGTCTTACATCGACTGTAGGTTAGTGCAAAACAATAATATATTCTTCTTTAAATCTGACCTTATAAAATGACAGGCTTGCACCAATGTCCAAGAGACTTTCGTAGCATTTATTGTGATTGGATTAGACCTTTTATTGTAGTTTTTCTTACTTGTTATAAGGGAATCAAAGTAACATAGCAGTAGGTTGAAAAAATCAAATGTATGCTGTTTTAGTAAAAAAATGTCAGGAAATAGATGTTGCAGCAACAAAAGACACAGTATATAGAGATTTAAAACTTTTTGATCTCTTTATCAAAAAGAGTTACTGAACATTGAAAAGTCAGCACGTTTGGTTGTCTTCTAATTTCATCTGTTACTAAATCAAATAATTTGAAATAGGTATCCGTAGTCATTCATAAATAATTATGTCAATCTTCAGCTTCACGGTGTAATTCCTGAAGCAAATTAATGTGAAAGAATTTGTATCTCAATTTTAGCAATCAAACTCTAGATGATCATGACCAATAAAAAACTTTTTAAATTTTCTACACACATTGTGATAGTAGACCTTCATCCATGATTTGAACAGCCATTTAACAAAATTAGTTCCAAGACACCAGCTAAAATGTGATTCGTATAGACACAGGTTTTTTCATTGGTTTTATATGATTACTTAACTAATAGACAAAACATAAGAAAACATTACCTGTGACACACCTAAGAGTAGCATCTATAAGGAAAAGAACTGAGTATATTTTTCCCCAAAATGTATCTTAACACTTTCAATAAATTCTGCTCAGATTTATCCTTTAATAACCAAAATATTGATTGAAAACTTTAGACTTTTAAAAACTATTGGCAAAAAGTTTTTTAATCTAAAATGTTGTAAATCTTAATATAGTCAATCAACTATGAAAAGTTATACATAGTATATTTTCTTGTTTAAAATGTATTTATTATTTTATTTTATTTTTTTCTGTTTTTGCAAGTTGACTACTTCTTAAAACCATTTACTGATTTTACTAACGGAATAAAATTACTAATCAGTTTTTTTTATACTGGGAAAGAATGAAATTTCTGGTATGCATTATGTTTAAAGTGGATTAGTGTACATACTCTGACAATGCCAGGTTACAACTTTATTATGAGTTAAGAGTTAGGTTAACAGTTAAAAATTCTATGTATTTATTAAAGCACTTCCGTGTTCACAATTTTGGACTGATTTGATTCTATCTTGGTATACAAATCGATTTTGCTAATAGCTTGGACAGATTCATATTACCCGGAAAAATCTGTCAACAGTTTCAAAATGACAATCATTACAAATGTTAAAATTTTTTAAATATTCTGGACTTTTTAAAAATTTAATTTCGCCTTCGTAATCAACATTAAAATATGCATAAATTTGTACTTTAATTTTTCAAATTCCATTGAAATTAAGAAAATTAATTTAATCGTGGTCACAACATTTTTGTATTTTCAAGGTTTTTAATGTATAAAAGGCTAATTTGTGCCGATTTTTAACGTCAATTATGATGGTTAAAATCAGATTTTTAAAAGATCGCAAAATAAAAAAATATTTGAAATTCGCGTCCATTATATAACTATATGTTGTATTTTTTTTCTTTGTTTTTTTGAACTACTGCACTACTTGAAAATTGCTGAAGAGCCAATATGGTTTGTACATCTAAGAGAGAAATTATTTGAATGGCTTGAATATATTTTGAATATTTTTGCAGAGAAAATATTTTGAATATATTGAATGAAAATGTTAGATTCACGGCAGACAATGAATCTAAATAAGCTGTTCGAAAATATTCTCAACAATATTTGGAATAAAAATAATCAGAACTATTGAGTATTAAAACAAAAACAAAAATGAAGTTTTTACTGCACACTAAAAAGTTTGTCACAACAATTACAAAGTTCACAAGTGAGTTCATTCATTCATTCAAAACTTTCATGTGTATCACATTATTTTGTGAATGTTTACGTATAGTTTAATCACGGCATACAGCTGTCTTGCTGACTTGGTGGAAACAGATTTCTAAAACTAATATTAATGAGCAACCTAAGTTAAACAAATATTTCGATAAGCAAAAACCGTACTAGTCCAAATTTATTTTAGTCAAACCGCACTTAGCTTTGACATATTACCCAGAAAAACTGTTTCACAATGGTGGCAGTTCAATTCAAAATCTAAACAGTAGCTTTTATGTAAATAAACGTTTTTATACTTTTTTGAACATCTGATTTTTAGTATTATACAGTTTATTAAATTCTACATAAATAACCATTTCAAATTTCATTTAATATGAAAATGAAATTTAACTTGGCACTGTCAAATTTGTTCTTTTATATTTTTAGTAAGATTAGGTAATTCATAATGTTATTTTGATACTGACTGCGATTGTAGAATCAGATTTTTAAGAAGTTACGATTTTTAAGATATTGACAACCATCACACCATTTTCAAAGGTCAATCAATGCTTATTCCTTGGTCTTACCTTGATTGTTTATTGATATAATAAAACAGCATTAACCATTCTCTCATCTCCCAGCAGCCTTATAGCCTCGATCATTTTAATTATTATTGGTTTTTTTTTGCATTACTAGAGTTCAAATTTTACTTGAAATGTTTGTTCTTTTTAAATAAATATCACATAACATTATTTTCTCTAACCAGCACTATCACAGAAGAAAACGATAATCTTAGCTATGAATTTTTTCCATAACATCTATACTTCCATACTTTATGACAATGAGTTTAATAAGATCGAGACATTGAATATAATAAGATCGAGGCTCAACTAAAATGATAACCTTTATCAGAAGTGTAGCACTCACTGCTGCTGACATCTTGCAGCAGGGTATTCAACTACAGTTAAATAGATATTAGTATTGTCTATTTTCTCAAATGTCTCCACACTCCTGTCCTTGCAGTTTGTAGCGGCACCTAGTCCAATTACTCGGACTTTAGGCGTTGATATTGAGCGTGCTTTTTAATGGCGGCTCTACCTCTAGTCAGTGTTAATGGAAAACATATACAGCAATAACTATAGTCTCGAACCTGTGACCTTGAGAGACAAGATCAGAGATGTAGCTGACAGACCTGTGCTTAACATCTCAGTTCACTCTGGTCTGTTTATACAGTGAAAAATTTACTGTTATTCTAATTGTAGAGATAAGAAACTTGTTTCTAAGTGTACAAGTTCCCTTTTATTAAATAAAGAGAAATGTACAGCTCTAGTTTTTCATTTTATTAGGCATTTTTATACTCATTTCCCCCCAAAATCAATTAAAAGAAATATTTAAACCCCCGGCTTGTGTTTTAGCATAATTTAATTTCACAATTTTTCTTGACAAATAAATTGCATTAAAAGAATCGTTTCATTGTGGGTTTCGTATTTCAGGAAACATGAAGTTTGATTGCAAAGGTTGCGGACGAAGTTATAAGCACAAAAACAACTGGTACCGGCACCAAAGATACGAATGCGGCAAAATTCCTCAGTTTGCCTGCAGCTTCTGCCCTTACAGAGCGAAACAGAAGAGTACTTTGCAGTCGCACATATTGCTCAGGCATACTAAAAGTCTGTAATTGTCAAAAAGGAAAACTTCTGCGTAATTAAGTACACTCATATATTAATATTAAACTATATTTTATAATACAACAACGAAAATAGTTGGGGAAAATTTTGCAGTTTCTTTAAGGTCTGATAATTGTGAAAAATAAAAATGGACTATTTTAGCAAAGAAATTTAGTAAAAAAAATTATTGAAATTACTTATTTAAAATCAGCTGTATATCCATTTTCTTTGCATTAATAGGTTATAAAACATATATAATGTATAATGAATTAAATATATTTGGAAGTAAAACATCTACTACAGATTTTTATTTCAACCATTATAAAATGAAGAAACAAAACTTTTTCCAGACTTTGGTTATGTTCATAGTCTAATTTAAATACACTTAAATTGCTTCCATTTTGAAACAGTTTTGAAATTAATCGAAAAATTAGAATAGGCCTGTGTTTCAGTTGTGTAAATCAGCTATCCTAGTAAAAAATTCTAGCTCAATTGATTCAGTAGCCTTTATGTGATAAAATTTTAAAAAGTTATCGTCTTGTTTTTAGTTTGATAATCTAAAAAGTTAGAAAGTATTTCATTTATGTCAAACAGTTTTTAGATATAGGCTACCATTTTAACAGAAATATTTTTACTTCGTAGCTATTAAGTATTAAAAAAAATTTTTGTTATTGTAGGCGTATGTAGATACTTAAATTTGAAGTAAGTTTTTTCACTTCTTCTGAGGTTTTTGTTTAGAATTACTTAGCCTCAAAATTATCATAAGAAAAAACTAAACACATGTATTTTCTTTATGAATGTAACAATTTCAAAAATAAACATATATATTTTTATATAATTTTAACAATTTCAAGAATGTTGGCCCAAATTAATCCCTTAGTGACCAAATATATATATGTATATTATCTGAATATTCTTGTACAAAAATATTGTCAAATTTTTTTAAAATTCTGCAATGGTATAAATTTGGAAAATTATATCTATTATACTGTATTTTCCCTAAGGTGAAGTTTTATTATTTATTCTTTTGTCAATACCTTTTGTCTTTTCCCAATACTTTCTAAATCATTATTTTGGAGATATAATTACCATAATCATGGATACAGTGAGTGCCACAAGTTTTTTTTCTGAGAGGCGCTGAAATTGAACTATTTATAATTTGAAAAAGTCATAAAAGAAAAATGTAACAAAGATAAAGCTGTTATAATTGTTCATTGCACTGGTTACTGAAGTTTGTGACCTTTCTTAGTGTTAGAATCACATAAAATGATTTTTACAGTTGATTTGAAAGAATATTCTACTTGTTATGGACAAGATGCGCCAGTCAGTAAACGACCTTTGTAGCCAACAACCAAAACAAATCATTAATGCTGCAGAAAAGTTATGATACTAGGTGTAGATGATTATCACCTGCATTCAGGTGATTTCACTGTCTTTGTAGGCAATTTAGTGTAGATCCTTCAGAGCTATAGACAGAAGTAAAAACTTTTTTAAAAAGTGAGAAATTTCCCCCTTCAAATGCTCCTGTTTGCTTAGAATGGCTTTCCAAGCACAATAGAGGGTCTTTTCTAATTTTAAATCTCACTGCAAAAATTTACTACATTTACAGCTACAAGCTGAATGTGCAAGAGAAGCTTTTCTAAGCTTAGCATTGTAAAATCAAAACTCATTTGGTTAAAAATGTTGCAAAACCTTTTTGGAACATCTTCTGGTTCCACTCATAGAAGAACATATTCTCTGTAAATGCTGATTTTGATAGTATAAGTAAAGAATTTTAAAGTGGTAGTTTTTGAGCAGTGAATGGTATTAAAGTGAAAAAACATGAATCTGTATTTGCTTTGATGATTTTTATTTTATAAAGTTTTTGTTCTGTATATTAAAAAATGCTTCAACCTTAAATATTTTTATGAATCAATACTTTATTTAATATTTGACATATATGTTAATACAACTACTTTACAGAATTCTGATGTAGAGAAATATTAAGGTCTAAAATTAATTATCAGTGGCATGAGAAAGGGTATTTTGGTCAAAAGGTGTGATTTTTGGCCTTCACACCTAAACAAGAAAATCCTGTCCACATACCTGTGACATTTACTAGAAGCATGGTTAATTTTCACAAGAAAATAACAAATTTGTCCAGTGTCATTTATTATAATAAGCACTTATTACTAGTAAGTCCTTCTAAAATACAGTTTCTGGTGTAAGTGATAGCTACTTAGCAATCCTGACTGAGAAACCTGGAGAATCACCATACACTAACCAAATATCCCCTACTATAGTCTAATTGTCAAAAGAACATCCCCGGTAAAATGGACACATAGAGATTCAATTCTTGGTAAAACATTTCTCATGATTACAAATATTTTTTTTCATTTTATAGGAGGCAGGTACATTGAGAATTCAATTTCAGTTTGTTGCTAATTTAATTGTGCTTTTGTAATAATTTGAGATTACTGCTGTACCACCAATGATGTATTTTATTTTTGAAGTGAAAACTTCTATAGGTGGACCTACAGAAGATGATGATTTGTTTCGAATAATGAAGAAAATTATAACTCCCACAATCATGAATAACATGTAAAAAAGCATCATGCTTGTAGTATAGTATTCTTAAAGTGAAATTAAATCTACCACTGACTAATTTGCATCTATCATGCTACGACCTTAGCTCACTGTTTTGATAGGCATATCTGTTTATGACATTAAGAAATGTGAGTTCAAAACCCATTGCTGACTTTAACTTTTTTCATGATTTTTTTGTGGAAAATTATGTGTATAAATGAATTCAATAATACTTATTTAAATTTTAATGACTGCCATTATACTACATATCTAGCCCAACTAGCGCAAACTTGTTAGAGTGTTTACAGTTAAATATATTTTTCATATTTTATTAAAGTGTAAGTTTATTAATTAACATTATAGTTATTAACAAATGCCATTGTACTGCATTCCCAGCCTTAGCCACAATTATTAGAGCATTAACTGTTGAAAAATACTGAAAAATTGATCTTTTATATCTGTATATGATGTTGGTAAGTGAACATTTTCTTTACTATCAATTGTGTATAATTTTGAAGTAGCATAATTGGATCAGTAACATAACTGGACCATACAATAAACACTGATTACTTTAATTTTTTCTTCTATTGGGCCATTTTCCCTGAATGCCATTTTTTTTGTTAATAAAGTACTGTAAGTATAAAATAAAAGTAAGTAAAATTTAGTTACTTAATAATAACCATATCTAATAACAAATTAAACAATCAATGTTCAGTTTTTTATTTACAAGAAATAATAATATAATTAAAAAATTAATAATGCTTGGAATAATGACAAGTTTTGTCAACAGGTAACAAGAATAAAACTAGTTTATTGATATAATTTAAAAACCTGCTACATAAATTTCTAATAAAGAGTGTAAGGAATTATTTTGTTCTGCATTTTTTACAAGACACTATGTCTTAAAATATTTTGAATGAGATTGAACCTTAATATCTTTTTACTATTTTTAGGTCTGTACGTGTAATAACTACATGTTGGTATGTAAAATTATATAAGAAATTACAGTACTACTTAAATATTAGCATACTATTTCCTAAACAAACTTCTTGAAATAAAAATTTTAAATTTAGGCTATACAGTGTTTCTTCAATTTCTGATAATTTTCAAAGTTCATATTGTTCATGTGTTAAATAGTTGGACCAGACAACACTGATCTACAAGACAGTTTTTTAAACTATCTTATGAAAAAAAAACATTTTACGTAATATTTTTAAAATACAGTATATATGTCAAAAATGATTTATCTGTTTACAAATTTTATATTTCTCAGTAAAAATTAATTATTGATCTTACAAGTAAATATTTGAAAGAATAGAGAATGGAAATAAATGACAAAAAAAAAACACTGCACAAACTCTTTCAAATGTTCATTTTAATTATTTAAAGTTAGTTTAATAAAGCATTTCAGTATCCAAACAAAACATGTTGATCATTATATTTAAAAAAATAATTAATCAATAAAAATCAGCCTTTTTTCTCAAAATCAACTTATTTAGATTGTTTTCTTTGTTTTTGTTTTCTTTATTCTCCACAAACAGCATTTATAGTATGTAAAATACAACCACACGATTAGTAATCATAATAAATATAATAATTAGTTTAATTACAGACATTAAAAGATAAAATATTTAGCAACAGTACACAGTAAAAGCTTTCAGAATTTACAGACTACAAATTTACCAAAACAATACAATTTTTAAATTTGATCTGCTGCATAAATGCACCGATATTATAATGACAGTAATGTATTAAATATGACGAAAGACCTGCCTTGGAAATTTAAACATTTTTATGTACTCAGGTAAGTCGTTATATAATTGAATTCCTCTATTTTCAAACAACAAGACAAGGATAATTCCTTTATCGTAAAGATAATATCGTTATTCCATGTATAATACCTAGGATCCTGTTGATGGTTATAAAATTTATGTAGATTTATTTTCACAAAATATATAATATTTAATAAGTAAATACAATTAAACGGTAATATCTGATGAATTCTGAACATTTGTTTACACGATTCTTGCCTTTTTTTAGATAGAAAGTAATTCTAATTATTTTTCCTCAATGGTAAAAAGCTGTTTGCTATTGATAGAATTTTCTCAGTAAATAACACCATAGAAAAGTATAGAATCTACAAGAGCATGGAACACCATCAAGGCAGATTATGCTTAAATTGAAATAAGATTTGTTTTATTACTGCAACTAGCTGTAGAGGCTAACCAGATTTCTCTAATATATAATAATATGTCAGTGAATATACATATTGCTCATTGGCCAGTAGTAATTATCACAGTATTATACTCAGATTACCCTGCTTTGGTTCTTAAACTAACACAACTTTTGAGACGTACATTAGCTCCGCATTGCCGAGCAGCTGAAATACTTTAACATTTCGGTGATGATGGAATTCTAATTCATGTTTTTAGTTTGTTTCTATATTTGATTCTTACTGTTTCATTCTTCAAGTCTCTGTAAATATTTTCATTACTGACATACCAAGGAGCGTGCACTACAGTCCTTGGTACTTCATTTTGAATTATCTGAATAATTTTGATGATTTCTTGTAGCAGCCCCAATACTGTGCACCCATACTGGTTTCAGTACTTGCTTGTACATCAGCAACTTCTTGTGTTTAAATTCTGACCCTCTTCCAACAACAATACATTTTCTTGAGATAAATTGGAATAAGATAAATTCATGGTTTTAAAACTATGCTAAAAAATTAGGATAAATCCAGATGGCAGTAAGTATTATTTTGGAGTTTCTATATTTTTTTTTTTAAGGCGAAAAGCATATTAAGGCTATTATCGCCTCCCTAAATGTAAGTGTGAGTGTAAAGTGTTAAAGTCGCAAGTGTAGTGTTGTAAGTGTAAGTGTTTGTTAGACTCAGGTACCACGAGGGATGTCTAAATCCTCTCAATAGGTGCAGCTAGTCTGCTTCCCCCTGCGGGGACCAAATATATATATATTGTAATTTAAATTTGGTATATGCTATACTGGCTTCAGTAATGAATCAAAACTGTCAGTGTTGGTTTAAAGAAAATAAGATTTTTGTTTATTTTTAATAATTGTTTACCATTCAGTTAATATACAGTTAATATATACACTTTAACAATTGCTCAAAAAGTGATTTAAGAGTTAGGAAGCACTCATGTTAAGATTCTGTGTCTAAAGCTTACCATGATGGCTGCCATTTTCTAATGGAAATGCATTAAAAAATAAAAAAAAGGTGTGTTCCAGTTGACTTAAGTAAATATATTAAAAATTACAGCATTTTTAAAATCTGCATTCTTTTTTTAAGTTCTGGTATTGTCTAAAAATACAAAGGCTACTTTAAATAGAAAGCAAAACAGAAGTTTTATTCTTTCTCAGTATAAAAAAAAATCAATAAATTTATTCTGTTAATACAAATCAGTTATAATCCCAACTCCTTTGTATCTATTAATATAAATAAATTCAGCATACATGTTTGGTTGCCTTATGATCTAGTTACATGATACTAAAATAATGTTTGTTGAATTTGAAGTGTTCCAGCACTGCATAAGAAACAAAAGCAGTTTTGTCACTAAGACTTGGTTACATTTAATTCAAGTTAAATTTGTTTTATTGCTTTTTCTAATTTCTTAATTTTGTTTATCACACAGGTTCAGAAGAAGAACCAAACTTTCCAGGTTTTACGTGCAACGAATGTGGACGAGTTTATCGCCAGAAAGGTACATGGTATCGTCACAAGCGTTACGAATGTGGCAAGATTCCACAATTTTCTTGTATATTTTGTAATTATAAGGCTAAAAGAAAATATACGTTAGAACATCACATGCTACATAAGCATTAAAATTTATAAATTTAAAAAAAATAGATAAATTGTATTTGAAAAATGTGTTTTAAATTATTTACATTGAATCCATTCTTATTATATCTTATGAACAAATATCTTGGATTTTTGATACAATGCCTATTTTTTTTTTTTTTTTTTTTTTTTATTTGTGTTATCTAGAGTGGCTAAAAAAACATGCGCTCTTCAATGTGTTTAGCGAAGTTTTTGGAAAATGAACTATTGGAGCTGTCATCACATTAAGACTGTAAAGTGGTAAGATTTGAAATGTGCACAGATCCTGACATCTAAAACACGATTTTGAAGGGAATTATTGTCTTAATTGTTTTTTAATAAGTAGGCCTGTGTAAAAAGGATGTTCAAAAAAATATCTGAAATATTGATTAAATTTAATATGTTTGGTTCCAGAAAAAATATAAATATGGATAAACCTTCTTTCGATTTTTGAAAAATCTTTTTAATGGAACCAAAAATTTTAAACCGTTTAGATATTCTTGTTTAACATTCTGCGTATATATGTGTTACAAGTTTCCTACAGCCTAAACAATTTTTAGCCATTTTAATTTAAACTCAGCACACAAACTTATTTTGGTAAAAAAATGTTGACAGCCATATTTTTGTAGAATTTACCTTTCCTTTTCCTTTGTAAATATATTTTACTTTTAATATTTTTATTGTTAAAGTTTGTTGTGCTAATGTGAGTCATTTTTTTGTATTATCCAATATCACCAATTAGTGATAAATGGTTACTCACTGAATTGCCTCAGCAAGATGATCTGAAATCTGCTCATATAATGAGGTGGATCATTTAGTGATCAGAATTCTCCACGGTTATCATCGATGTTTGAGCTGAGACAGTTCGGTTAATTAAATGAAGGATAATACAATTCAGATTGGTTGACTGACAGTGGTTTTAATGAAATTTTACTTTACATACCATGACATTTTAATTTTCTTGTTAAAGATAAAGGTATTTTTAATTCAAATCAATTTTGTTTAATTTTGAATTATATACACATAGTTACTTTGTATTGGTATTACTTTAATACAAATAAGTTACGATATTTATTACAAATGGAAATATAATTAAAAACTAATAGTAATTTTGATACAGTTCAGTCTATTAAAAAAGTAATGCAAACAATAAACATTACAAAAATTAATTCAGTAATGAATGTTAAAGGAAAAATCTAGCCATAACATAATGTCAAAAAACAAAAGGTAAAGGTAAAGAAATGGAGTGTAGAACAGGATGAGCTCCTGGGGTAAGCAAATATATCTAAATATTGTATTCAATTCAGTGATTGAAACTGCGCTGAGTCATTCAAAAGATCCACCGCCATTCATTATATAATCATCAAAAACCAACATGCATACTGAATGGCTCCTATGAACAATACAACAACAAAGGATGGATAGACAACAATAGGTAAAATAGGTATTTAGGTAAATAGGTAACAATAGGTATCATCATCAATAGATAAAAGCGAAATAGTTCCTCTTCATAACAAATGTTTTAATTTTCTCACACTAATAGAACACCAATCAATGTTACAATAATAAAGTGCCATTAAATTTATAACTTTTTATTTTATACTTTTCTTTTAAATCTACTTTTTTTAATATCAAAGTTGTTAAAAATTATTACATAGATAGTTCTTTAGTGTTTGTAGTTTTGGTTTTAGTTTGATTCAAATATAGCACAAAAATTGGTTTTGGTAAAAATTTAAAACGTTTTTGTTTCAAAATTACGGTCTTTAAAAATCTGTAAAGAAACATTATTGTACATTTAAAAAAAAATCTGATATTACCATTTCGAGAATTTAAAGTGCTTATTTGTGCAAGTTTTAACGGCTGATGAAAGCAGATTTAAACAAAAGATATAACATAAAACATGGTGGTTTAGGTTTGTTTTCATAGTTATTTTTGTAATATACAAATATGTTCATTAATGTAGGTTATTCATATTAATTTTTGGAAATTCACTTCCAGCACATCAGTGAAACAACTGTGTGTCATGATTATTATAATATTGCAGTAACATTATAGTTCCTAATTTTCATGGTTGGGGCAGCACATGCTAGACATTAAGTACAGTATTCTTTCACATAAATAAAAAGATTTGTAAGCTATAGATGAATAACCTGAATATAGATATTTTATTCAACAACCTTGATTTTCTTCAAATTTGAACCATAATTTGATAAGCAATATTTATTCTTATCAGTGAAAGAGTTTTTAATTAATGAAAAATTAACAGTTAGAGCCGTAGAGCCTAAATGAAACAAAACAAACTGTGATGGTGGTCATTACGATAGCATTAAAACACCATTAATTGGGATGTGAGAAAAATCTCACTTTTTTTTTTACGCTATTTTTTTCTATCAGTAATTGCTTGAAACGGTTCTAGTAGTTCCTCAAGAACAATAATAGAAATTTCTTCGTCATGGTGGTAAATTAATATCTCCTTTCAATGCTTAACACTAAGGGGGAAATGTGAGAAAAGTTACATCAGTGACGAAAATGTTTAAAAGTATTGTAAAAAAACTGTTATAGAATACATAACAGTTTAAGTTATGTCTACACCTGACTAGACAAGTGAACTTCTTTTATAGTGTTTGTAAGAATTTTTCTCAGCTTAATTTCATATTTTCACACAAAATAAATTGTCTTCTAATAATAATTAAGCTTCATTACAAATAGCTCATTTTCAGTCATATCTTAAAAGTAAAAATTTATTACAACCAAAAAAAATGTATACAAAATTATCTCTATACCTGACTAATGACATAAAAGTCTTATACTCTACTAATGCCGGGTTAATTGTTATTATTTTTTTTATTTGATTAATTACTGTATACAGTAGTGCCACCCCATAGCTTAATGACTCGATTATACCCTTCATTCTATAAAATTGGTCCTGGACATTATCATCCTAAACAATATTCGTACCAATGTAATACTCGCCCCTTGGTTTTTTTCATGGTAATTGGACCACATGTTTTCATCATGAAAATGGTGGTAAATGCATGTAATTAATACATGGCCTCCACAAGGGGAGTTCAAGTGCACCAATTACCAAGGCTTAGAGTTACTAATTTTTTTCACTTCATAAAAACACATTTAAAGATAAGGGGCCCGCTTCAGATTTTGGCCCAAAATTAATAACAAATATAAATTATAATAACAATTATTAAAAATAATAATAACAAAAATTATAAATGAATAAAGAAAACAATAGAAACTTCTTTTTCTAAATTACCTTAAGAACCAAACACTGTTTTCTATGAAAAGAATTTTGACGAATTAATTAAATGTGTGTAATTATTGGTAAAAACAATAAAACTTTTAAAAAAATATCTAAGAAGACAAGAAAAAATCTTAAACACATTAATATTTTGATGATTTCAAATAATAGTCTGCAAGGGCTTTGAATTGGCTATGAAAATCAGTTTTTAGATTGGACACTTCGATCTGCTGATTTGCCTGTGTGTGACTTTTCTTAAACATATATTGAAAGGAACAAATTGTACATCCAACAATGATGGGAATTTGAAGAGTGTTATTGAAGAGGAACTTCTTTGGATCCGACATAAGGAAGTCATTTGTTAGGCATTGCTATCAGTGCTGCTGTAGATGTGTTTTAGTTTGAAGAAATTAATTTGTTAATCTTATTTTCATTTGTTTTTTAAAACAAATAATTAGTCTCTATTTTATTCTAAAATAAAATTGCGTTTGTATCAAATTACGTTAATAGCAGTAAAAGTTTTATTCAAACTTAACAAAAGCAGTATTTTATTTCATCGGCTATATTTTGTTGCCGCCATTTTGTTGCTATACGCACCAATGTGTTAAAATTTTCCTACGGCATTTTTGGTAACTTTATTAAAAGCATGTAACATTACAAAATAAGCAGTTAATAGAAAATCAAAAGCGTGTTTTTATTTGTGGGAGAACCAATGTAATCATAAGGTTTCAAAATGCATTAAATTAAAAAAGTATAACCAATTGTCATTTTTGTCGCAACAAGATAATATCGTAAATCATTAACGTAGTTTGTATTAACTGAAGTATTAAATTGTTAATATAATTAGGAACTCTGAAAAAAAAAGCCTCAATGCATAGTTTTTCTAGTAATGTAATGTAATCCTTTCGCAAAATATGAGTAGGCCTACTGTTTACTTCCAGCAGCTGTTATAATACTGATGATTGTACAAAGAGTAATTCTCTTGGAGTGAGTGATATATGTACATATCACTGGGGTTTGAATTATGAAACAAAGCAGATCTACATAAGGGCCAATGTTCTATTTGTACAGTACATGACTAGCTAGTACGTGTTGTAATATAGGTTAAAGTAAATAATAAGTAATGCTGGTAAAAAGTAACAGATTGAAATAAAAAAATCTACTTATATTACTTACAATTTATTAAGAGTATTAAATTTTAAAAAATCCTTAGCACAGCAATTAGTAAAATTGGCCAGGTCTTGGGAGGGGGGTATTTGATTTTAATATCTTGACTTTGATTTGGCCTATTTAAATGTGTACAAATTGCATTACAGATAAGTAGACTGAGCTTTTATTTTGTACTAGCAAAATACACATAGTTATAGTACATACATTCCCTCAACATATTCAAACTCTCCCAAATCTCATCGATGCAAGTCCATGGGTGTTCTTCCAGTGGATATTCTTGATTACGGTTACCATGAATAGATGAGGCACCAGGGTATGGGACTTTGCTCTAAAATCTGTGTATGAAACACTGGCAGGCAGAGGTCAGTACTGTAACTGTTTTGTACACTTCATACACACCAGTATCTATGAGATTCACAGCCACATTCTTAGTTTAGTAAACGGCCTGCACAAGAATTTCTTGTGCATGTAGGAAAATTCCCCTTCAGCTCCCTCCAACAGTCCAATGATACAGAGTTTGCTAATCTGAGTCTACAAATTGTAACTACTCAGCAATGGTGAAGGAAAAGGAGGGTGCTATGGACAGAGAGTGAGGATTCGACCTCTCACTCGCACATTTTTTTCTCTGTCCCACTGATGTTCTTAGCAGACCATTTTCTAAGGGACTGACCTATATTTACCCTCAAAACATTCAGTATTGACATGATTCACATCAGCTGCGGTTTGATATTTTGTGAGTTCGCTAAATTTTTAAAAATTTTAGTTGGTAAATTGTGTTAAAACTAATATTGATACTAGTTTAACATTATATTGGAACTAGAAAAAATGATATCTCTGGACATTATTATAAACCTGATATATAAATAAAGAAAGAAAAAAGAAATGAAGAGGAAATTATTGGTACAGTGTATCTGATTTCTAACTGTTGGCCGAGCAAAAGAGCATTTTATTGTTTATATTCAGAACTTTTATCAGATGAAAAAAAAGTTCATTTGTTTTTTAATATTCAATTGAGTATTAATATATTTAAGGATCATTTTGTGAAATTAGAAAATAATTTATCCAAACAAAAGGCAAATATAGGCTGCAGCATTCCTTCAAAAAATCAACTTGTCCTTTAGGTAAGAAAATTTACATAATTTGTTAAACGTTATTTCATAAATAAAGCACATTTATATTTCTTGTTACAATTATTTATTATTGAAATGAATGAAACAATATTACGTTTTTGGTACCCTAATACAAATTTCACATATTTGTACCTTCTTACTGACAGTAGTGAGTTACTAAAAATAGTAGATTGTATTTCCATACTGTTTATTGTTTGACATAATCCCAGTTTAATAGCTTGAACAATTTCCGCTAGAATGCAGTCAAGGCACAATTTAAAATAAAATTAGTATTACTGAAATTTTCCTATTCTTGAAAATTAAGCAAGTGTGATTAACACTTGAACAGCAGGTTTACAAGTAACAATGCAGTCCTCTATACAGTTTCGAATCGAGAAAAAGCACATATTTTAATATTATATCTAACACATTTGTCAATCATATTTTTAGAAATATTTAATTAGGTAAATATTATTAATTATTGACGTTAATATAGCCGAACACGTTTATATTCATGTGAACCATGTAATTTACTTTTAAAATTAGCTTTGGGATTGCAAAATAAAATTATATTTTGTAATGCTACTAAAAATAATATTAATTTGATCGAAAAAATGTCTATTTACAGATTTTAAGATAAAGTACATAGCTCCAGTAAAAATAAGAACTACCTAATATTATCTCTGAACTTTGTTATTCAGTACCAATTTTTAATAAGTCCAATTTTTAACACTAATTAAAACTAATAACTGACAGGATCAAGAAAGTTATTGTTAGCTTATAACCAACAAATAAAATACTATCGAAATTTAGCAAGTTATATTTTATATCTTATTTGAATACTTAAGTGTTACAATGGTCATTGCATATAAGTTAATTAAAAATTTCTTTATAATAAATGTGTACAAAACAGAAAAAAATCAAAGATTTTGGATGATGTTTATTACACTTCGAAAAATCTTATTCAGCAATAGTAGGCCTACATCGAAACTCATTCATGAAATTTGTATATCTTGGTTAAATTTGTATATCTGTTTTAAGATAGAAAATATTATGAAATAGGACAGGTTAAAATTTTGTGAGAACGTAATAATTTAACTATTAGATAATCTACAAAACAAAAATAGTTTATCTATGAGAATGAACATTGAGTTCAGTATTCTTTGCCTTGTTGATTACATGATGTAATCGCTTGAATGTTGAAACTGAAACGGTTGTTATTATTCCGTTTTTTGTTAGGTCCGTTTTAGAATAAAATAAAATATTGGTTTGTGCGTGAGTGATAGTGTCGTTTTGTTGTTAAAAGTGTAAGTGGTGAACTTTTTACAAACTTTGATGGTGTGGTCGCGGTGGTGAGTCAAAAACAATATTTGACTGCATGTTTTAAGTATTGGTAATGTTATTATTTAGTGTCTTGAATCATAGGCCTATCCTAATCATTTGTAGGTTAGGTTACCCCACGCCTACATATAAATAGAAAGAAACGAATATAATTAACATTATTTTTGTCTTATTTTTAACGTAATTACAGTTTATTTTGTTGGTAATGGTTATACATTACTGGACACATTTTAACAAAGATGTTTGATGAGGTTTGAATTGTGTAGGTTAGCATTTCACTGGATTTTTTTAATTAGGCTTATGAGACCTTTGGTTGCTCAAAGAAAGAATCTAACAACACTACTATAAAATCTCGTGATAGCCTTATATTATTATTTTGCTAATGTTTTTAGGCTACATGTAACATAAGTTGACAAGTACATAGCCAAAAGCTTAATAATAAATACAGTTTTTGGTAAAACTGAGATTTTAGGCTTTTGTCAATTGTGCTAATTTTTGTACTGAAACGCTTTATTATATTTCCAATAATAATAATCCAAAATCTAAAAGTGTGGAAGCAACAGGATGTTACGAAAAAGTGACAAACATAACCTCAAAATGACTACAGCATGAAGGTGGCAGACATGTTTTTAATGGCAAAAACAATAAATGTGATATTAATAATTAAACAAACTTTATAACATAACCCAACTGAATGTTCCATGTTTAACTCATTGTTACATATATAACTCGTATTCCTTAAAAAGTACTAACCTTTATAAATAGTGTTATGGCAGATAGTATAAATGGATGTCAGAATATAGTTTTGTAATGAATGGCAAAAAATCATAATTTATCATACATTTGTTGTAATAAAGTTAATCTTCCATGTTTCAATTTCTCTCAGTGAAATGATATAGCACATATTAAAAGTATAAGAATTGTTAAAATCATGACTTTTGCAAAAGTCTCGAGAAGTCAGAAATACCCAGTATTTATGCACTTTTATTAAAGTTTTGATTTTTTGGAATTTTTTAAAATTAATTAAATTTGTTTATATTATTTTGTTATTGAATTAAGAGATATTCACCTGCCAGAGATTACATTTATTATTATAAGAACAATTTTAATCCATAATAATGACAAACGTGACCTAAAACTGACTAACGTGCAGAAGTAGGTAACATATTTTTCATCACAATAACACTCATTACAAGTTTAGAACCTTTTTTGAAATAGTAGTTATATACCCAATAACTGTGTCAGTTGGGTAAATACTTAACAACTAAGTCAAGTTATTTCTTAATTTTTTTTCTTTTAAGTTTATATTGTTCGTATTTTTAATAACACACATATAATTTATCATTTTCACGATGAAAAACATGATAGGCTATCTACTTTTATGTGCTTATCATTTTGAGGTTATATGTTATTACTTTTATTTTAATTTTTTTAACTTCTTGTTGTTTTCACATTTTTATATTTTGGATTACTAATATAGGGCATATAGCAGAGCGTTTTGGTGCAAAAAGTTACCAAAATTGACATTAGTGCATTTTAACTATAAACCACCTATGTAAGTGTTAGCCTAATCTTTAAATTAGTAAAGTAAACTGTTTAAAGACTATGAAAATGAATAATTGATCAACAGGCGTCTTTCGTTTGTGATTTTTGTAATGGTAAAACTCTAGAATAGCTTAACCAATAAGAAAATGTTTTTGATAATTTTTACATTACTGTAAGCTACTTTTTTTGATAAATGTGTATATTAATGGACACAGTTTTGTAAATTTATCTTCTCTTTATTCGACATATATAAATAATAATCCAAATTATTATTTTCATGAAAATTACAAGGAGTCTGAAATAATGGAAAAAACAAACATATGTTTCTCTCAAAACTGACAATAGTGGGTTAACAGCCAAAGCTTAGCAGTGACATATCTATCTAATTCACATTATATTTCTGAAAGTTTGTGTGTTTGTTATTCAATCACGCTTTAACCACTGGTCCAATTGAGATGAAATTTGGTATGAATATGGTTTAAGTATCTGAGATAAATATAGGCCTATTCCCGTTTTAAAAAACGTCATTATACTACTTACCCAGCCCAAAATAATTATTAGTATTTAGTTTTGTAACATGTGTTAACTGTAGTTAGGTTTAATTACTGTTTACTGGACATGATATTTAGGAACCAGAGATGGACATAGATCTAAACCAATTTTACAAATCTTAATCTGTGTTTTATTTATTGCAAAATTTTTGCTTTTAATGTAACATTTTCAATTATTTTAGTTGAAATTTTTTCAAAACTGACTAATTTGTTACTTTGTGTTGAATTTTCAATATTAAATGTAAAAAAATCCCTACACAGCTTGCCAATTGTAATTTGTAATATTACAATTACTGTGTATTTGTAATTAATTACAAATATTACTGTGTAAATATTTGTGTAATTACATTATATGAAAAAATGGTAAATATACAGTGTAGCATATCCTGGATTTTTCGATATTTTTGTTACTAAAATGCTTTATTATGTGCCCAAAAACAAGAATCCAAAATATGAAAGCATGAGAAGTATGATAAAAATCAAAAATAAAAGTGAAAAACATAACTTCAAAATTGCTACCGGCGAAAATCGCTAACGTGTTGTAGATCGGTAAAACAATAAAAGTACGTCTAACATGGGTTTTGGGTAATAAGAAACCCATTTTTTAAAAGAATGCTGCATAACCTGACATGGTTGTTGGGCCTAATACGGTGATGCATGAAAAAAACCTTTATATTTTTTTAAAAGAGTACTCCATAACTTAACTAACACGGTGATGCGTGAAAAAACCTTTATATTTTTTTAAAGAATAGGCTACTACATATCCTTACATGGTTGTTGGGCCTATCACGGTGATGCGTGAAAAACCTTTATATTTTTTTAAAGAATACTACATATCCTAACTGACACGGTTGTTAGGCCTAACATGGTGATGCGTAAAAAACTTTTATATTTTTTTAAAGAGTACTACATATCCTAACTGATATGGTTGTTGGGCCTATCATGGTGATGTGTGAAAAAACCTTTATTTTTTTAGGAATACTACATAACCTAATTGACACGGTTGTTAGGCATAACACGGTAATACGTGAAAAACCTTTATATTTTTTTTAACAGTACTACAATATCCTAACTGACATGTTGTTGGGCCTATCTCGGTGATGTGTGAAAACAAACTTAATTTTTTTTAAAGAGTCTCAAAACCTTAACTGACACGGTTGTTAGGCCTAACATGGTAATGCGTGAAAAAAACTTTATATTTTTTTTAAAGAATACTGCATAAGCTAACTAACATGGTTGTTAGGCCTAACACAGTGATCCATTAAACAAACCTTTATTTATTTTTTTAAAAGAGTACTCATAACCTAAGTAACACGGTTGACACGGTTGTTGGTCCTAACAGTGTGATGCGTGATCTTTAATGTATATTATGATTGCAGGCAAAACCGTGACGGGCTAATCATATTATATTTCTGAAAGTTTGTTTTTGTGTATTTGTTTCTTATTCAATCACACTTTAACTATTGGACCAAATGAGATTAAATTTGGTGTGAACACACTTTAGGTATCTGAGATAAACACAATACTATTCCAGTTTAATTGTATAATAGTGACTTTTTAATAATACTGTATTTTATTAAAATATGACAAGACCCTTTTTTAGAGTATCGAGTAGCAGAAATTTATATGTCTTGGCCGAAAACCATAAATCGTATAATACTCTATATAGAAATATATTAAAATGAAATGACTTATTCTGATTTTGAAAATCGACTATAAATTTTATTGCCTACATTATAATTGCAGGCAAAGCAGCAACGGGTAACAGCTAGTCTATCATAACTGACAAATAAACATTTTAATTTTTATGTTAACATATATAAACGCCACAAAGCTAATACTGTAAAATAGTGGATCAACCACCAAAACATAGCAGCAAATGGTTTTCATTAATTTCATGGTGGAAATCGTACATTTCAAATCTTGAAGGTGTTTGTACTTTCCTTCATCAGTTTTCAACCTCATGAACAAACTTATGAATTCTGAATCATGAATAACTTATTTTGTCAATGTAGTCGACTGATGATAAAAGTGAAGCATGTTTTCATGTTTTCCTTAGAGTCTGTATTTTTCTTTGAAATGTAACTTACAGGAGATACTTCCATCAGTTGAATATCTCAGATAGTGGATGTCAACAATTGTGGGGACACCTTTCTTTGTTTCAAGGTGTCCCTGAAACTGATTTATACATTATTGGTTTTGAGTAATTTTAAAAGAAAAAAAAATGAGTGCTCTAAAATATGTCGCTATCTATGGTATAAGGTTCATTCTTGTATTTTTGCAAATATCCACATAGTCAGCCGGTGTTTCATAAACAGTTCTATGGTTGTGTGCATTCAGTCATACATTTCATTTAAGTGTGACTCTTTTCCAGTTATTTTCTCTCAGTAGTAATGTTTATGTATCAGCTAAATGAAACAGTGCATTGCTCATAATAGCACTTTTATTATAGTAGTTTCAAACATCACTGAAACTAACAATTTTGTTTAAATTGTTACGAAGAGGTAATTGAGATTCAGCGAAATGGCTTAAGTTGCAAACTTGTTTGCAGTTTCATCCCATAAGTAGCAAAATCCATTGTGTGTTTTAAGATCATATATAAAAAGGTTATGTACTGAAAATTTTGTCTTGTAGTAGAGGGCAGATGGGTTGGACTTTGGGCGTAATAACAAAGATTGTAAATTACAGATATATGAGGGTTGTTCATAATGTAAGATTTAAAAAAAAAAGATTTTTTCCCCAAAAACTTGTTATATTTACATTATTTAATCTTTCTCTATTTTTCTACATAATTTCTATACTTATTTAAACATTTATCACAGTGTTCAACAAGTTTTTGAATGTGTAAGTCGTAGAATTTTGCCGCTTGTGAGGATAACCAGTCTTTAACAGCTTCTTTCGCTTTGTCTGTGCTGAAGCGCTTGCTGCTGCGAAAAACTTTTATATAGTGGAACAAATCGAAATTGCTCGGCACCAGGTCTTGACTGTATGGTATCCATAAGACTATCAAAAAGACTATCAGTTTTTGGGTTTCTTTCCCCATATGGGGTCTGGCATTGACGTGCAGTAACAAAACTCTCCATACACCTCAAGGCCAAATCACTTATTCTGGATTGCACGCCAAATTTTAGTCAGGGTAGCGGCTACTTAATTGATCGTTCTCCCTTGTTCCATAAAGTTGACTAAAAGATACCATATCTATCCCAAAACACTGTCGCCATAACCCTTGCGTGTTGAGTTTGTCTGCTTTGCTTTGACTGGTGATGTGTGATGCCATTACATTGACTGGCGTTTAGACTCTCATGTGAGAAACAATGTGTTTAGACTCTCATCCCCTGTGACAGTGTGTCCTAAAAGTTTATCAACTTCCTTATAATATCGTTCCAAAAAAACAAAAGCGCGAACCATTCTTTTCGTTTGTTAGGTCTCATTAAGCAACCTGTGGGAACCTATCGTGCAGACAATTTGCTAAATTGCAAATTTTCAGAGACAATTTTGTGTAAAGTTGTTCTACTCACATTCGGAAATTCCATACTAAACTTGAAATTGTGAATCGTTGATTACAAATCTTTTCATCCTTGGCATTAACCAAATTTTCTGTCATCACTGATGGTCGGCCTGAGCACAGTTCGTTATGAACATTTTCTCGTCCTTCATTAAAAGCTCACACCCACTTACGCTTTTTACTGTCACTCATCGCATTGGGACCATAAACTTCACTTATCTGTTGATGAATTCTTGTCATTGAAACATTTCTTGCTGACAAAAAACAAATCACTGACCATCAATTGTCTTAAACATTATGGACTGTCACTAAACAGCACACTGCAACAGTAACAATGCAAATGGCATGCCGGGAGTTGATAGGCATGCGTGTTTCAATATTCGTGCGACATTCAGTTACAATGAATTGGACCTTATTTTATAAACAACCCTCGTCCAGGCTCTTTGTCTTATCTTTTTTTTTGTAGCATTTTTTTATATGATTGTTGTACACATCTTTATTGATATGTTTCATTTTATATTTTCTGCAAACATCTCATTAGTCCTTCTTGGATCTATATAGAGAAACAAATGTAGGTCTTCAATTGTCTTCTAGAGTGTACCTCTCTTATACACAGATTACATATGGAATAACTGGGTTTTTGATGTCCAGTTTGACTCCAGATAGAGTTTTTAAGAAGATATTCAACAGTAATGAAATTCAACATTCAGGAGTGAAAGTAAAAATTATTTTAATAAACTTAATTGTTTATTTAGATCCTCCTGCCTTGATATCTTCTTTGGTTGTTGTTCATTTTCAGTTACTTCATCTAAGACTAAGTCTTCTCTTCTGTTAGTTTGTCATGAAGTTCTGCTCTGTATTTTAACCAGTGATCCACTCACCTATTCCTAACATTGCCATTAATGTTTCTTTACAGACTCTTTAGCCGCCTCTGTGGCCTAGTTGATAGCATACTGGGCTTTCACCCTGAGGACCCTGGTTCGATTCCTGGCCAGGGCTTGGCATTTTCATACGCTATAAATCATCCCATCGTCTGCATTAGCCCAAGTGTGCACAATAGTCGGACGTTAAACAAAAAAAAATTCTTGACAGACCCTAACCTTCAATCAAGTATTTACATTTAAAATGAATTTTAAAGAGAGTTTTCGACGAGAAGAAGTCTTATTATTTCTTAAGATCTTTGAGTTAAATCATAAGTCATACTTTTTACAGGTATTTTCCTTTCTTCCAACTACTGATTGAAGTTTTTTTTGTCTTTCTGGTTTTGTAACAATTTGCAATGAAAAGTCTTACTTGCAGGTAACTGCTCCGATTGTTCTTTTTTGTCTGTTGACAAAGCCTGTAACTTTTCCACCGACCACTTTTCTCCCTTTGTATCCTTTTCTTTGCTCACATTAAATTTTCGCTTTGTTGCATTCCCAATCGTCTTCTGTCACTGATGTCTTTTTTTTACATTTCAAAATATTTTCATTAATTCTATTATTGTTAATATTATCTTGAAATCTGTCTTCTATTGCTGTATTATTAAGAATAGTATCATCTGGAGAGTCTGCAGGATTTATATTCACATCGGTAATTATTTCCATTTCATCAGTACCAACTATTTGGTCATCTAGGTCAGCCACAAAGTTGAAGGATGAAGATGTAGGAGCTCATCCAGTGAAGATGTAGGAGAAGGCATCTGAGTTTTTTCAGAGTGATCTTCAGCTTCAATAATTACATTGTCATTAAGTGCCTTACGACTTGATTTGAATGTGTAATTGTGCCCGATTTCACAGGTCTTGGAAACATTGCAGTCTTCAATTCCTTCCTTTTTTGCAGAATTTTTTTTCATTTCTTAAACTGTAATCAGGTTCTTATGTGTTCTCATTTTTTTTTTATATCATAAAGTTCCTGTAAGTGTTCAACGGCATTAAGAACTGTAGTCTCACAAATATTTAAATTTAAAGGAAGATTTTGTTAATCTGTCAGAACAAGTACTAGAATCGTTCAAGTTTTACTCATCGGATATCTGAATTAAATCACCATTTTCATCGATAATGGTTGGTAGCGTAAACTTGGTCGATTTTGATAGTTTTGTAGACTTGGTATTTTTTTCTTCATTGTACTAAATATTTCTAGATTTTTCGAGTTGTAATATTTTTTTTTGTTCTTAATGACATTTTGAAGCTGAAAAGAAACAAAATGGAATTAGTGGTCAGTAAAGAAAATAATATCAACTATTTGACTCCTAAAATTTTCACATTAAAAAGTTTTGATTTAAACAAACCACAGAACTTCTAGCAACGCTCTGAAAGCAAACCTCATAGCAAAACACATAAATTGCAGATTTCTTTTGAAGGTTATTTTTATATTATATAAAACAAATATGGTAATTTTTGCTATGAAATATCAATTATTGTACTACTTGCATGTCATTTGGTATAGAACATGTATGCGAAAATTTAAGATACTAATTTGCAAACAAGAAACACTAAACTCTGCACATGGGAATGAAAGTTGAATTGAGATGAGGCTGCCACTACTTGGTGTTACTAGGTTGACAAAACAAATTTCCCTCTTAAAATATGTGTGGTTTTGTTTTTCCCTTTTCCTCAGTCTTTACTAATTTTGCTAACAAGGATTTTATCAACTGTGCAGGCACCAAAAACCTACACAACAATATAAAAATCACAAAACTCACATTTTGGAGTTTCGTTTTTTGTTAATTATGCCGACGATAGTTTTTTTGTAAAAAATGTCACGTTAGGGACAAAAACAATTGTTGAAAATGCCATGCGATAAAGTGAAATAAAAAATATGTCCAAATTCCAAGCCAAACTTTTAAAAAGAGACAAATTGCAAATTTAACTGCAATTTTTAGCCGCTTCCATACTTTCATTTGAACTGTAGAACAAATTACAATGAACTAACAACTTGACAATAGAGAGTGATACTACTTTTGAGATCTTGGTAAATTTAGCATGCTTTATAGACTACATTGTAAATGGTAATGACATAAAATAGTTCTCTTGATGAAAATTGCACAAATTTTTAACATAGCTAGAGAGAAGAAGGTTAGATTTTAAAATTTCCTCGAAGCCAGATTTAAAAATTTCGAATACGATTTTTTTAAATAAAATATTTACCGAAGATTATATGCCCCTACCTATTCGTATGAGTTATTATTAAATTGAACATCATATATAGTTTAATGTAATTTCATTGTTTTACTGTTTTAACTGCTGGATATGGGGAGAAATTAAAACTCATTTAAAAGTTTCTTTGATACTCAATAATTTATTAAAATTGAAGCTAAAGCGAGAGTAGTCATAAGACTTTTTGATTACAAGGTATCAATAAAAATCACTGTGCCATAAACTGTTTTGTAAAAATGTTGGTACTATTTCATGCAGGTAATGTATAGGGCTGTTTTCAGAAAAAACAAAAAAAAAAAAAAAAATTATGCTGTATTTTAAGAAATAAAAGTCGTATGATAAGCCTTTGCAATTAATTCTACCTGAAAATGTGTTGTAGAAATATACCAACTTACGTTATTCATTTAAAATCTCACTGTGTAGGCTACCCATAAAAATGTTTTAATGTGTAGGTCTATATTTCAACATAATAATGGAGTACCTAACTGATAAACAAAGTCTGTATTTTAAATTGTTAAATTCAAACAAATATTTGTTGAAGTTTATAGCATCACCATAATATATATTTTCTTTGTGCAGGTTTTTTATTTTTTTATTTCTGTTTATTTGGAAGTTATAAATTTTGCTTACAAACATGTTTAAGGTAGGTTAAGCCTTACACACTTTTAAAATGAAATGATCCAGCCCAGTCTAGGTATGTAATATTTACATAACCTTCATAGTTTTAATGGTTTAAAATTTCTTCTCTACAAACAGTGGTCATTACTGTCATTTCCTTTTCACCAACACTGATTAACAAGGTCTAACAAAACCTATAAATTTAATGACAAAGCCTATACATTTAATAACATAACCTAAAAATTTAATAACAAAACCTATAAATTTAATAACAAAGCCTACATATATATTTAATATTAATTGGAAAGGATTGTTTACATTTATCTTATAGTTGAAGTTAGGGCCAAATTTTTGGCAGAAACAGAGAACTCTGTGTATTTTGTGGTTTTACCTGAAGCACATCCTTTTTCTTTGTTCATGGTTTTGAAGAACAAACATGACCATTTTTAGGTTCTTTGTACAGTATTTCCTAATCGAACCAGTTGATCAAATTAAACATACTGCAAACCAGTATCTTAATACTGTTGCCTGTAATTTCATAACAGTCGAAAATTAGAACATATTTGCATTAACAAAAATAATATGTTTTTATCCTTCATTGCAATTCTTGTAGATCATCAAACTTAAATTTGTATAGGACCATAGCTACATGTAGGCTACTGTAAAAATGAATTTTACAACATTTAATAAGAGTAGAAGTTATATAATGAACTTTCATAAAGTTGTTGACAAATAGACGGATTCAAAACCATATCTGTTTTTTGGTATACAAATCAAATTTTGGTATACATTTTTTAAATTTAGGACATAATTTTTGTGACTGCTAAAATTATCACAAAGTTTTCATTGGGAGCTGTGTGATAGGAAGCTAAGGAAACAAAGCTGTGAACATTGGCAGTTTTGTTTAGTTTCCCAGTCAAGACCTGTGGAAAAAAGTAGTAAAAAAAATTATTTTCAGGATTTTATATCGGAATAAAAGTTTTCAAAAAGTTTAAACAAGACGTCTGTTTAAACCAAAACAAAAGTCTTTGGTCTAGTCTGTGTTGCTATGGAAATGCTGGGAAAGAGATTTGCTAAGTTATTACGGGAGGAAATTGCAAGGCTCCCCCTTTGCAGAGGAATCAAACAGTTCGGTTGTATAGGCTTTACAAAATAATGCCTACTGGTCGTTGACATAGGGAATTTCATGCCCCATTTTTTCAAATCAGCAAACTTTTTAATAATAACTTTGTAAAACAGTAAGAATTACTTACCTTCAGATAACTTAATACATTTTTAGAAAGTTTATAATGTTACTGTATTTAACTTATTTTATATTGGAGGAGATTTTATTATAGAATATTATTTTTGTTTGTAAGTATGCATGGTATTTTATATTTTTAAAATCTATAACCGTTCAAAATTTTGATTTTTTTTATTAAAAAAATTTATTACCTAAAAGTAAGAATTATTTAAATTGGTTCTTACAGCCAAATGTTCCAGTATATGCTGCATACTGTAGTTTGTTTTGACAATAACAGAGTTTTGTTGGGTTAGATATTTAAAAAACACAAAAGAGGTGTAAACAGTATTAAATTTTTTTCCTTTGCAAAAATCATTGATATTCTTCATTTTAAAACTTGTTTTGAGCCAACCAGTTTGAAAAAAATTGTTTTCGTAAGTGTTTCGTTTTTGATTTATATTACTCGCTTGTTCTCCAACTGATTATACTGAAACTAACTTTATAGACTTTTTTGTGAAGATTCTGAAAATGTTCTGTACACATTTCAATCTTCTACAGTTAATAAAAAAAAAATGATGGTTTTCAAATAAAACATTTTTTTATAGCTAGACTTTTTATTCATTACAAAATAACTGGTTTAACTCAAATTAATCATTAATTAAAACAAAATAAGTACTAAGTAAAAAAAATTCAAATTTTGAAAACTTGTAGGAATTTATAAATAAAGCTATCCAACACAATTTGAAATTCATCAACAGCGACACTTTGGTAACATTGTTTACGTGTTGTGTACGCATTCATAAAGAAATGTATTGGAATTTGTACAATTTTTTTTTCAGTGACTCTTCAAGTCTTCATTAGCCTTATGTTAGTACATATGTTCCTTGAAATAACACTTCAAGGAAAAAATCCCAGTCACATACAATAAGGTTTTTTGCAACCTTGGTGGTTAGTCCAAAAATTCACTTTCAAGACCAGTCAACCCTAAAGGTAATTATTTACGTCTGTTTGCAGGCATTGTTTGGTCTGTTAAATTGTAGAATAATACATTATTGACATGAAGATGGCCAAGATGCTCTCTCCTTGATTGAATGCCTCCTATATTGCTTGGGTAAATAGCAACGTCTGGTGTGATGTGGATCTGCTGAATACTTTGCATAAACACCAAAGCAGTGTAATACTGACAGATTCCAAGGCAGCAGTGCAGACCCTATCGTCATCAGCGGGCAACAATCTTAAAGAAATACATCAAATGTTACGAACGCTTCAAAAATTAAGCAAAAATATAGTGTTCCAGTGGATCCCTTCTCATGTAGGTGTGTCAGGAAATGAGACTGCAGATGAGCTGGCAAAGAAAGGTTCACTTCTACCCCAACACAAACTTTGCCCATTCCAAATAAGGCAAAAGCCATGCTCGAAAGTACAATGAAGAAACAGCAGATGGAAAAAATGAAGAGCATAGCAAAAGGCAAACGCTGGGAAAATATAGACGAGGAATGGGACGGACTGAAGGAAAAACCAAGGAGACAGTCATTGGCACAGTTCCGTCTTGACACGGGTCATGACTGCCTCGCCACCCACTTGAAGCACATTTAAGTCTACTCCTCTGAAATGTGCCCTTTGTGCCAAGAGACGAACTCAAATGTGAACAAGGAACACCTGCTGACATGCCCTGGATTGAATGCTGATTCGAGACGACAGAAGAGCTTCGCTCGGCTGTATTGGGAGGCAAGGAGGCTGATGGACTGGAGTCCGGGCTAGCCAAAGGAAACAAGAACAATAACGTTATTTCGAGCTGAGACAGTTTAGAGAGAGCATTTACTCAAGAATACGAGAATTCTCAGTGTTACATTCATTACAGTTATGCCTGCTTAACATACTTTTAAGGTAGAAAGTAGATTTATCTGACAATTCCACATGTTCATTCTTGTCTGGATCAGTTTCGTTATGCTCAGCTTATAACAAAACTCAACTTTACCATCTGCGTAATCTTCCATATAAGTATGTACCAAGTTGTTTTAACATTTTCTTAATCTTTATTCCTTCTCACTATTCTTTGGCTAGTTGATCTTCCAGTGTCTGAAGAAACTTTCCTTACTGAAATAGGTTTACTTGGAGATTACAGTAATGAAACACTCGCCATTTCCTTTAGCCTACTCACTTGTACGTAGATTGGTTATATATTTGAATGACATTGCCAATTTCCAATAAGAAACACCTCCTCTTAGAAACTGATTTGGTTGATGGGTTAACATCCAAAAATTCAACTCTGAAATATATGGTCTTTGATACATTGTGAAATACCAGAGCATAACATTTAACATTACGTACAGTTGCGAATCCTGTTTTAACAAATAAATGTTTATACAGAAAAGTGAAGCAACATAAATTTATATGTTTATAATATTCAATTTGAACAGCTGTTTAACAATACAGCTGTTCAAATTAACAATTATCAGCTGTTTTTAATAATTTTTACACAGCTATTTTATCATAAATAAAATGTGTAAATGTAAAAAAAATAATATTTATGTTTTTATTGAAAGACTCCATTTTGTTTATCTAAATTCTAGAAAATTGAAATTTTCGCAGAACTTTTGTTAACATGTCCGTAAAGTTTCAGTAGAATTGTTGAAGGAATGAGTGAAAAATATTAATAAAAAACGGTTATTTTCTTCGTAGTTATTGTATATAATGTTTCTTTAAAATAAGAATTTACGGCAGTAGAAATAAAACCTGAAATTTATAACCTCTAAATTAATTCAAACTTATTTTAGGGTAGGCCTATGGTTCAGTCTTGTGTTTTTACAGCATGCATTCTTCTAGTGAACTTCAGTCTTCACAAAAAAGGATCTTCTCTGCTGAATGAAACATTGTGCCCACCCTGTATAGCCTCAAATTCTAGAATTATATTTTAATAGTTATTGATTACAAAGTTTTTTAAAACTTTAATGAAAATATAATTTTTTAACACAAATTTGAAAACAAAATTAAAGCTGAGAATTCATTTAAATTTGTTCAAAAAATTTAAAACTTTAAAAAAATTTTTATAGTTAAATTTTGAATTAAAATTATTTTTTTCAAGAATAGGCCTCAATTAGTAAATTTTTTTGTTATAATTTTTTTTTAAACTTTCAAATCTCCTATTTCAGATAAACCATCGTCATGTTTTAAATGTTAAAGGTAAGTGTTATTTTTAAGTTTTTATTATTTTTCAGGCTAGCTGTTTTATAAAATTTTACGACTACGGTAATCAATATTTAAATGTTCGTTTCTGAAACGGTTAACATTTAGACAATCATACTCTGTGGTATTTGAACTTTAATTGTAAAATGAAGTCTGAAACAACATTATGAAAAAACTTATTTCGTGTATTTTGTTTTTTATTTATTTTATGAAGAATGAGAAGAGTTACAATGATTTCACTTCATATATTATGTAAGAATTACATACAGGTAAGTAAACTTATTTAATAAGCTATTTAAATTATTTCCTATTATAATTATTCTTTGGTTTAGCTATTTGTTAAGTTTTAATAAGTTTTTTCAATAGTAACATATATCTCTCTCTATTATTTTTATTATTTAATTTTTATATTTTTATAAAATAATTACATATCTTCATTCTTCACAAACTAATGTCATGTTCTATGCAATATTACTCATTGTTGGGTTTTATGTTGGTTGAATTAAGGCTTATCTAAGATAGTTATTTTTATTTTATGCACAAACAATAAGGTATAATTCTTATTAATAACATTGTAAAATAGTAAGAATTACTTAGCTTCAGATAACTTAATACATTTTTAGAAAGTTATAATGTTGCAGTATTTAACTTATATTGAAGGAGATTTTGAATATCATTTTTATAGAATATCATTTTTGTTTGTAAGTATGCAGGGTATTTTATATTTTTAAAATCTATAACCGTTGAAAATTTTGATTTTTTTTTATTAAAAAAATTTATTACCTAAAAGTAAGATAAGCTTATAATAAAAAAATGCAATTAAAAAAAAGTTTTTCTTGAATGTGGAATAGCGAATTGTTCTTAGAGGCTGACTGCCTGTAAGTTTCAAAGCTATTAAGTAGCAGGTACTAAGGAAACAGTTTCAACAATGTTTGTTTATACTTTGATAAAGCTAATCAGTTTATTGCATAATAGTTTGTTAGGTCTCCCAACATTGAGAGTTGGTAAATGTCTGTAAAAAAAGTGACTTATAATATTTAGGTTAAGCTTGTGAGGTGATTATTTAGAGTTACAAATTATTTTAAAAAAAATTTAAGCATATAATTACTGTTCACATTTCAGTATGTTAATTGTTAAATTAGGTATGAATAAACAAAAGATGTCTGCCAACTACAACTTTATGCATTGATTGAAGGTAAGTTCATTAAATTTTTATATTTTTACACCTTATTTCTCTTCTCGTATATTGGTTAAGTTTTTATTTAAGGAAGTAGGTCTCTACTTTGCTTGAAATAAATCTAACCTAAATAATTCATGTTATTTAAATAACTGTGTGACTGTGAATACATTTATCTGTTTAAATATTATTATCGCAATAACTCTTGTTTGATTCCAGATAAATTACATATGCAGTAATGATATAAACAAATATTTGAGATGTACATGTAGCCTGTGCCCATTGGGTCTTTTATTACCTTTCCATTAAGCTACTCTAAAAAGCATTCAATCATGTCAAAATTCATTGTGCCAATTTAACAGTTTCACCTTTCAAATTTTAAAACTAAGGTTTCCCCACCTCCATGTTTTTTTTGGAATCAACATTGTAGCTCAAGAATTATAAGGACAGTGTTAAAAGATAACCTAAATATAAAAAAGATAAAACCTAAATGGTTTTGATGATTTTAATCAGAATTTACTGTCACACCTAAATTTCGCCTTAGATGTATTGGTTGTTACATATTCCATAAATTTTGGTTCTGGAGTTACCTAAAAAAATTTTTTTTTAAATCACAAAAACTTGAAAGAGTTAATTTTTCAAAATCTATTAAACCTAGTTCTCGAGAAGTAGAACCTCGAGATTTTCATCGTTTCTGTGTCAGCAGCTTCCATTTTGAAATTCTTAGATATATAATGACTAATATATGGCCTATTTTAAATTGTTATGGATTTGCTTGAAAGATAGCGTAGTTTGCCCCATTATATCATTCATTTATTTCCATATTGATTTAAAATATTGAAATTGTACACCTGATCTACAAAGCATATTACAAAAGTTATAGTTTTTGGATAAAAAAACAACTTTTTCACTTTTGTACATTTCGAAGTTTCAAAACACCTGTTTTACATTATGGTAAACTTTGCTGCACACAATTTCTTCGTTCGGTTATTTGATGGATCGAGTTTGTGACCATATTTTTTATGATGATCTTGAAAAGGTTTAAAGAAGACATTCTGTAATTCTTGTACAGTAATTTTTTCTAGAACATATTAGGCGATAATAGCTTCAATTTGCTTTTCACCTTGTATATATACAAATTTTTAGAATGTGCTGAAAGAGGTGTTGGGATTGTGTGGTGTCGGTTGTTTTCAGTTCAGATAATAATAATTGTAAATTCTTTTCATCCAATCGGAATCACCTTAAAAATAATTGTCAGAAAAAATATGCGTAGGCTAATCTTATAATTGATATGTTTAAGTAATGCTTAATTTGGAAAGAAAGTAATGAACTACCAAAATGTATTCACTAGCACTATTATTTAATTATTTCTAAACTATTGCACTATTTGTTTAGTGCAAACAGATTATTATTAATAATTAATAATTATTAATAATTATTATTAATGTTTATTAATAATTATTAATAAACAGATTAAATGTTACTTTCTCTTTCAGCTGCTAATCGGAGTATGTTGTTAATTTTTTTTTTAAGAAAGGATTGTGTTCATCTTGGGCACACTCTTAGTAATGAAAAGTAGATTTTATTTTTCTAGTAAGACTTTAATTTGAAAGACTAGAATCGTTTAAGTCATCAGACACATTTCAGTGATATAGTTGTGTTATTCTGCATTTAATCACAGCTAATTCCATTCATACAGATATTTATCGTTATTGAATATTTTTTGTGAGAATATTTGTGCCAAATTAGGAGAACAGATTTTCATAAGGTTAGCACGAAAGTTTCTTTTCGCAAAAGTGAATTCAAAGATTAGAAGTTTTCTAGAAAGTTAGGTACCTATCTAGTCTGTCCCAACTCGAAGACACTATAAATTTGTTCTGAATTGTCTGTCAGAAAAATTAACGTTTTTCTTTTGTAATGAAACTTTTCTTGAAATAAATACTAGTTTCAATAAAGTAGTAAAATTCGACACTACTTTATTACATTAAAATTTTAGTTAATTTTTATTACTTTAAAAGATTCTGTTTAACATATGAGCAGAAAATGTTTTTATCACTTGCTATTTTTTCATATCAGTGGCACAATCTGTTCTTTTCAGTTCTATCTTCTAATCAAATGTGATGTAATTTTATTCTTTTTCTTAAGTAAGTTCAACAAGTACATATTCAGCATTGACACATCCGTAAATATATATTCTGTTTTCGTAGATTCTAGAGAATTCTAGATACTTTTTCACACTTTGTCATGTAGGTGACTTCCATTCCATTATTGCTGCAGGTTTACTGTTGGATCTTTCTTTACATTAAACATTTTTTTATCTTTCTTCACTGTTCACTCTACTTCAGCTTTCCTCATGTTTCTGGAAAGGATTAATGTTTTGACTGGTAGTGACAGAGTTGTATTGTCAAAGTGTTTATACTCGTATCTCTGCATTAGCTACAGTCATGTCCTCAGTTTGAACGTGTGGAGATATGCGCTAAACTCACCACGACCTGTCAGCAATTGAATTGTATAATTTTGGCTCCAAACTTCCTGGGAACCCAAACTCTGAGGTGCATTACAAACTTTTTTGTCTACTATCCAGTATTCACTAAACCTTTCCTACCATCTTTCCGTCTCCTTTGGGTTTAAACTTTGCATGTAGTTTAAATCTATTTTTTCTTTTACCAAAAAGTGAATGTGGAACCCCTACTATGACTACTGCACCTTCAGTTCTGATTGTCCTGTAGGCGATTCTTTCAGAGCTCTTTTGGGCAAGTTATGGACCTGTGGGCTGAACCTGGTCTACCGGCACATCACATCAATAGATCTTCATCATTCATCCACTTTCTGGTGAGTGTGTGTGTGTGTGTGTGTGTGTGTGTGTGTGTGTGTGTGTGTGTGTGTGTGTGTGTGTGTGTGTGTGTGTGTGTGTGTGTGTGTGTGTGTGTGTGTGTGTGTGTGTGTGTGTGTGTGTGTGTGTGTGTGTGTGTGTGTGTGTGTGTGTGTGTGTGTGTGTGTGTGTGTGTGTGTGTGTGTGTGTGTGTGTGTGTGTGTGTGTGTGTGTGTGTGTGTGTGTGTGTGTGTGTGTGTGTGTGTGTGTGTGTGTGTGTGTGTGTGTGTGTGTGTGTGTGTGTGTGTGTGTGTGTGTGTGTGTGTGTGTGTGTGTGTGTGTGTGTGTGTGTGTGTGTGTGTGTGTGTGTGTGTGTGTGTGTGTGTGTGTGTGTGTGTGTGTGTGTGTGTGTGTGTGTGTGTGTGTGTGTGTGTGTGTGTGTGTGTGTGTGTGTGTGTGTGTGTGTGTGTGTGTGTGTGTGTGTGTGTGTGTGTGTGTGTGTGTGTGTGTGTGTGTGTGTGTGTGTGTGTGTGTGTGTGTGTGTGTGTGTGTGTGTGTGTGTGTGTGTGTGTGTGTGTGTGTGTGTGTGTGTGTGTGTGTGTGTGTGTGTGTGTGTGTGTGTGTGTGTGTGTGTGTGTGTGTGTGTGTGTGTGTGTGTGTGTGTGTGTGTGTGTGTGTGTGTGTGTGTGTGTGTGTGTGTGTGTGTGTGTGTGTGTGTGTGTGTGTGTGTGTGTGTGTGTGTGTGTGTGTGTGTGTGTGTGTGTGTGTGTGTGTGTGTGTGTGTGTGTGTGTGTGTGTGTGTGTGTGTGTGTGTGTGTGTGTGTGTGTGTGTGTGTGTGTGTGTGTGTGTGTGTGTGTGTGTGTGTGTGTGTGTGTGTTGCATCAGTTCTTATGTTCTTCGCAATAACTTCTCCACCCCAGTTACCCATTTATCCACCCAGATCCATTCTCTTCCTGTCTATATTTTGCCTTTTGTCTGTCTTCTTGCAAGTTAAAAAATTAATTTTAAGTGAAAAAAAATGTTTTTTACTTTTGTACCGATTCAAATAAAGTAATTAAAATTTATGTGGCGTAATAATTTAATTTGTCTCTTGACTCAATAAAGTACTGTAACAGTATGAATAACTTTGTAAATGCAACTAAAGTATTATAATAGTAATAAAAATGTATACCTTTTGTGAATTTTTAGTTTTGAGTGTTAATGTTGTAAAATTAAAAGTGTAGTTAGGTTAAAACAATGTGTAGCACTAAGTTTTTATTAGGAACGAAATATTTTTAGCAATTGTGAGGACAGATTAATTCTCAATAGAAACAGTAAATAATTTTTTAAAACTGGACACTGATCGTAACTTGCGATGTCTTCTTCTTGAACTTAGAATTAAGAAAATCTGGTGTAAGGTAATAAAATTCCAATGCACATTAATTTTGTGAGCTTGAATTATTTACTGTGAATGCTTCTATATGTTAATAAATATATTTTATATGGTGTACAGATACTAAAGTATTCTTTATACTGTTTCTATTTTAAATTGTATCAAACGGAAGCTTTTTGACATAATGTCTTTTCTCGTTATATGTTTTCTTTCAGTGTCTCATAAATCAATTTTTATCTTTTCCATACGAAGACATGTGGTAATTATGTGTAAACTAATTATATTTGACTTTTTTTTAACAGTTGATATTTAATAATAAATAATTGCACGTATTTAGAAAAATGAAGTTTAATTTGTATAAAAATTGTTATTTTAATTAAATTTAATAATTTAATTTTGTAATAAACTCTTGATTTATTTGTCGTTTTGAAAATATTTTTTCTTTTATATCTGAAAAAATATGTATTTTATTATAAAGTAATAAAACGTATAAATAATAATAATTGTATTTTATATAGTTCTTGACAAAAGTATGAAATATTAATTTTTTGTGCTGTGTGAATGAAATTTATTAATTTGCTTTGAAATCAGTGCAAAAACAGTGTTTTTTGGTCTTAAAAAACTAATGTGTTATTAACATACATTAAAAATATTTTAAAATTGAAACAAATTCAGGAGGAGATACTCACATAATTCCACTTTTTTATTTAGATAATTTTTTAAAGATTTTTTTTGTCATTTATAGCTTGTACCCCATTTATATAGTTGAAAATAAAAAGCATTTTATAAATGAAAACACTATTGAAATGAGAAATATGGGATTTAATACTGTATTTTCCAAACACAATCACTGCCAGTAAATAATATTTGCATTACTGCCTTCATTAAAAAAAAATAATTGAAAAGTCCTAAAAAAGTTTTGATTTTTTAAAACTTTTCCACTATTTTATTTATCACCTTCGAACTCTATAAACCCTCATTGTTCACCATCCTTTTCATTGTTCAAGTCCTTTTCTGGCCTGAAATGAAGGGATTGGTCACCATCATAACTTTTGCTTGTTAGAACAAGTTCGTTCGAAAGTGACTAAATGCACAATTTTTTACCATTAAAATGTGCTCGATCATGCACTCAAACATTTTAACAGCTTCTTTTATTAATTTGTTACCCTAAACAAAGTAATACGCATACAATAATTATATGCTATAATTTTTTCACTAAGACATCTGTGCCTGCTTTGTGGGTTAGCCCTGCCAACATGTAAATTTTAAAACTTGAATTTAAAAGAATTGTAATAATAGTCGTAATCGTAAAATTAACGTAAACATGTTGAGTAATTATTAACTGTTTTGTGAACAATACTGTGTTTTGTGGGCTGCTTGTGGAAAAATTCTGCAGTTTTTTTGACGGTATAATCAGACTTGTCAATAAAATTTGCTTTTTTTAAATTACTCAATTTTAATTACTGTTAACTATTCCTGAATCTGATTAAATTTTAAAATACAAAAAACATTGTATTTTAGAACAGATTTGTATTTTGTACAGACAAGTTTTTTTTCTATTTTTGAAGCCATTACGTACATTTTAAATCTGTTATTTTGTGTCAGTATTTTATTTGTTTATTTTTATTAATCATAATTTAAATTTGTGTTTTAGTAAAAGTTTGTATATGGGAAGTGTGTAAACTTATCAAAGTTGTATACAGTAATTAACTAACATTATAAGATTACTTTTGTTTTTCTAGTGTAGTAGTTATTAGTAACTTTTAAAGTGCACATTTGAACCATTTTCAAAATGCAATTTTATTATATATTAATGAACTAGACAGTTACTGGAAATATAAGATTATTGAATACTTGTTTTTGCAATCGTACTGCTAAGAATCATAATTGTAAGAAAGCTTCATGCCGGCAGCACTAGATGGCAGTGGCAACATGTAACTACTTACAGCCGCCCCGAGGTTTATTATTTCGTCGAGAGATGTCAGCACTTGTATTTTAAAGGTAGTCTTGGAAAAGTTCATTTTGTTATTGTGACAAAATATTTAACTCATAAATATAAATTTTGTTAATTGTTTTGCACTCTTACTTGCGTTATGTTTTTCATTTTGTAAACAGTTTATAAAATGTCAAATTATTTACAGTATGTACTGTATATATATATCAAATCACTTTAAAATGTTCTAATTATTAATTTTAATTTATATTAATAAATTCAGAAATTAATTAGAAAATATTTTAAAGAAATTAAAAAGTTTTTAATTGTTTTTGTTTTTAATAACGTTTTATACTCCGAATATAATTAAATGAAGTATAATAAAAACATTGTAAAATTAAATTTTATTTTGTAAATTATTAAAACAACCTTAAAATTTCCTTTTTTAGTATTGTGGATAAAAATTGTGACTGTGACGCAAGTTTTTAGTTTTCATAACTGTATGGAGGTAAAGTATAGTAATATAAACAAAAATCTCAATGATTCCAAAAAGCCAAAATATTTATTTTTATGTGATTGTCTGTCTGAAGTGTGTATTTTATGACATAAGAGTGAAAAACAGAAGCTAATACATTCTCAGATACTGTTCAAAATTTTATAATCAATTTTTTTGGTTTTCGAGTTTTGGAATTAGCTGTGTACGCCTCATATTACAAATGATTTTGTACAGGCTAAGCTGTAACGCAGCTTGTGAAGATCCAAATAATGTACATTGTGCTTAATGTTAGGCAAAATAGTTCTTCAGTTAACTGGAACTACGTCAAGTCGGTTAATTGAAACAACCTAACAAAGAACGCCTAAGCTGCATCCATACATTTAGAATTTCACAAAGTGGTTGCATTTAACATTGTAGACCTGAGCTTTAATATTCTAGTAAGTGCAGCGAATAAATACATAGCACAATTTGACAGTTGTACTTCCTCAATAGTTGACAAATGTGTGTGTGTGTGTGTGTGTGTGTGTGTGTGTGTGTGTGTGTGTGTGTGTGTGTGTGTGTGTGTGTGTGTGTGTGTGTGTGTGTGTGTGTGTGTGTGTGTGTGTGTGTGTGTGTGTGTGTGTGTGTGTGTGTGTGTGTGTGTGTGTGTGTGTGTGTGTGTGTGTGTGTGTGTGTGTGTGTGTGTGTGTGTGTGTGTGTGTGTGTGTGTGTGTGTGTGTGTGTGTGTGTGTGTGTGTGTGTGTGTGTGTGTGTGTGTGTGTGTGTGTGTGTGTGTGTGTGTGTGTGTGTGTGTGTGTGTGTGTGTGTGTGTGTGTGTGTGTGTGTGTGTGTGTGTGTGTGTGTGTGTGTGTGTGTGTGTGTGTGTGTGTGTGTGTGTGTGTGTGTGTGTGTGTGTGTGTGTGTGTGTGTGTGTGTGTGTGTGTGTGTGTGTGTGTGTGTGTGTGTGTGTGTGTGTGTGTGTGTGTGTGTGTGTGTGTGTGTGTGTGTGTGTGTGTGTGTGTGTGTGTGTGTGTGTGTGTGTGTGTGTGTGTGTGTGTGTGTGTGTGTGTGTGTGTGTGTGTGTGTGTGTGTGTGTGTGTGTGTGTGTGTGTGTGTGTGTGTGTGTGTGTGTGTGTGTGCACGTATGCATGCGCGCACTTTCACACACATCAGTGACTAATGAGGACGATGAGGGTTCAGTGTCAATAGAGACGGTAAAGGTTACGGCAGTAACTGCAGCTTCGAAGTTACGCCTTTGAGGTTATCGAGTTTATAGACGCAGCAGACTGACTGGTCACCTATGAAATGTCTGGTCTTAAATTAACAAATATAAAACTATACATAGAGTTAAAAACCAACATCATTCTTTACTACACCATAGGTGGCAGTACAACGTAAACAAATTAAATTAATAATAGTTTTTGTTTGTATGTACTGTATTAATTTTTTTGGCGATTTAATTTTTTTTTTAAAGCATCTCCATTTTGCGTAAATTGATTACGTTACTATAACTGTACCACTTGCCTCAAATGTCGCACAATCATCTCTAAAGTGCCTTTTAAACGGTCATATCAGTTCTCAGTTCACTTTCATTTTCAGTTCTCGTTTCATTTCAGTTCGGAAGAAGGTTTTTTGTACACGATCAGTTCAGTTCATCATTCGTTTCAGTTCTTTTTTTTTTTTTAATGTCCAACTATTGTGCACACTTGGGCTAATGCAGACGATGGGATGATTTATAGCGTATGAAAATGCCAAACCCTGGCCGAGAATCGAACCCGGGTCCACGAGTTGAAAGCCCAGTACGCTATGAACTAGGCCACCGAGGCGGCTTTGTACACACTTCTCCAGTTCCTGCTCCACCTCTTTCACTGTCTTCTAACTTTTTTACTTTGTTATAAGTTTAGTGTAGGCTATTAATTTTGGATTTTACCGTTGTTTTTGTAGGCTTTTTATCGTATTCCTAATTTTCCCCAATAGGCGAGTGTAAGGCAGGTTCTGTAATGTTTGCATTGTGCTAGTGTGCATTTTTTGGTTTTCCCCACAAACACGGCGAAGTTTTATAAAATTCAATGAACTCGATCCTTGGACATAGCGACAGTTGCGACACGCACTGGGCAAGATTTTCAAGAGAACTGATTTGAGCGAACAGACTGAGGCATGATGCATTTGTTTACACTTAGGAATTGTAAGACGTGAAATGAAACAAATAGGTATATCCATCCCGTCAGTTCCCAGTCTCCGTTTCATTTCTCCTTTCAGTGTTTAGTTTTTACGCGCAGGAAAACTGACAAGTTTGACTGAAACTGAACTGACGACTGATATGACCGTGTAAAATGACCCTAAGAACAGATGCAAGTAAAAATATTTTCTTTTTGATATATGTTTATAAGAACAAAAAGGATGCTTTTTAGCAATCTCACCTGTCAGAATGTTTGTAGGCGACTCAAACTTTTTAAATAAACACCCTCTTTCGAAAAATACCCCAATCCAAAGGTTGTAATGAAAAAGGAACCGTTGGTTGACGTTATCCTTCGAAGTTCTAATATGAAAACGTAAAGAAAGTTATATGACAATGTTTGCTAGATTTGGTTGTGTTTTCCTTGTTTAACGGGATAATTAGTAGTGCTATATTAGTTTTAGTCATGAAGTAACAGTTTTGTACTTTAGTTCAACTGACAATTCAGTGGTAGTACATATTAAAAGTAGTTATTCACACGACTTGGTGTTGTGTGTTTTCAAGTAGTTAATGTAGCCGCCTCGGTGGCCTAGTTGATAGCGTACTGGGCTTTCACCCCGTGGACCCGGGTTCGATTCCCGGCCATGGCTTGGCATTTTCATACGCTATAAATCATCCCATCGTCTGCATTAGCCCAAGTGTGTACAATAGTCAAACGTTAAACACAAAAACTAAACAAAAAAATTCGAGTAGTTGTGCTTCGAAAATTGCATTAGATAATTGCAGAGATACCCTTACTTTATATACAGCTCCATGCACACACATTACATGTCAAAGTACATAGCACCAACAAAACGTCCTTCCAGTAATGTGTGTCCTTCTAGTACACACGTCGACTAGATAGTGAAGGTCACTAAACAACTTCAAAAAGTTATATTTTTTTATTTTCAGCCTTTAAACTAAAACACATCAAATAAGGGTAAAATTTTAAAACGTATAAAAAAATTTAATTTATTTAGTGTTGTTTTAAACTTTTTATAATGTTGTTCACAAATATAATATTTTTTTTTAATTTTGTATTTAAGGAGTTGAAAAAATTTGATATTTTTTTAAAAATTCTGTATTCAAGTGATCCAACTCCTTAACGTATTTTGTATTGATTGTCAGAGTATTTTCAAATTGGTTTTATATGTTCAATTTAATTTTATTAAAACAAAACATAAAAGAAATTACATCTTTTGTAAAACTACTATTAGTGAATCGAGAAGGAATTAAATGGGTAATTTTTAACTAAAACGTGTGAAATTAAAAATTCAAGATAATTTTGTTCTTAAAAAAAAATTCTAAATTGTTTTTCATTTACAACCCTTAGGACCTATGTTTAGGGTTGAATAAAACAGGTATGAAATTCTAATCGTAAGTAAATGTAAGGCATGGAAGAGGGTTGGGATGTACTCGTATAGCGGTTAGGGGGCAGCCACTTAGTAATAATTATGAGAATAAACTGGAAAGGGGAAGGTGTAATAGTTTAGAGATATATTAACTTAGAGATTTGTTTTTCCTTCGACAGTACTGTGTTATAAGTTAGAGATCGACCTGTGTAATAAGATAGCGGTTCCGTATTGTGTATTAACATAGAGACTACAGTTCCGTCAAGTGTGTTGCACCGTGTGTATATGTTGCCGACGCCGCTGCTTGCAGGCGCTTCAGTATCTTTTATCTAACAAGTAGAATTCGCTTAGTTAAAGAAAGATATATTATTAAAATATAAAGTTCATTTGGATAGGTTTTGTTCTGAAAGGCTTATGTGCAATACTGTAAATGTATACTAATTTACATATGTAGTAGTAATAGTAATAATAATATAAAAATATTGTTTGAAGGTTGCTTTATTCAAACCATATCCGAATTGAATTAAGAAAACAGCCCTAAATTAATGAATTCATATAAATTTACGTTGTTTTTTTTTCAATAAAACACAAATATTTCTATTTTTCTAAATAGATAATTGTCAAAAATAAACATTTAGATATGTTGTTGACCATAGTATTGACAATATATTCAACCGTAAACTGTAAAGATACTGAAGCGCCTGCAAGCAACGGCGTCGGCAACATATACACACGATGCAACACACTTGACGGAACTGTAGTCTCTAAGTTAATACACAGTACGGAACCTCTATCTTATTACACAGGTCGATCTCTAACTTATAACACGGTACGGTCGAAGGAAAAACGATTCTCTAAGTTAATACATTTTTAAGCTATTACACATCCTCCTTGAAAGGCATATTCGAACTGTTAAAGGAAACATTTTTCACGTATCATCTTACAAGAAACAGAAATAACAAAATATGTTCAGATAATCTGTAAATAGACAAAATCAAGATGGCAGTTGAGTTCAATTGATATTTTATAAATATTGCAAATTTATTTTGAAAATCACCGTGAAAGGTAATATAATCGTTTTTTTTTAATATTTCTCCCGAATTCTTAGTGCCAACATCCAAAATATTAATTTAATTTGGCTTTCACAGAAACATGTTAACAGAATGCGCTTTTGTTTCGTATGATAATATTCATTGGGGGAATAGCTGTTTTCGTTGATCATGCAATATTGATTGGTAAGTTATGTGCATACTTGTCTGTTCATAAGGCAACAATATGTGAAGTTAGGTGATTGTAATTAGTTTTATATTCTTCTTCTTTTCTGCTAGGATTATTGTCACTGTGTTCAGTATAATGATCTGCCTTCCCTAGCTTCGTCAATTCTACTTTCGTTGAACCTCCATCTTCAAAAACTATATATATATATATAGAGTGAGTATAGATATAGTTTTTGAAGATGGAGGTTCTGCGAAACGCGTCAACGAAAGTATAATTGACGAAGCTAGGGAAGGCAGATCATTATACTGAACATAGGTGATTGTCTTATTAAGAAAATGTGTGTTTAAAAAGGAGTTCCGCAAGGTTTTGTACTGGTTCCCATTCTGTTTTACCACAGCATATGCTAAGCTTAATGCTAAATTTGTACAATTTTAGTGTTACTAATTGCCTTAGCGGGATCTAAAATAGGATGTGGGCTGTTGGAACGGGATTTGTGATTGTACATTGGCCTTTAGTTCGTATACAAAAGGAATCTAAAGGGAAATAGGTGTCATGTTTTTTTATATTTGCCGTAGCTGTGTTTACAAAAGAACTATTTTACCAGGTCATATTTAAGGATATGAAAATAAATTGCTAATATTAAATACACAAAGCAAACTATAAAATGTTTTAGTGGTAATAATGGAAAATAGTTTGTAAGAAAGTAAAAAAACACAACACTAACAGTTTTTAAATAACAAAATTAAAATTGTTGCAGATAAATTCGCTGACAGATGAGTTTAATGAAAAAAAGTCATAAGGCGCTTGTAAATTTTATATAATTTACTTTTATTTTCAAATAATCTCAAAGTTTATTAATAATGTCGATACCTATACAGTACGGACATTTTTTTAGCAACTTCATCCTGTATCACTGGTGTTTTAAAAAGAGAAAAAAACCACCGCACCTCTTGTGTTATAATTGTGAAAATTGATTCTGACCTGGCACAATAATTAATTTTGTTAATAACTTGGACAAGTTCGTGATCCAACAGAACCTGTTCATAATAGTAGCCGTTCATAAATTATTTTTTAAATCTGCATACATAAGCATTTTACATTTTAAAATTTCAATGAAAACACGAAATGAATCAGCGTTTGTATTCGTATTTTTAATGTGATTTAGGAATTTAAAATGCTAACTTAGGCCGATCTTGATGTTAATGTCGATGGTGAAATCAAATTTTCACAAAAATGCTATAAATTTCACTGCGATCAAGTGTTTATTTCTGTATTTCGTATTTTATTGTGAAATACTAATATGTTCACATTATTTTTATAGTCTTCTTTTCTGCTAGGATTATTGTCACTATGTTCAGTATAATCTGCCTTCCCCTAGCTTCGTCAGTTCTTCTTTCGTTGACGCATTTCGGAGAACCTCCATCTTCAAAAACTATTTAGAAGATGGAGTTTCTTCGAAACGCGTCAACGAAAGAAGAATTGACGAAGCTACGGAAGGCAGATTATACTGAACATAGTGACTAATATGTTCGTTTATGTGAAGTATTATTGCATAAGTTTTGGAAATTCGCTTCCATTATGTCAGCAGGACAATCGCGTACCACCGGTTACTGAATTTCAATTTCAACGCATTGCATCTAGGTTGTAAATAGGTTGTAAATGTAAGAATTTCTGTGTAAATTTATAATTACAAAAATAGGAAATAATTTAATACTGTAAATGGTTTTTTATCGTGGTAAAGACTGTCTAGTTTCAGTTTATTCCCACTGGTGATAGTCAGTGAAAGCATTGGAAATTATTAAACCCAATTATTCTGTTTGAACTAAAAGTAAACGGTGAAGTTGGAAAAAGTGGAATAATCAGTAATTTTAGAACAAATTACGGTTTGTAATAAGGGATGGTAAGGTCTAAGTGTACAAGTAGTTAAAGAAAGTAATTGTTTAAACTTTTTTCTTAATATTTCTGAAGTAAAAAAAGTTTATCAAAAAATTTTCTGAAGTCAAAATTATGTATTAAACACAATCATACTAAAAATATCAAACTCATTGAACACATTTCTAAATAATTAAGGTTTTTTATGGTTTCAAAAAAATAGAAAGAACAAAGATGTAAGATAGGTGTTGCTGTAACACCAGATATTTGATTTAACATATTCTAATTTTTATTTTCTGTTGTAGATTTCATCAAACTTTTTAGTTTGTCGCCTGCATTAACACAAAGGAATTTCAAATGCGAGTTGTGCGGCAATGCTTACAAACTGAAACGCAACCTGTGGCGGCATCAGCACTACGAGTGCGGCAAAGAGGCGACTTTCCAGTGCGACTACTGCCCGTACAGGGCCAAACAGAAGACCACGCTGCAAAGACACCGCTACCACAGACATGGCGATTGTAACCTGAAACATCTATACGGACAGTAAACATGTTGCAAACAGTTGTGTGTTCATTTAAAGTTACCTAACTGAGATAAAAGTAAGTGAAGTTAATGTCGGTGTTATGTTTTGTGTTTCTACCGCATCCATTAGATTAGATTGGTTGTTTTAGGTTATGGTAGCCTCTGGAACAGCAACTAATGCAATTAAGACGGGGTTTCTCAATGAGTTTGAGCAGTCCACTGACCAGTTCTTTCAGCAGGAGATTCTTGGGGTTTTTGGTTCATGCTTCGTCTCGTGCTAGCATGAACACAACCGTAGATTTTGTGACATGGCTAAGCCTACACTCAGTTTATCTGTGGTGAATTCCTATTATATTCAGATACACTAACGACCACAGAGTCCTGTAATGAGTTTCATGGTTCTTGTGAGTTGTCATATACACATGGACACTACTGTATCCGTGGGTCCACCTAGAGGAACCTTTTTCAATGGACATTTCTGGCAGACAGTTCTCCAGGCTTGTAGTACAGTTTCCCACCTGCCCTGTCATTGCAACGAAGTGTTGTCCTTTGCTTATGTCTCCTTATTGCTTCTATCAGCTTCTTAAGGTATGAGGAACTTGCATGGTTGTCAGTGACTCGTGAGCTTCTCAATATAAAGGTTGTGTGTCCTACCCTGAGGTTAGGTTATTTGACCTGCAGTTAGCCGCCTCGGTGGCCTAGTTGATAGCGTACTGGGCTTTCACCCCGAGGACCCGGGTTCGATTCCCGGCCAGGGCTTGGCATTTTCATACGCTATAAATCATCTCATCGTCTGCATTAGCCCAAGTGTGCACAATAGTCGGACGTTAAAAACAAAACAAAATTGACCTGCAGTAGTTTCCTCATCCATTTTACATAAATGGATGAGCATAAATACAATTTCTCTATGGTAAATTCATATTCTGTTCATATGCACCCTCAAAGCACAGTCTCGTAATGAGTCCTATAGTTCTTCTGAGTTGCTCTCTATCCGGGGGAAACTAAGTCCACTTAGAGTGCTGTTCTCTTTCAACTGTCGTTCCTGGCTGGCAGTCCTCCAGTCTTTCGGAGTGTGGTTTCCCGACAGTGTTTTCATCGCAGAATGGTGGAAAGGAATTTTCTTTTGCCTCTGCTTATAGGTTAATCCCGTTAGTCTCTTAGGATATGAGGAACTTACACGTTTGTCACTGACTCAGAGCTTTTTCGTATGACCGATGTGTGATCCCTGAGTGGACACAGTGGCGTAGCTGGACACAGTGGCTAGACAATTATTACATACATGCTATTCGCTTATTTGCTTATTTATAACACAATTCAGATAAAAGTATGTATCACAAATAGAAAAAAAAACAGTAATAATTTATTCTGAATAAAAATGTATTATTACAATTTAAAAAAAGATTTGATGTACAGTATCAATATTATAGGGACAAGAATCATCAGACTTAACTGGGCCTTTGCAGACGATTTAGCACTCCTCTCAAATAGTTGGGAAGAAACGGAACAGCAAATCAAATCGCTGAAAAACATAGCAGGAAAGGTCGGCTTACAGATATCCTTCGAAGAGACGGAAATAATGCCGACTAAAAAGTCGGAACAAAAGTCTATAAAAATAGAAGGCGAACGAATAAAGATAGTGGATAATTTTAAGTATTTGGAAGAAAATATCACTAGAAACATAGCCGAAAAACTGGCAATAAAAAATAGAACAAACAAATTAAAGAAGGCCCTAAAGTTAACTTGGGGAACGTATAAGAAAAAGTCGCTTTCCATAAAGTCGAAAATCAGACATTATAATACGGTCACAAGACCGCCGCGGAAACTTTATTTAATCTAAGAAGCCGAAACAGAACAGAGGAGCTTCAAAAAGTGTAAAGGAAAATATTGAGAACCATTATCAACAAAAAACACATGGTAGAAGGAACATACAGACTGCTGCCAAGTTCAGATATCTATTAGGATAATGAACATTTGTTAGATAATATTAGAAAGAGGAGACTGGCTTTTTATGGACATCTAATAAGGCTACCAGAGGAAAGACTGACGAAGAGACTCCTAAATTACCAACTCAAGATGAGAGTAAACAATGAGTGGCTTAAGGAAGTGGAACAGGACCTAAAAGAATTAGGGATAACGGAGGAACGACTGAAAGAAGGAAGGGAAAAACCAATCCTTAGGGATAAAAACACTAGATTAAAATTTAAAGAAGGAACAAAAAGAGTTGCCTTTTACTCGGAGGATGTTAGACTACAGAGATCTATAAGACTGAAAAAGTATTGGGAGAATCTCAATTGAACCAAAATTGAAAACCCAAAAGAACCAAAATTGACTAAATGTGCGCTCCATTGAGAGCTAAAAAAAAAAACAATGTTCAAAAGTTACACTTACTCGTGATGGTATAGATCTCAGGTGGAAACAACAGAGTGCGCTAGTGAGCACATCAAGGACTGAATGAAAGCAACTAAATAACAGCTTATAGTGTTAGTGATTGATATACAGAGCAAAACAAATTAATTTTTGTATTTTAATTTGAAAAATGGAAATGTTAGTTTTTATGAAAGATTTAAACACTGATTACATGGTGAGATCAGATCTTAAACAATATGTAACGTAAAAAAGGTAAATAGTTTTTTAAGATTTGAAATAACAGCCACGGATTTTGCTAGACATAAAGGTTTAAAAACCTAGTCAAAAAGTGATCTAGAGGTCTTAAATGATTGGGGCTGTTCATGTAGTCTCAGTTGATGGTCGCTGCAATAGCTCATTTTCCAAATGAAATTCACAAATAATTTAGTAAGTGAAAATCAGAAGATTACTACAAACAGTGTTAGCAACACTGTTGGCACTGCACTTCTGTGTGTTACGTGACTGTGTGGCAACGGGGTTGATACAACGGGGTTGGCAAGTTTGGCATTAGTTTTAAGGGTAGTGCTTGCGAGTTACGAGGCCGAATCGGCACGAGAAACGTTATTTTGAGAGAATTTTGTTGCAAGCGGTCAGCAGCAGTAAATTGTTGATTCTTGCTGATCGAGTCATGCGGAACAGACAAGTGGCTTATATATAGTTTTTTTAAGTTAGCATTATTTAATAAAAAGAAAAAAAAGATTTGACAATAGAAGTTGTTTTTTAAGTAGTTGTATTTGTACTTGCACCTCCTGGAATTTAATGACTTGTTTATAGCGAAGGGCCTGTTGGAAAATATACGAGTATGAGCAGATAATAAACATAATCACTAACATTTCGTACAGAGTAATTACTGTAGAATTAATTGGCGAGTGTACAAAAGTATTTTTTTCTTACCCTCAATTTGAAACCCATTTCACTATACTATGTTCAGTATAATGATTTGCCTTTATCTTTATCTAGATAGATATAGTTTTTGAAGATGGAGGTTCTTCAAAACGCGTCAACGAAAGTAGAATTGACGAAGCTAGGGAAGGCAGATCGTTGTACTGAACATAGTGACAATAATCCTAGCATAATAGAAGAAGAATATAAAATGAATTATTTCACTATAGTTAATTATGCTCTGTGAATGAGTCTTTACATTGTATCTCATACCATACAATTCCAGTAGTTTATTTTCCTTTTAAAAATCGTTAAAAATGATTGTATTAACTGTACGTGCATGCCTAAAAACAATGAAAGGTGATGTAATCGATTTGATTTTTATGATTTTCTTTACATTGATGTATTTGTTGTTATTACAGCCTTGCTAACAATGATGACTACTGGGTCGAGAGACGAGAAGAACTTTTTTTGCAACGACTGTGGCCGAGCGTATAAACGCAGAGGGGGCCTGGCACAGCATAAGAAATACGAGTGCGGGAAAGAAGCGCAATTTCAATGCCAATTTTGCCCGTACAAGTCGAAACAAAAGTTCAACCTGAAAACGCACGTTATTATGGTTCATTCTAAAGAATAATTTGGTGCGAAAATAAATTTGTGTATTTTGAGGTACAGAGTCAAAAATATATTGATTTTAAGATGCGTAAGAAAACTTTGTATAATTACAGTCGAAATAAATTGTTATAAGCATTCAATTTTCCATATTGTGTTATTTATAGAAATAATACAACCAGACTACCAAAAGGGGTTTGCGCGTGGGGATGATCAGAAAATACGATAAAAAAGTAGGATATTTAAGGAGTTTACAAGTAATAGTTTGTCTAAAGGCATGCAGTACGTGTTTGAAAAAGTTAATTCTAAGACTCACAGGGTAATAGAAGTAAAAAGCATTTGAGGCAAATCGATGGAAGAGTCATTGTTGTGCGCAACGATATCGTTGAAACATACTTTTATATTATGTTACGCTGTTACGATGCTATTTACGAGCTGTGTCAAGAAAGTACCGTTTTGTTCTGTCGCCACCGCAGCGTTGCTATCGGCGTTCCGCGCATGCGCACTGGTCTTCCTAATTCATTGCCTCTTCACTGACGCCATTACGGTTTTGTAGTGTTTCCGTTTCTCTGTGTGCACTTAAAATGTTTTAGGCAATTCGTGAACCCGCCCACTGTGAGATTCTTTCTGTCATTTGGTTTGTGAACGCAAGAAACTTTAAGCCAGCCGGAATTCATTGTCAAAGAGATCGTGAAACTGTCTGTTTTCACAATTTTTTCATCAACTTTCCTTACCAAATCATCGTTAGCAACTCTGCGCCTTATCGTGGACATTGGTTCATCATTGGCTTAACGTTCCTTGCGTTCAAACACTAAAACGAATCTCACAGACGCTGGTTTATGTTTTAGCCGTTTTAAATGCACACAGAAAACAGCAAACACTATACGAGTCGACCGTAATTGCGTCAACGCGCGATAGCAGCGCTGCAGTGGTAGTATAACAAAACGTTATTTTCCGGATGCGCCTCGTGTAATTGTACAGCGGAGAAAATAATTTTAACAAGGAAGGTTTATTGTCATAACCTGTTACTTTAAAGTATGAAAATTGTTTTTAGAAATAATTAAAAAAAAAACATTTAAAGTTGTAAATTTTTACTGCAATTAAGCTGTTTTTAAAGGATTTACTGGAAACATTTTTGCAACTTGCAACTGTGAAGTATAAAGGACTTTAAATCTCTTCTGTATATTGAAGTGTGATGCATCTTTATAGCTATATTGCATAAAAGTAAGGCAGACCCGAAAAATCCAGTGTATCGGAGCTTATACTCCGAATTGGTAATACTTAACAATTTAATAATGTAAGATTGAGGAAAGAGGTGGCCTGTAATAAGTTTTGGAAGTTATAAAAGCATTCACATTGCTGAAACTGCTAATAATTTGTTATTGACAAACCTGTTCCACAGCTGCTTTGTTTTCTTTGCTTAAACCTAGATAGAATTGGTCATATAGACAAAAAAGTCATTAGATGCATTTTTTGGGTTGGTGTACTGCACCTGTTGTTTTTCAGTTAGGTCACCGCCTCCCTCCAGAGGATGATCAAGTAGCACAGGTGTTTTGTTATACCGGTCTGGGGAAGGGTTTGGCTTTATTACTTTTTTAGTTGTGGTTAGTGTCACTTCCGTTTAGTTCCCCTCTGAAGATGGTAACTATAATACCGAAACGTACATCAAGGTTAAGTAAATCAACTAGTTTGATATTTATTTTGTAATTACTAAATTTGTTTCTTTTAATTTTGTAGCAAAAAGAGGTTCCTTTTTGTTATTTGTTGAGAACGTCACATTGCTGCTTGTATAATTGTACTATATTGCATACTTAGGCCTTGTACCGTATTACGGGAAAATGTGACTTGGTTCAGTAAAGAAGCGGGCAAAAACACTTAGATTACAGTCCAAGGTCAATAAGGACTTAGTAATTCAAAACCCAGACAAAGGGGGAAAGCCATAAATACACACAATTTTGGGTTCAAGATTAAAGCAATTAATTTTTTTTAATTGTATGTCGAATTATTGAACTGACTTGTAATTTTATTTAATTAAAGAATTATCCATTTGTTTGAATTTATAAAACAAAGCTTCAAACGATAAAAAACGAGTTTATACGCAATAAAGAATCAATATTAACGATCTGTTAAAAAATTTAACCGAGGTGTGTCGGTATTTCTTAAATTGCTTAATTTTTAGGTTATCTAGCATTCTAGAACATTTTTCACGTTTAAAAATTGTAATTATAATTAATAAACATTGAAAAACTTATTAAAAATATATCTAGTTGTGCCTCAGATTAAGCATGGCTGCAAAATTTCAGAAACATTATCAAACTTTTTAAAAAAATTTAACCTAAATAGACGTTATGAGTGAAGAAAAGCCTTGTGGAAAATGTAAATAAGTTCTGGAAGTGGAGATTAATATTTCAATGATTGTTTTAAGCCGGGCTATAATGCTTACAATTATATTTTATGGTTTGTTTTTCTTTAATTCATATTCTTTACGTATTTAACTGTGAACTATTTTTTTCCAAAGAAATAGAAATTTTTAAAGTAATGTTTTTAACTTTAAACTAAATAAACAGGGCAACTATTTTTTAAATACGATATATATATATATATATACGAGGGCTATTCAGAAAGTAGATTACGTTTTTGGATAAAAAAAAAACTAAGTACAGGAAAAAATTTTATTATATACATTTGAAAGAGGAACTAAAATACTATTTTTCGACATAATCGCCAAACAAATTTAGACATTTGTCATATCGGTGAACTAGCTTTGAAATTCCCGTGTCGTAGAATTCCGCCGCCTGTGACGCCAGCCAGTCAGTCACGCCCGCGCGGAGATCTGCGTCGTCATCGAAGCGCTGTGTTGCAAGCCAAGTCTTCATCTTCGGGAATAAGTGGAAATCACTAGGTGCCAGGTCCGGACTGTAGGGTGGATGAGGGAAAATCTCCCACTTGAAGGCCGTCAAGACGTCTTTTGTTCGATTTGCCGTGTGAGGGCGGGCATTGTCGTGCAAAAACAACACTTTTGCACTCAGTTTTCCTCTCCGCTTGTTCTGGATAGCTCGTCTTAAGTTTCGTAATGTTTGGCAATACCTTTCTGAGTTTATGGTTGCTCCACGTTCTAGGAAGTCAACCAGAAGAACACCTTTCCTGTCCCTCACGGGCGTGACTGACTGGCTGGCGTCACAGGCGGCGGAATTCTACGACACGGGAATTTCAAAGCTAGTTCACCGATATGACAAATGTCTAAATTTGTTTGGCGATTATGTCGAAAAATAGTATTTTAGTTCCTCTTTCAAATATATATAATAAATTTTTTTTCCTGTACTTAGTTTTTTTTTTATCCAAAAACGTAATCTACTTTCTGAATAGCCCTCGTATATATATATATATATATATATATATATATATATACACACACACACAAGGTAAATAGAATATAAGGTAGGGGCCACGTTCATGTCCTCCCCACCACTTGCCGGCTATGGTGCGTCATTGGGTCCAACTCAGACGTAGTGTTTAGTAGAAAACAGTTTATAATGTTAGTTTTAGTAACTGTATTATAGTAATTAGAATAATAATTCTTTTTGCATAACTTTATTAACGCTATTAATTACTTTACTTACTGAATTCGCACATTGTCAAAACGGAAACTTTTTATTTTATACAATATTACAGTAAATTATAGCTTAAAAAATTCAAGAGTTATTTTTTATTTGAAAGTTACATTACACTATGAATTACATTAAAGCACATTACACTATGAATTACGTATCTGAGGATGTTCCTTGACAATTATTTGGTTGACTGTGAAAACATATATCTGGAATAAAAAATTAGCAATAAATTAAATTACAAAGGACCAACCTATGTACGGGCTTTTATGCCCCCTTTAGGTCCTTTTTTGTATATATTTTTACATATAATAGGAATTTGGTGGTAAATAAATAAATAGCACATAGACATATTATACAAACAGTAAAATAAACATACGTATTTAATTTGTACGTATGTTTATAAAATATGGTACGGACGTAACAGGTAAATTCACCTACCGAAGAATAATTATTTTGTAGTTTGTCTGTCAGATTTTTCATCACACATTTTTCTTTATTTAGCCCATTCTCACCGTGATATTTCAAAAAGTCCCTTTCCATTTTTACCACGATATTCAACCATTCTTCAGTAGGATACATAAATTGACAGCCAATCCCTTTGATTATTATTGCACTCGTTTGTTGGATGACCGTATACAAAAGTTGAGACGATTTTTTTTTCTTGACTCTATAAGCTTTATAGCCGGCCATCATCTTCAGTAGATCAGAGTTTTCCTGTAGATAATCTTCACTAGCTTGCAAGTCATTTAAGGCTCCTCCTCTTCGTCAGATTATCAGAAAAAAATATTCTTAAACTTAGTAACATTTGCTTTGTAAAACCACATTTTTATTTTTAACCGAGGCCAGTTCTTGTAATGCAAGTTAAATTTGTTCCTTCAAAAGTAAATTTTCATTTCTTAAACATTTCATTTCTTCTACAGAGGCATTATTTACAACGATATTTGTATTAAAATTACTGACTACGGAAAGTGAGTTTCATTTACAGAATTACACGTTACAATTGCACCAACATCATTTCAGTTTACAGGTGATTTTTCTTGTAGATTTCCATCGGACTCGTCAATAAGTTTTTTTTAATGTTTCTTGGTTTTCAAATTTTTTAATCCTTATCGCTCTTTCAGAATTAAAACATTTATTTTCAACGGCGGAAATGTTAAAACGTGGAATGGCACCGGATTTCACAGGTTTTGTATTTAATAATTAGGATTTAAAATCCCTTTCGAAATCATCGTCATTAAAATGAAGTGAACAGACTTCAACATTATCAAAATTAAAATGATCTGTTTGTTTACACGCATGAACCCACGCTTTTCTCAGGCCTTCGTCTTTTTGAATTCTATAAAATGTAATTCCTTTCCCTTTACAATTCTTATCATTATTATAGCAATTGGCAATAGCGCAACCAGGCATTGTTATGCATACACAATTATACAATACTAAACAAAATACATTATGCTATTTTTTAAGATTCAAAACATACTTAAATCGTTTCTTATATTTATTAAACCTCAAACACAAAACAAAATTATCATTCAGTATTGTTGTTGACACCTTTTATTTAAGACACAACACCTACAGATTAAGTAAACATACCGAATCTCCAACTACATTTATAGAACATCGAATTGTTTAGCGGGAAACTACATACAGTAGCAGTGAAGAGTTTGATCCAGTGACGTCACGCGCGCGGTAGTCTACTGCGCATGCCCACCGTGGCCCCTACCGTGTATTCTATTTACCGTGTTCTATTTACCGTATTCTATTTATCAAATAAAGTTTAAATGGTTTTATTATGTTCTTTCAATTTAATTAAAACAATGTTCGGGCAGAATTAATATTTACGATTTTTTTAATCTACAATCTGAAAAAAAACTTATCAACAAAGTATTGCATTGTTTTCAGGTTTCTTAAATTTTTTGCCAACCGTCAACGATGTGGGCCTGTTTGTTTGTAACGGCTGCGGGCACAAGTACAAACATAAAAGAAATTTGAACCAACATCAGATCCACGAATGCGGGAAAGAGGCCCAGTTCCAGTGTCCGTTTTGCGAGCACAAGACCAAATTGAAAGGAAACTTAAAGCGACATATTTTGGTGAAGCATAAATCTTGATTTTGTTTTGTAACTTCTTGTACGAAATTAAAATGATTTTGTTAAACAAATTTCTCGACTGTTTTATCAGAAACAATCTCCTACTTCTGTTTTCATCTTTAGTAGTTGTAAATGGAAAATAACTAAGCGATAACAACGCTGCAGTGGTAGTGTAACGAAACGTTATTTTCCGGACGCGAAGGAGGAAATAATTTTAGCTATTAAGGAAGGTTTATTGTCATAACCTGATACTTTAAAGTGTGAAAATTGATTTTAGAAATAATTGAAAAAAAGTTTGAAATTGTAAATTTGTACTGCAATCAAGCTGTTTTTTTACTGCAATCAAGCTGTTTTTTTACTGCAATCAAGCTGTTTTTTTACTGCAATCAAGCTGTTTTTTACTGCAATCAAGCTGTTTTTTTAATGCAATCAAGCTGTTTTTTTACTGCAATCAAGCTGTTTTTTTACTGCAATCAAGCTGTTTCTTTACTGCAATCAAGCTGTTTTTTTAATGCAATCAAGCTGTTTTTTTACTGCAATCAAGCTGTTTTTTTACTGCAATCAAGCTGTTTTTTTACTGCAATCAAGCTGTTTTTTTACTGCAATCAAGCTGTTTTTACTGCAATCAAGCTGTTTTTTTAATGCAATCAAGCTGTTTTTTTAATGCAATCAAGCTGTTTTTTTAATGCAATCAAGCTGTTTTTTTACTGCAATCAAGCTGTTTTTTTACTGCAATCAAGCTGTTTTTTTACTGCAATCAAGCTGTTTTTTTACTGCAATCAAGCTGTTTTTTTACTGCAATCAAGCTGTTTTTTTAATGCAATCAAGCTGTTTTTTTAATGCAATCAAGCTGTTTTTTTACTGCAATCAAGCTGTTTTTTTACTGCAATCAAGCTGTTTTTTTACTGCAAGAAGTATAAAAGGACCTTAAATCTCTTGTGTACATTGAATTGGTTAATTTAGAATTTACTAATGTAAGATTGAGGAAAGAGGTGACCTGTAATAAGTTTTTGGAAGTTATAAAAGCGTTCACATTGCTGAAACTGTTAATAATTTGTTATTGACAAACCTGTTCCCCAGCTGCTTTGTTTTCTTTGCTTAAAGCAAGATAGAATTGGTCATGTTAAAGTAGTTCATACATGTCTTGATTCCTTTCATTTTAAGTCATTAGATGCATTTTTACGGTTCGTTTACTGCATCTGTTGTTTTTCAGTTAGGTCACCGCCCCCCTCCTCCAGAGGATAGTCAGTTAGCACAGGTGTTATGTTATACCGGTATGGGGAAGGGGTTTGGCTTTATTACTTTTTTAGTTGTGGTAAGTGCCACTTCCGTTTAGTTTCCCTCTGAAGATGGTAACTATAATACCGAAACGTACATCAAGGTTCAGTAAATCAACTAGTTTGATATTTATTTTGTAATTACTAAATTAGTTTTTAATTTTCTAATTTTTTTTTTTTTTTTTGGCAAAAGGAGTTCCTTTTTGTTATTTGTTGAGAACGTCAGTAAAGAAGCGGGCAAAAACACTTAGATTACAGTCCAAGGTCAATAAAGACTTAATAATTCAAAACCCAGACAAAAGGGGATAACCATAAATGCACACAATTTTGGGCTCAAGATTAAAGCACTTAATTTTATATATATATATATATATATATATATATATATAGTTTTCTACCTCCTCAAATTAAGATTGTGGTCCTAGCGAGTATCATTTTACCTGTTATTGTGGTCCACGAGGACTACAAATCTGGACCACATTAGGGTGTCAAAACACTGTCATTTGTGGTCCCATGACGTTGCAGGAGTTTTCGCGGTATTTAGCTCCTTATTTCCGGCGTTGCCAGTTTGCCTGTGTTATCTTTCATTAGATCACTACTTCTCTGTATAGTAGCCTATGAAGACAAGCAGCGCTGATCAGACTGTGTTTTTGAAGTTACCATGTACAGGAGAGTGAATTCAATTTTCCAGTTGATACCAGGTAAGTTTGAAATTTAACTATTCTTATGTTTTAATCAAATACAAAATAATTTTGATTTGCTTAAATATTTACTATTAACTATGATATTATTGTCATGCACGTAGTTACTAATTATTTATCTAAATGTAATTCACGTTTTTAATGGTTATCTGGGTTTTCACTCACATTATTGACAGTTTTAAAATATTTTAGGTATATTATGTGGTGTACTTGTATGGACATGGACAAAATTAAAACTAATGTACACACGTACAGTAATCGGTCATTTCCGCTAGAACTACGTTTATGTTTAGAGTAAGCCTAAATAATATATACAATATTTTTAATATTTTTGGATCCTCAATTCCAAATAATCTATTTTTGAATAAAAATTCCTATTTTCTGACCTCAAGGTCCTCCTTTTTTAAGATTGTTCATAAAAAGCACAAAAATGTAGGCCTATATTTTTTCTTTCAAACAAGTTTATTTTATTGGATACTTGGTTGCCAAAATATATTTTTATAAATAAATTATAAAAATAAATTTTATAGTAATGAATTAATTTAATTCAATTTCAAATTTAAATTTAATGCAATTTAATTTTATTTTATTGTAGTGAATTAGTGTGATTTAAAATGAATACCATCATGTTTTAGCATTTTAGCGCTTTTTGAAACCACAGGCGTTTGCTTAGCCCCCAAGTATTTCGAATAAGTTTCAAGTATATGTCACGTAGGCCTAAACGTAAAATTACAAAGTTCAGTTGGTAACAAGACAACTAAAATTATTAAGCTAGCCTTAAAAAAAAGTTAAAAAATGGCTAACTTAACCTACAAATTTCCTAACAACTGGTAGAACTGAATGTAGTTCATACAATTCGGTAAAACATGGTTCTACAAGTATTTGAAAATACTTTAAAAAGATGAAACTGGCTCAAAATGATTGCAGGGATGGTAATTAATTAAACTTGTATTAATTAATGTTTTATTTAATCGTTTAAAGGTATTTGTGTATTATAGTAAACCAAACCTTCAGTATTTTACAAGTCAATGGTTTCTACGGTTTCATTCTTAGTAGTAATACAGTGATCAACTTAGCTAACAATAAAACTCACTTCCTTATTTTTTCATAAAACTTATTACCAAAGACTTGTAATATTAGAAATGACAGTTGGATTGAAAAAGTCGTATGTCGTCGTTTGTAGACACATCACGCCGAGTCATACTAAATAAATACGATGTACGCCAACATTTTTCGTTATACGCAGCTTATAAAATATCTTGTAAAGAATTTGTAGCATAAATTTCTATACACTTTTTATAGTTTTAAAAATGTCGCTACATAAGTTATTTAAAAAGTTATTAACAAATTATTATTTAAATTGTTACACAAAAATGTGCAGTTTGAAGCTAATTGAAAATTCAGTTTTACCCAATTGTATAGCCCGCATTCAGTACAAATACATTTATTTATTACATTTATTTTTATTTCATTAATTCAAACAAGTTTTTAACTAGCCCAGTTCATTCAAAATTGGTATAGAATCTGAATGTTCTTAACATTCAATAGATTAAATGAAAATATAGCCTAAACAATACCCAAAATGATAAAAGTAAAATTGATATGGCCTGATATTCATATATCTGTAAAAAATCTTTTCTAAGTAGTTTTAAATTTTATCATTTCTGTTAAATTTATACCTTTATTTTTAATCAATTCACGAGAGAAATTACATTCCCTGATCTAGTTTTTTTAGAAAATGTTGCCTAGGCTACTACTGCCTAAAAAGTAACTTTAAATGGATAGCAACGTAGGATTTTACAGATATGAATATGTTTTAAGGTTAACTATTTAAGAAAAAATCAGAGTTTTTATACGTTTCATGTAGCAATATTTTGTTTGACTATTAAAAAGTAAGAAAAGTCTGATTTTTTTGTATGCCAACAATTAACTCGTTAAGACCATTGTTACCGAATCACATTGTTTCATTCTTTGTGTATATAGGAGTTTTATTTCTTGTTTTAAAAATATAATATTGGTTGTAACATATCAAATTATTATTTAAAAAAACAACCAAGACGCACATATTGCATTTATTGGCCTCGCTTTAATTTCGCGATGCTTGTGTGTTTGCAGTGGTTACACATTAGGCCTACTATGACATAAATATACCTAAGGACAAAAATTATAATTTTAAGAAAATGATTGGTCATAATAACAATAATGATATTATCCATTTGTTATAATAATAATCTATTACTAATGAGTGATTAGTCAATGTAGGCCTTTACATGGATGTCACTGACATGTTTCGGCACACATGTCGTATGTGTTTGTGTACGTATGAATGCCAGTATGTGATTGATGCAGAACCTTTCCTACTTACTGCGATTCTGCGAAGCCGCACAACGCGACAGTAGCTGGCATCAGCATTTCTTAAAGTGTAATGGCTTAGGTTGCGTTTGTGCCGATAAGGGCATTCGGAAATGCTCTAAATAAGCACAGCTCGGACTCTTGATATCAATAAATACTCTTGTTAAGCAACAAGTTTTAGGAGAGATAATATTTTTGGCATCTTATAAAAACATATCAGCATGAAGATTTTTTTTCATTAAGATGGTAGACAGTAAGATTTATGAGACTAATGAGACAACTGTAATTTTCTTTCTTAAAGGTGCAGAACTTCTTGCAGATTGCCGTCGGAGAAATAAAAGTGGATTTTCTATTTCAACTATTTCTGTAGTGCAAAAAACCCATTCTGGAGGCCCATCTGAATTACTAAGTGAAGTAAGTGAAATTTGTTTGTTTGCTTATTTAAAAAAACTAATTTGAAAGGTTTAGCACTAATATTACTGAACAGCAAAGAATGTTGTTTTAAAGTTGATGCCGAAATGTTTTACTATTCAATTCAAAAGTTCAATTAACCTACCCTCATACTCTATCCTAGTCTATCCTAGAAAAACAATAAAATTGTTTCTTAATATTACTTAATAATAATGTTTTAAAAAATTATTTGAAATATATTATTTTTTATTAATTTTAAAAATATTTTTAATAAAGTATATTTAAAATTTTGGTAATTTCCTAATGAAATTCTTTTTTGTTTCAAACAGGTTCAATGTCAAACTCCAAAGCCTGCAGTATTTCGCTAAATTATCAATCATAGCCTGCAATACTCCCGGATGATCCGCTATCACAATCATATCTCATCTGCATAAACATCTTATTTTAACACCTGCTACAAGAACACCACCTTCCAAAAGCTTCAAAAATGTATGCCATTCAAATATAAGGGAAAAAAATCAGAGGAGTTAATACACATCCCTGTTCTGAAACTGTTTGTCAGGTCCACACTCTGGTCTCAGTATCAATATATAGACTACTGGCTTCAAGACTTCTAGAAATTTGTTACAAACACCCGTAGAATAAAGTCTATAGAACACATATTGTCTGACTGGAGAGTTAAACGCCACCCTGAAGTCCACAAACATCAGTAAAGTTTTCACCTTTTTCTTTTGCCTTCAACCTAATAATATTTGTAAGACTGAAAATGTTATCACAAGTACTATAACCCTTCATAAAATCAGCCTGAAATTCGGTTAGTACTTCATTATTCAAAACCCATTCCTCCAGTCTCTTAAGCAGCATCCCCGTGAACAATTTAGAAACGCAGTCAGCAAAGGATATTCCTCTGCAGTTACTTACACCATTTAAATTCCTTTTCTTAAAAAGTGGAAAAATTATTGATTTTGAAAAGCTCCTTGGTACATTTCATGTATTGATGTACTGAACTATTATTTTATTTTATTGTCTCATTTTGTACGTCAATTTATAATATATTTTGTTTTATTTAATATTTGTTTCAAGTTATTTGTACTAATAAAGTTGTTTAAGATTAAATTTGTATTTCTTGAATTATTTTTCATTTGAAATATTTCTTCTTAATCTCAGGTTACTGGTTCGTTGGCGTTTTTAAATTTAGGTTTACTATTGTGATGGGTTCATATGGCCAACAGCAAAACTCGCATGTACGGTCATAGGATTAAAAAAAAAAACTTTTAAGCCAGAGGTTAATAATAGTAATAAACTTTCTATTATTACTGACCAACAGCTGAATCAGCATGTACGATCGGAAAAATTAATTTGAGTAAAAATCTATATTAAGTAATATATTCAGTAATCAATAGCTATTGATTATATCAGTGATTGACAATATATCAGTGATAAATAGCTAAATAAGCATGTACGATTGGAGAAATTAATTTGTGTCAGATTCGATTTTATTTACCAACAGCTAAAACAGCATATACGGTCGGAAGGTAACCAAGAGCTAAATCAGGATATATGGTTAAGCTATTATTAATACTGACTAACAGTGATAATTCAAGGCTATTGGTTAAAAGAGATAATTCAAGCCTATATAATTCAAACAACTGTATATGTAACTTTTGCAAATAGTGTACGAACATTACCACTAGCACTAAGAATATTTTTAAATAATAATTTTTTTAAATGTTCATAGTACTAAATATTTAGGTGTTTTCTTTAATAGATATAAGAAATGGACGGATCATATAATTAATTTACGTAATAGAACTAAGTATTTGGCATATGTGTTTGTTAAATTAAAAAAGATTATGTCAAGTAAAACTATATTAAAAATATATTATGGGCTTTTCAACAGTATTGCCACATACGGTATAATAGGCTGGGAGCATATTATAATTCTCCTTGCCATTATATAATTTACAAAAAAGGATGTTAAAAATAATAAGTAATGATGCCGAATTTCAAAAACATATACTAAACGTAAATCAGAGTTATATTTTGACAGCGTTGTTAAGAAATTATTATAATTTAAGCAAGGAATTTATAAATAGTAACAGTATTACAAGGCATAAGTCTATACAAATACCTACTGTATATAAAGAAGCTGGAAAAAAAGAATATAAACACTTATAAAAAGAATATAAAAACTAAATAAGGTCTATTATGTATTTTAATAGACTAACAAATGACCTAAAAGCTATTTCAATGTAAGTAAGGACACACTAAAAATAAATTGAAAAAAATGGCTGCTTCTAAATGCATCGTTACCATAGTCATTAATTGGAAAGAATTATATAGATATATTGAAATAAGTTATTGGTTGTGGTTTCTAAGGTAATGTACGTCTTGGAATTTGGTTTGGATTTAGTTTTTTGGTTTCAGTTTTAAGATAAACTATGTATGATTGTTTTATATTAAACTGTGCCGTGCCGTATACAGGTAATTTATTACCTTCTATGGGAAATTTGTACCAGTATATAAATAAATAATAGGAAAAAATATACGACCATAGACAAATTATTATTAGGCCAACAGCGAGCATTTGCATCTATATTTAATTTACCAAAGTTATTTTTTTCCAGCTGTCACATTTCTGTTAAAAAAATTAAGACACTCTTCAATTAAGATATACAATGTATTAACACACGTGTGATTATTAACTTTACTTTCCAGCACTGATTTTATAGTTTAGGCTTGTAGATTGAATGTAATAATTAACATCATAATTTTTATATGATCTAATTCTTATATGTTTGTTATATGCTGTAAGGACGTTTCAAGAGCTTTTATAACTATCACATAGATAAATTACTTTTCCCGTTTAAATCAATTTACTAAAAATATACCAGTTCATAGATAAACTACTTCTTACGCTAGATTTTCGATGTACTAGAACACAGCTGTTCAATACTTCTTTATAGGATAGATCCATTTTAGTTTAATTTCTAGTTTAATTTTTTAATAGTTCCATTTTTAGTTTAATTTTAGTTTAATATATTTGTTGACGGAAGGAAATGAGGTCTATATTTTAACTCGATGATCTTGCTTTTGATTTGTTTGTTTGTTAAGTGATTACTCCTGAACACTTCGTCCGATTTTTACGAAATTTGGTAAAAACGTATATGACATGAAGGGCATTTGCTGATTAGTTTTTGGACTCCCTTGGTACATCAGGGGTAGCATGGGGGTCATTTTTGCGATTTTCGTAAATTATTTTTATCTTCTTAACAAATAGTCGTTGAGCTTTGAAATTAAGTACTTGAGTAAAATATGAGCCACTACACACATAAAAAATTTTGTTTCAAAATTGCACAACGGCTGCTTTATAACCCAAATTATGGGCCGGAAAATATTTTTTTTTCTTTGAAACTTATCAAGTGGGGTATAAAACGAAAGGTCTTGATTAGTACAATCCAAATTTAACAAATGTTAGCTCCTTGAAGCGCTAGATGGTCCATGACTAATATTTTTGTATTTTCTTTAACTTTTCATCTTTTCAATAAAGTTAGCATTGAAATTCAAATAAATTAGAGATTTGGTGCCTCTAGAGTGCAGGAGACCCATTAGGACAGTTTTGTTGTTATATTTTTAAATCTTTTTACAAAGCTTTGTTAAGCTTTGAATTTTTTTTACTTCAGTAAAATATGTACTACACATTTTAAAAAAATTCAAGGCTCATAAATGTAAGATTTCATTTTAGCGGCCCAAAATATAGGTTGAAATTTTAAAAATTGAAATCAGTCAATTAGGGTCTCAAACCAAAGATCTTGATTAGTACATTACAAATTTAAAAAAACTTCAGTGCCATTAGCCGCATGATGACGGTCAGTAATATTTTGGACTCCTTAACGTGTCAGGGACATCGTGACAACATTTTGCATTTTCGTAATTTTTGTTATTATTTAAAAAAAAAAAAAAAGTTGTTAGGCTTTGAAATTCATTACTTGAGTAAAATATGAGTCAATGCGCATTAAAAAAATTTAAGGCTCAAAAATGCACGATGGCTGCTTGGCGGTCAGTATATGGGCCAGGATATATTTTTATTTGAAACCTTTTAAATAGGGTATCAAGCGAAAGGTTTTCATGAAGGTATTCTAAATCTGACAATTTTAATAACTTTAGGTAATTTTTTAATGTCTTGAAAAACAATAAAGGTCGATGGTGTTTACATAACAATACAACTAATGTTTGTGTTTTGACCCATACTGATTGAGGCCTACAGTTCACAGAACTACTAATGAACTGAATATTATGTCACAAAACACAAGTATATTGTTATATGTTGAATATGTTTTGTGTTTTAATTAATCTTTTATTTTCATTTATTATAAATATTTCTAGTTATAGGTTACTTCAATACCTAGAAAATACCTGCAAATATTGCAAATTAGGTTTACTAATTAAATACTAAATAAATAATTTAATTTATTTAAATAATTTAAATAATAATTTTAATTAAATAAATAATTAAATACTAATCAATACATGCAGGTTATTAACCTATTTTTGGTAACAAGTTCGGCTTCATTTATTACTTTCCAATTTTGATTTATATTAGGGCCTATAGTTATTTTATCCAAATAATCTATTTCAATTTACCTTCAAATATTATCAAATGTTATTAATTTATCTATTTTCTTCAACAACTAGCCTGTAACCGAGTAATATCAATAGCCTAGGTTATTTTAAATCAATTTCAAAAGACTTCTTGTAAATATCATTACATTACGTATGTTTGTTTTGGCATATAATTAGTTTCGGGTTATTGTTCCTGGAGCGACATCACACGCCACTAGGGTTGACATCGTTTTCCGGCCTCGATTAGCTTGAGCCAAGCATCTTCATCATTTCTATTTCGGTGCTCACTGGCCAAAATCAGTTGTTAACAATATGCCCATTTCCAGCGTACTTGAAATTATTCATTTTGAGAAGTAATTGTGTTGCTGATAGACAAAAATACATTCGGACAATTTTATTAGGGTTACTGTTGCCAATAAACTACTAAAAATGGTGAAGAAACAAGAGATCGTATATTTCAGAATAATAAATAATAATATTTTTACAGACCCATACGCAAAGAGTCGAATGTTGCATTGGAAGCTAAGCAGGCCTTCATCAATATACAAAATAAATCTGGCAACACTGCAGGCGGACCACAATTAGGGTATATAACTACTTGTCGCTCTGGCCCACAATCAAATGTAAAATGATACGCGAGTGGGACCACATTCAAGGGTGTTTTGATACCTGGTGTCAGACAATGGTTGTGGACCACATTTGATTGGGAAGTGACAGATGCAATTACAAAAAACTGTTTGGATATTTTTTCGGGAAAAAGAAATTTAAGACTGAAAGGTATATTTTGTACTTGGACCCAAACCGTTATTATCATTTATCATCAGGCTTCAGAAATATATAGTGCTTAAAAATGGACTACAATTGATGGTATTTTGATAGATGGACTACAATAGGTGGATCTAGGTAAATATATATATATATATATATATATATATATATATATATATATATATATATATATATATTTGAACCAACATCAGATTCACGAATGCGGGAAAGAGGCCCAGCTGCAGTGTCCGTTTTGCCAGCACAAGACCAAATTGAAAGGAAACTTAAAGCGACATATTTTGATGAAGCATAATCTTCATTTTGTTTTGTAACTTCTTGTACGAAATTAAAATGATTTTGTTAAACAAATTTCTGGACTGTTTTATCAGAAACAATCTCCTACTTCTGTTTTCATCTTTAGTTATTGTAAATGGAAAATAACTACTGAAATAATAGCGGCAAGCATCTGTCTCGCTGACGTGATGGAAGCGAATTTTTAGCATTTAAAAAAAATCTTATAAACAGTAAAAACATTTTTTTCACATTCATAATCAGCATTATAATCTGCACAAATTAGCTTTTAAAATTACGAAAATGAACCCTGACCGCAGTCAAATTCATTTTCTTAATTGCAATGCATTTTGAAAATTTTAAAATGCTAATGTACGCAAAAACTAACGCTGAATACGATGGTGAAATCAGATTTAAAAATTGTATAATGTATAAGAGATATATTTTTAAAAAAATAGAATGTTCGCTATTTTGAAATTAATGAACTGATTTTGTTTGGTAGAGGACTCGGTAGTCGATGCGGATAAAGCACCGGTCAGTGTGCTGCGTCTGTTAGGATCCTTGGTTCTAGCCGCAGTTACTCCCGTTGCTTTTCCTTTACCGTTAAAGCTGATCCGTCGTCTTCATTAGTCTAACTGGCGTAAAATATGGACGTTTGTTGGATAACGAATTTGTTGGAGCTGTTACCAAAATCGATTTTTTGTGCTTGAAGTTTGAAACAGATCGAACTAAAATTGCAAACGTGAGTGGTATCCGGAATGTGAACGTGAGCTATGCTGACTTCTAAATTACTTCCAGGAGTTGTTAAGGATTACGTATGTATACGACAACGACTTTGTGCGTGCGTGCGTGTGCGTGTGCGCGCGCGCGTGCGTGTGTAATTTCACAATTTATTGTGTAATTTTCGTCCTACTTGTTATTGAACATAACAGATTAACGGTAATTAAAAATACTGTTTGTCCTTGGGGTATCGTCAATACGTGTAAATCGTAGGGAAGAGGTAGTGGTTACCCGTATCAGCATTGGTCATTCCTTCTTCACGCGTGGTTTTCTAATGGGACGCGGGGACCCACCTACAGGTGAATTTCGTAGGGATCACAGTTCAGAAGGGTTTGACTGTGTTTTTATGCAGGCGATCTTAAAGAACGATTTGTCGGTCATTGATCGAGTTTAGTCCTCTTATGCTTAATTGTTTAATTTGTTACGTGCGTTGGCCTATTTTACAGTCTTTATTGTTTTAATTTTTTGAATAGGTTTTTAACACACAATTTGTTGTGGTTTCTAAGGTTACTATTGTATTGAAACTTTTGTAGATCTGTTGTGTCCCCTTTCTGTATTCCTGAGATGCTCAGTTACAGCGCCTTCTCCAGTCCTAGTCTCTTCATAAAGTCTAGGTTTTAGAGAGGATTCACGGTAGGAGGCTCCCACTTCTAATTGGTGACTTTCCTCTTCGTTATCGAGGTGCTTGCAGAGGCTTGCTCTCCCCTTTCAATTTCTCCACATTCTTGACTCTTATCACGGATGTTGTGCCCAATTTGGCCATCTCTTTTGTTTGCTGTGGGTTTCCGCTAATTCTACTTACATTTTTACTCTTGGGTCAGTTAGGGAAATTATGTCCGCTCACACAGAGCCCCGCATGTACGGGTAAGGCTAAGGTACACTGGGAGGGCGCTAGGTCTCGGTTCGATATATCGTTAGTCCGGTGTCATTCACGCCATCAGCCCAGGTTGCTTTACACTTTATGGAGTTAGGTTATAGAGAGTTGAGCGTTTATGTTATTTTTACAAAACGTCAACAAACTGTGTGTTGAGCAAAAAAAGCTGCTTTTTAAAACAGTTGGAAAAAAACAGGTTTAGAAAACTGAAACTCGTTGTATTAGCAGCTAAAACATAAAGCACATACGTTCAGTTTTCTAAGACTACTTTTTCATTCCTATTACCACCATGTCCTTAAATAAATTGTTTTTTGGGTATAAAGCATTTAGAAAGGATAAAAATAATCCTTATAAGTGTAGTAATAATTAAATTACATTCTCAAAACGTAATAATTATGTATGCCATTTTATATTTACAAAATGCAATGAATTTCTAATAGAAGCATTCATTTTTTTAACTTAAAAATTAAGAAGTCCTTTGCAAATTTACCAAAATGCAAACGATCTAGAATATTTTTAGTTGATTAAAAAATATTGATGATTGATAATAAATTTAAAAATGTTTAAATAAAATTAGGCTCTATATTTACAAAATGTGAGAGGTTGTTACTACAACTCGCAACAAAATAGAAATAAATGTTGACATTGACCAAACAGTTCTTACTTCACTACAAGCAACAAGCAACTTTGAAATAAAGGGAAAAAACATAAAAGCAAGTAGAAGAAAAGCAATTAGCAGGAAAACAGTTTTAGCGCTTGCGGCAACGTTCGAATAGAACAGGCCGTTCCTTGTTTAACAAATCATAAACCAGTCCAAATCAAACTGCTTGTTTCCGTTTGAAAAAGCAGTTTGTCGTTTATAGAAAAGCAGTTTTTTTAACAGTTTGGTGTTTGCTGACCCACCACTAATAGAGAATAGTGAATGTGTGTTTTTTAAGGAGATGAATGAGAGTAGTATGAGCTAGAGGTACGGTTACCTATCAGTTGCCACCGCTGGCGATGAAACTGAACGTAATGATACCTTAGACAAACAAGTTTCATATTCAGCAAAATTCGTTCAGCTGTTTTAAAATGGCGGTTGTGCAATTAAAAAAAAATCATAGCCTTGTATTTTCATTTCTTAAATCCTTTTAACATGTTCGTTTTAGTATTTTCATTGTAATTTGAAAATTTAAAATGCTAATTGGTGAAATATTTTCACAAAAACTGTAAAGTAATAATTGTTACTTTTTTTGAAATTTTTTCCATCACGTCTGCGAGACTGCTGCGTGAGCCATTATTTATATTTTGTACTAAAAAAGCTTTTCTTACCTAATTGACCTCTGGTTCTATATCTCCTTTTGATTTTCCTCACTCGTCTGTCTAGCATTCAGATTTTTCATAAATAGTTTTCCATTTTCATCAAACTGTCGTTTTCATCATATCACCATTCACCATTTTTTCACTCTTAAACCAATCTGTTTTCTCCAATCATTCCGTGTATTTCATCTATTATAGTTTTCTGCTTTTGTTTACTGTTACTAGATACAGATTATAGTACAAAGTGCTAGTTCGGCGTTTATCATTTATCCTAAACTTTCATTGTTTGTGCTTATCCTAAACTTTCATTGTTGTAAGTTTATCCTACACTTTCATTGTTGTACGTTTATCCTAAACTTACTCTGATATTGTGCTATAAAAAGCACAGCGCGCTAATTTACCTGTAATCACCTTTACCATATGACTTTCTGCATCTGATCATTTTTCAGTCGCTCAGTCTCTGCAACAGTTACCGACATGTGTTAGCTAATTCCTTGAACTGTATAAACCCAGCCTAGACGCTTACTTAGTTATTGTAATAGTATCGCTTACTGGGGGCATTTGTTTTTGTATTTTCAGATTTCAGCAAGTTTTTGATTTCTAATGTGGTGCCGGATGGAACGAACGACTATCAGTGTAAGAACTGTAAAAAGTTTTACCAGAAGAAAGGCACGCTGAATTCTCATTTGAAATACGAGTGCGGCAAGGAAGCGCAGTTTTTGTGTGACCTTTGCCCTTACAAAGCCAAACGGAAGGGCAATTTGAAGCGGCATGTGCTTTTTATTCACAAACAGAAGAACTGAGTCGGCGGACATAGTGTGGGTTCTGTAATGTGTTTAATATAATTAACATTTTTATTTCTCGTATCTGTTGTTTTTATTCGGATTTAATATACGAATAGGATGGGCATTCTGTATTCTTTGTAGCGTAAATGTGTATAATAAATTTGAATGTTGTTTAAAAAAATTATATTTTTGTTTTATTCTTTTGTTAAAGAATAAAAAAGAATTCGTCTTTTGTAAAAGACTAAAAAGGATTCCTTCTTTTTTAAAGACTAAAGAAGGATTTGTCTTTTCTTAAAGACTAAAAAGGATTCCTGCTTTTTAAAAAAACTAAAAAAGGATTCGTCTTTTGTTAGACTAAAGAAGGATTGGTCTTTTGTTAGATTAAAAAGGATTCGTTTTTTGTTAAAGACTAAAAACGAATTCGTCTTTTGTTAAAAGCTAAAAAGGATTCCTCCTTTTTTTTAAAGACTAAAGAAGGATTTGTCTTTTGTTAATGACTGAAGAAGGATTCGTCTTTTGTTAATGACTGAAGAAGGATTCATTTTTTTGTTAATGACTGAAGAAGGATTGATCTTTTGATAGACTGAAGAAGGATTCGTCTTTTGTTAATGACTGAAGAAGGATCCATTTTTTTGTTAATGACTAAAGAAGGATTCGTCTTTTGTTAAAGACTAAAAAAAACTTCGTCTTTTGTTAATGACTAAAAAGGAGTCCTCTTTTTTTTGAAGACTAAATAAGGATTTTTTTGTTAATGACTAAAGAAGGATTCGTCTTTTCTTAATGACGAAGAACTTTATTTAAAGACTAACTTTCAGAATATTCAGACCTGTCTTTACGTCAGTCAGTAAGTAAGCAGTCATCAGTGACGCACGTAGTCGTGAACGTGAGAGATGACAATAACGTTTACAAAATTTAACTTTTTATTTACTTCCCCCAATTACTGATAGTTAACTAACTAGATTTATTGGAAAATAACTGTTCTTAAGTTTTGTTTAAACGCTCATGAACTACATTCCTGCACTTTTTTATAAAAATATTACTTCAATTCAAAATCGTTTATGCAATATTTAAATCGTTTTCCTCCAAAACGTTGTAACAGTGTAGATTTTTATTAAATAATATGCATTACTTTGTTTTTAAAACACTTGTAAGAAGTAAATATTTAAGATCACTTTTAACAGGGCTTACGTAATTGCAATTTCCTCGTGTCCCACACAGTTTCTCCGCGGTACATTTCTGTTCTGTTCAGATGCACCATCGCCCACAGTGCCACGTAATGAGGCACTTAGTTTTCTGAATTGCTTCCTATCCAGGATCCATACTGTCTTACGATCCCAAAGGTGTAACGACAATTAAAATTATGTCGCATTGACGACATGATAGCTGTATTTCTTTTATTCTTCCCTAATTAATTAAAACATATGATTATATTTTTTGCAGTGTGTGTGTGCGCACGCGCGCTCGTGTAATACGTTAAAAAGTTTTCATTTTATATCCATGATGTAATCGATTTGATATTTATAATTTTCTTTGCATTGATGTATTTCTTGTTGTTATTACAGCCTTGCTAACAATGTTGACTACTGGGCCGAGAGACGAGAAGAACTTTTTTTGCAACGACTGTGGCCGAGCGTATAAACGCAGAGGGGGCCTGGCGCAGCATAAGAAATACGAGTGCGGGAAAGAAGCGCAATTTCAATGCACATTTTGCCCGTACAAGTCGAAACAAAAGTTCAACCTGAAATCGCACGTTATTATGGTTCATTCTAAAGAATAATTTCGTGCGAAAATAAGTTTATGTATTTGAGGTACAGAGTCAAAAATATACTGATGTTAAAGTGCATTTGTAAATTTTGTGTAATTACAAACAATTAAAATAAAAAAAATGTGAAGTAAACATTCAATTTTTAACATTCTTTTTTTTCAAAAAATGACTGGATACAACTAGTGAACCAAAAAGGGGTTTACACGTGGGAACGTGCTTTCAGAATATGATAAAAACTACACTACATAAAATTCAATTTAAAAAAATCACTTTCATCACGTCACAGAATACAGTACATTGTTAATTGTATTTGTGTTCAATACTTCTTTAATGGATTAATGTAAGGGCGATTTGATGTTACGTTATACGTTTATGTGAATGTGCGTGGGTAATTTGGGTGCATGTTCGCTTATTGGTAAGGCCTGGTGGTCACCAATTGCGGAGCGGAGCGGACTACGTATTCAAAACCGGACATATTGTTTTTCATGTATTTACGGCCACTGAAAGCGTAATGGTGCTGGGCGGAGTCAAGTGGTGGTCGCTGGATTCCGCGTAGCTTCGACTCTGTCTAGGTTCGGTTTTGAAGCTGATCACGCCTTCAAACTTATTATTTCCTGTTACCTAGATTACGTTGTTTAAACATAGTAGTTTAATCCGTTGCAGTAGGCATAAATAATTATTTAATAGATACATACGCGTTCTTTAAACTGACTGAACTCCGTTTCCGGTTGCCGTTCGTCTTCCGGTCAACTCCGCTCCGTCCGGCCCAAGTGTACAGTAAATCACGCCGTTTATTTAATTGCATGAATTATGAAAAAGTGTGGTGATCGTAAAAAAGTCTATTTTGAGATTTTGGTAGATCTACCATTACTAAGTTCAAAATTTATGTGTCTTTTCGTCTGTATGTTTGTACAAATCGCTGGTAACGAAAAAACTAATTGCCCGAATCGATGAAATTCTTGTATCGCATTCCTCAATATTGTTTTACTATTTATTTTGAAAAAATATTTTGTTGATCAAAACTATTGAAAATGATTTTTTCTAAAAATAGGCTCTAACGATTTTGATCAAATTTCGTTGATATCTAGTCCACAAGTATGCAAACATATTCCACGAAAAATTCGTTTCGGTCTGTAGAAACATTTCTCAAAATCGGTTCACCAACTTGTGCAGTTTAGCTGATTTTAAATGAAAGAAATTTAAGTTGCGGAAAGAAACACGAAAAACCACTATATTTTTTTTATTCTCTAACCTTTTTTTTCAATTTGGTGTACTGAATTACTCAATTCTACATGGAACTCTTGATAATTTACACTAATTTTCCCTGGGTTTTCTTCACTAACTTATTAATGTGACAGCGACTTGCAGACGATCGTTAGCGTGTACACTGTTTCTTGTTATTTCCTGTTGATTAATTTTAATATATTGTAATCGCTGTACAATACGACGTATTTACGTTATTTAAAAACAAAATTACGTTTGTTTTAATTTTCTTGCTCAAATGTTTTTGTTATGCTGAACAACTGAATTGCTTTGTGTTGTTATTGCAGCATTGTTGGCAGCCAGTCAAATGTGCAACGCCGTTTCGTCCTTTGTGTGCATCAACTGCGGCCGGTCTTACAAACACAAAACTGGTCTGCGACGACACCGGAAGTACGAGTGCGGCAAAGAAGCGCAGTTCCAGTGTGAATTCTGCCCGTACAAGGCGAAACAAAAGTGCAACTTGAAATCACATGTTGCATTGTTGCATCATACATTTAAATCGTAGTTATATTTTTATTATAGTGTGAGGTAATATTTAGGACCTTAAAGTGTGTATTGGAGAATTGTATTCTGATAGTGTTTTTATAAAACAGGATTTGTTATAAAAGAATTTGTATTTATGTTTATTGTACTACTGAAGTTAGCTGTTAATTTTCTAATAAAATACAATGTTATTGTATTGTTTATGTTTGTTAAAATTAATCATAAACTTTCATTAATTTTGTACTTATAAAGCTCCACGTAGTCTTTCGTTCCCACACTGGCGTATCAAATACACAGTTTTTACCAAAACTGTGTCGAACATGAAATTTCGACACATTTCGGACTGTTAGTAGAGGTAACTCAACCCTTAAAGCATACGAGGTGTGGCTATTAAATAACGAGACTGATGCTGCGGCGGAACAAATGCGCATGCGCCAACCGCCATTGACCGACAGCTGTTTAGTGTGAAGCTTTCTCTTCAGAATGCAGTTAGTCTCGTTTGTGTAACCATCACCTTTTAGTCATAAACTTCATTTCCGTTGTGTTATTTTGTTTGCCGGAAAAAATGGTTAGTGTAATAATAGAGCAACGAATTGTTGTTAAATTTCACTTCAAACTTGGAAAAACCGCTACTGAAACTTATAATGTACTGAAAGAAGTGTATGGCAGTGAATGTTTATCGCGGGCACGTGTTTTTGAATTTTTTAAGCGTTTTCAAGGTGGCCGACAAGACGTTGAAGATGATTCGCGGCCAGGTCGCCCTTCAACGTCAAAAACAGATGACTGTCGAAAAAGTTGCTAATTTGATTCGTTCTGACCGTCGATTAAATATTCGTGCAATTGGTGAAACTCTAGGCATTAATAAAGAATGTGTACGGCAAATTTTACGTGACAATTTGAACATGCGAAAAGTGTGTGCCAAAATGGTACGAAAAATTGTTACGTTTGAACAACAAGCAGCTCGCAAAAATCAGCAAAAAAGCAGCTTCACTGGGTTCCTGAAGGTCAAACAATTAATCAATATTACTACCTTGAGGTACTTGGTAAACTACGTGAAAGAGTAAGGAAAAACGACCCGAAATGTGAAAGGAGAAACATGGGTTTTCCACCAAGACAATGTGCCAGCTCATTCCGCGTTATCTGTCAAGAGGTTCCTAGCCAAGTACAGTACCCCAGTGTTAGAACTTCCACCTTACTCACCAGACTTGCACCATGTGACTTCTGTCTGTTCCCTAAGGTGAAATCTTCATTAAAAGGAACGAGATTTGAGTCCGTGAAAGCTGTAAAAGTGAAAGCGGCAAGAGTCCTGAAGGACTTGACAGAAGATGACTTCCAGTACTGTTTCCAACAATGTAAAATTCGCATGGAGCGTTCTAGGGATAGAGAAGGGGTGTATATTGAAGGTGATAATAAATAATTATGTATAAAATGAAAATAACATTTTGTACGTCAGTCTCGTTATTTAATAGCCACACCTCGTAGTTTTGTTTACGATTATGAAACGCTTTTTGCGAATATTGTAATTTAGAGTTGTAAATTGTCAATTAATTCTCAAGACAATTAAATAGGTCTTGTTTGCATGAGAAAATTTTACAATGATAAATCCTTGAAGGTTATACTCTGCTTAAAACGAGAATATGTTTGGTATGGAAGTTTGAACCATGCTCAGCTACCATCGTAAAAGTTGAATATGTTCGGTATGGTAATTTGAACCATGTTCAGCTACCATCGTAAAAGTTGAATATGCTAGGTATGGTAGTTTTAACCATGCTCAGCTACCATCGTAAACGTTGAATATGCTCAGTATGGTAGTTTGAACCATGCTCAGCTACCATCGTAAAGGTTGAATATGCTCGGTGTGGTACTTTGAACCATGCTTAGCTACCATCGTAAAAGTTGAATATGCTTGGTACGGTAGTTTGAACCATGCTCAGCTACCATCGTAAAAGTCGAATATGCTCGGTGTGGTAGTAGATGAAACAGTATTTTCTGATCATGACTGACTTACTTTGACTGGACAATACAATTCTGAACAGATTTATCCCTCCAGCAAACAGTAATCATTATTTCAGTACGTCTATCTGTAAGTAAAGGACGAACACTTAACTGTGTAAATTAATTTTTCAGATGGCGAGTTCACATTCGAAGAAAGAAGACACCGGTGTGGAAGCTGCACGCGGTATTATAAGTACAAGCGAGACTTATTGCGGCACGTGCGGTACGAGTGTTGCAAAGAAGGGTTGTTCCAGTGTTCGCTGTGCTCGTACAAAGCGAAACGCAAGTACTCGCTTAAATCCCACATGATATTACAGCACGATAATAAAGGCGGGAGAGTTTGGGCTGACAAAGTTAAGAAATTAAGATAGTGGAGAGATAACAGTTTGAAGTCATCACTATCACAATTGTTTATAGGTTTACCAGCTGTCTGATCGTGTGAGTAAAAAAGGTGATTTTTCTTGGTGCACGTTCGAGCGCGCTTATTGCGACTGTATCGATTTGCAGTTTGATACGTATTTAAAATGTTTACACTTTTTGCGATAAATTTATCAAAAACCATAATTTGTTATTAAGATATTGGTTTGTTTAACGAATTTCCATTAGAAAATGAACTATTGAAGCGGTTTTCTATTGGATGTGCTGTTGGATACTGTCTTGATAAAATCCACGCAGTAGGAAGTTGCCTCTCCAATAGCTAAACTATCAATATGTCGTAAACTGATAGGAAATCTTGCGGTGCCAAGATGGCGGCCAAAATTCAGTATCGACTACCTTAGTACGTAACAGTGATCCCAGATGGTTTAGGATTCTAGCTGAAGATATGCGTGACTAAGGGAGACTCACCCAGGCATTAAAGCTGTGAAGTGTTTTGCACTTAACTGACAGTATTGTTGCAGGTTAAGTGCAATTAAAATTGTTGATATTGTTTTGGTGTTACTTTTTGTATATTAATTGTTTGTATTTGTTATTTTTAATATATTAATTTTCACTAATATTACGTGATTTCTGAAAAAAAAATTGTACAAATAATTTTTGAATAAATAGTTTTCAGATATGTTAGTTTTGGTGTAATTATTTATCGAAGCGTTTGGTGTTAAGTGAGAAATTTTAGAGGGATTAAAAAAAAATTTCCGAAAGAAATTTTCTATCACACAATAGTCTGGTGGTCAAGGCAAATCTTATGATTTGTTAACTGCTACTTTTGTACTCGGTATTTGTTATTGTGTGGAAATCGACATTGCAAAATAAATGCTGCGTACACGTCATTAAACACACTGAAAATACTTGTATAAAAAATACGACCCAAGGAGTTGAGGATAGGTAAAAAGGAAAACTGGCAGTCGGTGAAAAAAATGAGGTTAATAATTGGTTTTATATGAAAATTCATAATTTTGAACAAATTTAAACGGAAGCATCAATCGGGGGGATTCCATAAAAACAAAATCAAACAGCTGTTGATAAATAATATCGACAAAAATAAGCTGTTAACCTATTATTTTCTTACTGTACCGAGTACGCGTATTAAAAAAGATATCGTGCAAAAATTAATTTCAATCAGTATAATTAGTTTTGAGATCGCCGCTGCAGTGCAGCTCAGTTGTATCCTGAAGTAGGTCTAGCATGTGTTCGCTCCTGGAAACAACGAATCGACCTGAAACCGATGTTGTAGCAACCGATGTTCGTGCAGACAACCTTTTTTTTGGTTCAAACAACTGTTGAAAATTAAGAAACATAAATCAGATTTTTTCCAATAACAGTTTTGTTCAAATTTAGTTCAAACTAAAAGTATCTAAAAAAACTAATTGTTGGTCAAATTTTGATCATAAATGTAGATTAATAACCAAATTTGAAGTTGAAATTTGAGAAAAAACCGGTAGAAAATTTGTTAAACCTACGTTGAGAAATGTGGTCTTTGAAATTCTCTTCTTTTTCTTTTCTGCGGACACGCCAAACTAAGGACCACGCAGATATTACTTAATTTTCTTCCTCTTCCTCCATCTTTCCTCCATTCCCTCAGAGTGCTTTGCCCTTCTTTCCTCTGTCCATCCTCCTCTCCTACGCTCCTTCTTCTCCTCCACAAGAAATTTTATATTTGAAAGTCTTTCTCTAAATTGGTCTCTGTTGAAATCCTCTTCGTTAAAAATTTTCCTTTTTTTTAGCCGGATGGGAGTGCGGAGGGAATAGTGATAGTAGAGTCCTTTTTAAATGTGTTATTTTGATGAAAAAGTTTTTCCATTCCTTTGAGTTCACAATGAACAATAAATGCGCTAGATTCTATTGTCAGTTCGAAAAAGATCATATTGGTTTATGCAGTTACCAGATTTTGGTGCAGTTACTGAAGGGTTTATGGCACTTCCGTTGGTTGTGCTAAAGTAGTTTCGCTTGAAGACATTCGCTTTATATTCTAGAACAATATGCAAACTTAAAAACGAACGTGGTATTATACTCAACTACTATTAAAGTAACAATCTGTTCACAGACATTTTAATAATTCATTTACAATTTCAGGGGCCTCAATGGTAATACTCCAGGACACCAAAGGACAAAGCACGTTTGTGTGCAACAACTGCGGACGTTTTTACAAGTACAAGAAGACTTTGCGGCAGCATCAAGTCTACGAGTGCGGCAAGGAGCCGATGTTTTCGTGCAGTTTTTGTCCGTTCAAAGCGAAACTAAAGGGCAACCTGAAAACCCACGTGGCGTTTAAACACACACACAAGGACAAACTAAATTATAAGCGAATCTAGTGGACCAAGTGAAGACAGGAAGAATTCGGGCACAATGGAACTGCAGTGAACTGGATCGGTCCTTAAACGAATTACTAAAGTTAATTTACAATACCTAATAAATGCTTTTTAAAAAAAATTGTTTTCTTAAATCTTACCTTATTAATTATATTAATAACAGTATCCTAAATTAGCTGTTAAATAAAGATGTTAACCACGTTATATCTATCACGAAGTACGAGATCTGCAAGTACGCGTACAATGCGTTGTCAAGTGTATTAATTTAAGCCTTGTACCCACGGTGTTTGGCATAGCAGTTGCTCGAGTTTGAACTTGTGGTTGGTCGAATTCGCGCGCTTTTACCACGGCACATGGGTTGGCAAATCTCATGATTGGACTACAAGCCTGTACCGACGTGGAAGATCGAACCACGTCGAGCAAGTCGTAATTTTCCCACGGCGAATGACAAATTTCAGACCTGGTTCGCCAAAAGTTTTGTAGATTGTGGTGGTTTTGACTTACAAGGTTTCCTGCAAATACCGCCTGGCATTCACGTACAAAGCTATGGAGAAGTAATTTGTAACTTCGTAAGCTTTTTATTAGTGTCGCGTACAACAGGTCAGCTGGGAATATGTAAATTGAGGGTAATTAAACATACTGTTCGCCCTTGGGGGTCGTCTGTAAGAATCAGTCGTAGGGAGGTGGTAGTCGTTACACGCCTCCGCATTGGTCATTCGTTGCTGACACATGGTTTTCTAATGGGACTCGGGGAGCCACCTATATGCTAGAGGTGGGCGTTTCTGCTATTTTTACAAAACGTCAACAAACTGTTGCAAAAAACAGGTTTAGAAAACTGAAACTCAAAGTTGTATTAGCAGCTAAAACATAAAGCACATAAGTTCAGTTTTCTAAGACTACTTTTTCATTCCCACTGCCACCATGCCCTTAACTGTTTTTGGGTATCAAGCATTTAGAAAGGATAAAAATAATCCTTACAAGTGTAGTACTAATTAAATTACATTATCAAAACGTAATAATTATGTAAGCCATTTTATGTACTAAATGCAATGAATTTCTAATAGAAGCATTCTTTTTTTTATTTAAAAATGAAATAGTCCTTTGCATATTTACCAAAATGCAAACGATTTAGAATATTTTTAGTTGATTAAAAAATATTGATGATTGATAATAAATATAAAAAATATGTTTAAATAAAATTAGGCTCTGTATTTACAAAATGTGAGAGGTTGTTACTACAACTCGCAACAAAATAGAGATAAACGTTGACATTGACCAAACAGTTCTTACTTCGCTACAAGCAACAAGCAACTTTGGAATAAAGGGGAACAGCATAAAAGCAGATAGAAGAAAAGCAGTTAGCAGGAAAACAGTTTTATCGCTTGCGGCAACGTTCGAATAGAACGTTCCTTGTTTAACAAATCATAAACCAGTCCAAATCCAACTGCTTGTTTCCGTTTGAAAAAGCAGTTTGTTTGTCGTTTATAGAAAAGCAGTTTTTTTAACAGTTTGGTGTTTTCTGCCCCACCACTACTATGCCAACTGTGGAGAAACCATCACAGTCAAACATTTGCTCTTAGATTGCGATTATTTGAGAAACATGCGTACAATATATGGCTTAGGAAACTGTATGCAGGCGATCTTGGGGGACGATTCATTAATCATTGATCGCGTTTTGGCCTTCCTGAGGCGCTTGCATATATATCAATATATTTAATTTTATTTTTATCGTTATTATTTATATATTTTTTAAAGTTTATATTCTTGTTAACTAGTTTTAGGTAATTTTATTGTGTTTCATAATATTTATTATCTTTCCGTTTGATTAGGACACCTTCATATTGTTTTGTTTTTAAATTATTTATTCTTGTTATAAATGTTATCTAGTTTGTAAGTAATGTTACATTTTATCGTCCTTTTGTTTCATTAGTAGTTGTGTTTAGGCGATGATAGCCTTAATGTGCTTTTCGCCTTAAAAAAAAAAGCTGAGATGTCTTCAGGCGGTTTTTTGTAGTATGTGCAGAGTTTTTAGCAGAATGTGCAAATAAGTGCAATAAGAAGTTTCAATGTGCAATAAGAAGCAAATTTGCAAATAAGAAAGTTTCACAAAAATTGCTTTTTATAATACGGTAGCTTGGGTAAATTTGTCGCCCAACAAAATACGATCGACAGTTTTAAAATAGCACTCGAAATCTTTGAAGAATCGTAACTTTACCGTATACAGATTATGATACTTCAAAATCTGAATATCGGTCTTTGAAATCTACGTATTTTAAATTTCATTGGAACCTGGAACCAATCGTAATTACTTGTTGAATTTTCAATGAAACATCGTAATGCTCATGCAGGTTTTAATGATGGAATTATGAATTCAAAAATTTGTAATGTATTTTTTTTGCTTTTTGTGACAGTTGGGTTCCCCTCTTTTCCATCGCGGCATCAAGAGAACTACGTGTAGTAATTATTTTTTTACTTTAAAATTCTTCTGGTTAGACTTCTTCTTAACTATTGTAAGAATTTATGTTTTTATAGCATTTATTTATCAGCTCATTGTTTTTTATCAGGAAAATAATTGTAATGCAATTCTAATTTCAGATGCTAGACTTTTAATGAGAAATAACAACGGAGATAAGGCGTTTACCTGTTCAACTTGCGGATTAAAATACAAGTACCTGCGTTCAATGCAGGCGCACCAGAAGTACGAATGCGGGAAGGAACCTCGGTTCTTTTGTCAGTATTGTCCGTTCAAGTCGAAAGTGAAGAGCAACCTGAACGCCCACATCGTTCTGAAACATTGCAACGTGACGCTAAGCTAGAGAGACCAAATAGCGCTAGAAAATGTGTAACGGAACACGTTCCGGTAAAGGTGGCCATAGTGGACGTTGTGCTCAGTCTTTTGTGAGAATGAAATTGTGAAATCCAAATGGGAAAATATTTTACTGGAAAATTATTAGTGGAATGACCATTGTGGTGTGTGTGTTCCTAAAAATTAAATGATTTTCTCAAAAAATTCTAGAGTTGATCTCTCGAATAAGTTGTCTTGCTTAAGTGAATTTAACCCTTTTTTTAGGTGGACGATGCAACTGCTTATGATTTGTAGACCCGTATTACATTGTCAAATTTATTTGTCATAGATCTGTAATCTGATATTTTATAAAATGTAATATAAACGTGTTATATTCTATAAAATAAATATCAAAGTAAAATTGTTTAAAATGTGCACCATTACACCAAATATATTAGGCAAAACATTTTATCAACAATTTTTTTTTGGAAAAAGTAATGTAATAACGGCTTTAGTATTTTTTTTTTTAATGTCCGACTACTGTTCACACTTGGGCTAATGCAGAAGATGGGATGATTTATAGCGTATGAAAATGCCAAGCCCTCGCCGGGAATCGAACCCGGGTCCTCGGGGTGAAAGCCTAGTACGCTGTCAATTAGGCCACCGAGGCGGCCTAACGGCTTTAGTATCATGAAAGTTGTAAAAGTGGCCACTGTTTGCATCTATAAAAAGTGGAATATCAGTTTATGTTCAGTTACTACGGCAGCATTCTCTTAATCAGTTGGGCCGCCTCGGTAGCCTAGTTGATAGCGTACTGGGCTTCCACCCCGAGGACCCGGGTTCTATTCTCGGCCAGGGCTTGGCATTTTCATACGCTATAAATCATCTCATCGTCTGCATTAAAAACAGTTGGTCCAAGAAGTGAATCAACGTTATTCATTTTGTCGTAGGGCTCTTATACACTTGTCGCTGTGTGCTTTTAGAACCGCCGAATTCGTGTCTCGAATCGGATCAAAGTTTTGGGGGAATATAATCCGTCGGTTCAGAATCTCCCAAAATACGTCGCCTGAAAGCTGTCGACGAATGGAGTGAATTTGAAATACTCGAAATTTATAGAATTCTTGAATAAACGCAGTTGGTATTTGTTCGGTTCGCTCTAAAAACATCTGATTCAGAATGGACCATGCGAGCGAGTTGTGTTTTTCAACATTAAAGACATTTCTAATCGTACTGTGCTTACTGATTATTTTTTTTGTTCACAACCAATCGAATGATTCCGTACATTGTAATTTCAGATGAAATGGGGTGCACACTTGCAAACACTTATACTGAAAACAATGAGTTCCTTTGTTCCGGATGCGGACGGGTGTATAAGTACAGACGTTCGATGCAACAGCACCAGAAATACGAGTGCGGGAAAGAAGCTAAGTTCCAGTGCGACTACTGCCCTTTCAAGGCGAAGGTGAAGGGCAACCTGAAGGCGCACATTGCTGCAAAGCATTATAAGCATTTCTTGCAAGTTGTTTGTCCAGGAAGTGATGCTTGAATTACCATATTAATGTTAACCCACAGAACCAATTTACAAATTAAAAAATTTTATTGTTATTTGGTTTAATGTTTTGTATTGATTCCTTAAATATCTACAGTTTTAGCGTTCATTGATAAGTTTGATAAAGGATAGTTTTGCGACGTCAAACGGTTGCGCCTTTTAAAACCCACCACGCAGTTGTGTGCGGACGAAAGATGGATTATAAATTTGTTGTTTAACATCAACTATATTTTTAATCGTCAAGAATTTCTGATGCGATTTTAAAATTATGTTTACATACCTCACAAAGTTATTTAAGTTATAAATATCAATAACACAGAATATTTTTGACAAGTTTGTAGCATCTGCAGTGCTGTTGAACCATAACGCGTAGAGAAAACCAACAATGATATTTACAACTTCCGCAAGACGGTTGTAAAAAATTATATGATTAGGATTATGACCTACTCTTCCCGTCAGTGGTCTATCAATTCACCTCATAAAGGTTACTGCGGTTTCGAAACTATTTCATCTTCAGGCCGTTTTACAAAATGTTAAATCCCTCTCTCGATGTCGTCACAAAGTCAAACAAAACTTTAAAACATACGTCACAAACACTGAGCAAAATTACACGTTTAAAATATTCACGATGAAATTCGGCTTGGCCAAGCTACACACGTTGACTCTAACGTTGAGTCCGGAATGTAACGACGTACGAGTCGCGTGTGTAGCTTGGCCAAGCCGAATTTCATCGTGAATATTTTAAACGTGTAATTGTGCTCAGTGTTTGTGACGTATGTTTTAATGTTTAGTTTGACTTTGTGACGACATCGACAGAGGGATTTAACACTTTGTAAAACGGCCTGAAGATGAAATAAAGTTTCGAAACCGCGGTAGCCTTTATGAGGTGAGTTGACAGACCACTGACGGGAAGAATAGGTATATAATCCTAATCATTTTAATATGTGGTCCGGTGGCTGTGTTACAATAATGAAAAAAATTTTAGCTTCAAAATCATAAAAACTCTGCAGAAAAAATAAAATTGATAATTTCAAAAAACATTTTACAAGATATTTAGTTCATTTTTTGTACACTGTTAAACAGTGCATGTTAAATGTTTATTATTAATAAGTTGCAGGACATTTTAATCGTACTCTTATATTACTTTGTTATAATCACATTGTTAATTATCTTTTTACGTACTTTACCTTATGTCACTACGGTCCATACGGTCAACAAGTCAATAGTTGCTGTATTTGTACAGTTCATATGTGAATAATGTGACAATAAATGATACTTCAGTACACCGATGTTACATTTGATATTCTAATGTTTATTTCGATATTTTTGATATTAATTAATATATTTTCATATATTTCGATATAGTTCAATATATTGAACTCGATAGGGTTTTGAAATCATATGCATTGGGAAAACGAGTGGGCAGCTATCGGTAATAATAAACTGAGGGTAATTAAAAATACTGTTCTTCCTTGGAGGTCATCTGTACGTAGGGAAGAGGTAGTGGTTACCCGTCTTCGCATTGGACATTCTCTTTTCACACATGGTTTCTTGATGAGAGGCGGGGACCAAGAAGTTTTTGCCAAGGACTCATTACCATTGAACATGTTCTGCGAGATTGTAATGCTCTAAGGAACATGCGCCGATTATGTGGACTAAGTGCCAATTTAGAGGAAATATTAAAAGATGATTCTACGGCTGTTGACCGAGTACTAACATTCTTGCGTCGCTTGAATCTCTTAAATAAAATTTAATTTATTACTATTATTGTTATTATTATTATTATTATTTTTGTAGTGTACTTTGTAATTTTATTTTATTAATTTTTTTTCAGGGACAATTTACATTCCTTTTTATTTAATTTAATTTAGTTATTTTCTCTAAATAACTTTATCTCTGTTATGTTTATATATACTTTTACGAATTGTTATTACATTTTATTCATTGTTATTTAGTTCTTAAGTATTCGTTATTGTTATATAGTTATACCTGTTATTTAAATTTTGTTTTTTTTATTTGTACTGTTATAGTTTGTTGTTGTTTTTTTTTATATACTTTTATTTTGCGTAACGGCGATGATAACCTTCGGTTTTTCGCTGGAAAAAAAAACATAGGGTTTTGTTTAACATTTGACTTTCATTAACTGCTGCTCCGTTTTTTTTTTTTACTTTTAATTATTCTATTGCTTAAGTGGTGATGATGGCCACTGAAACGTTTTGAAGCGAAGCTTTTAATGTTAGCTTTGACCAGAGGAGTGAGTAGAAAAAGTCTTGCGTACGTAAGAATGGAACGAAGGAGCAAACGAATTTCGTCTCTATTCTTTTTTCTTTTTCTTCCTCCTTTTCGATTACAGTAGAAGCGTATATATGAAAACGTATTGCTTTGGTTTCGGACATAAACGTTTGGATGGAAAACGTGCACGTTTGTAACCGTTTTAAAATACATTCGAAATTAATACAAACGGTTCATAATAATTGCTAGTATTGATAGTTTTAACATAACCTAAAACTTATAGCCAATCAGCTGTTCAATGAAATCAGCTGATCGTTACGAAATAATATAAAACAACTGATCTTTTACTACAACTACAGTAAAATGATATCTAATTGTTCACGTATTTATTTGCTTAAAGAAAACAAGATATTTATAATAAACTAATTGTACATTCAGCAAATATATCATTAAAAAAGCTTCGCTTTTGTCGGTAATTCCCCGAGTTCCACACGTTTTATGATTGAAAATTTTTATTGCAACTGCTGTTTTCACATGTAGATGGTTTTCTTTCAGCATCTCTTCTGGCGGAGGGATCGAATGACAGATCGTTTCTGTGTGTGGACTGCGGCGCTAAGTACAAACACAAAAAAAGCTTAATGCAACACAAGAGAAACGAGTGCGGGAAAGAGGCCATGTTCAAGTGCGACCTGTGTTCGTACAGTTCAAAGAGACGCGGCAATCTCAAAGTGCACATTTTTAAAAAACACTGTCAAGAAATATTTGTGTGAAATTTGATACAAACTTGTTTGTTGTGTTTCAGTTAACTCAATAAAGGTGTTCAACAAATGTTTTTTGTTTGTGAATTTAAATTTGAACTCTCACGAATGGTGGTTAATGCATGTAGATACAGGTGCTACTGGACGAAATCATCCATCTTGCAAGCAGAAGTAAACCCCTTGTGCGCCAGAGTGATCCTGCGGTGGTTGTTTAGAGGGTGCTTCAATGTGGGCGAGTTGTACTTAAAATTCCATTCACAAATAAATGAACGCCGGTTATAGATTGTTTCAGTGAAGTGTCCTTGAAATGTGTGCCCGATCGTGTAGCTAGTACTGGTGCTTACGAGGTGTGTTTAGAAAGTAACGAGAATTTTTAAATTTCGCGGGCTTGGATAGTCAAACATTTTTTTTTATTATGTTGGTATACATGTCCTTGCAGTATGATAAACCTTTCAGCTGTTTTCATTGTTGACTTTATGACAGCCACTAAGGTTAGACATGTTGTTATGAGCTCGTCGATTTTCGTTTGTTAAAAGAAATGGTTGAATGAATTTGTATCAAATTTTGCGTAAAAAATGGAATAAAGTGTGTGAAATGTTAATAAAGGCCTGTGGTGAGTCTGGTATGAGTAAAGCAAGAGTTTACGTCAGCCGTCAAGACGAAGATGACCAAAAACAGTACTGTAACGATGCCCCAGCATCCATATTCGCCAGACATGGCTCCGTGTGACTTTTTCCTATTTCCAAAAATAAAGAGAACGTTAAAGGGCCGTCGTTTTACAGCCGTAGATGACATTAAAAGCGCTTCGTTGAAAGAAAGATCTCAAAGATCGAGTTTGAGAAGTGTTTCGAGGATTGGAAGAAGCGCATAATCTCCAATTAGCCCAAGTGTGCACAATAGTCGGACGTTAAACACCAAAAAAAAAAAAAAATAAAATAAAATAAAATAAAGTACCCAATGAAGTGTCCTTGAAATATGTGCCCGTAATGTTAACGAGGTCGCTGACAATGTAGGATTTATTGGGACTTTCCAACCCCAAAACTCTTGACATTATAGAACTGACCAGGCAAGACCTAAGTAAGGTAATTGGTGTACTAGTTGTCCTGTGAAACATTATGACTGGTTAAGAGGATGTCTCCCGTTGTGCTTAAATGGAATCTAATCAACAGAGAATTTTGTACGCTACATTCAATATCAAACCATTTTCCAGTAACAAAACCACATCCCTTAACGTCCCAGTTGAAAAAAAACTACAATGTCTTTCTAAAGCCCGTTAAAGTGCAACATATGAAATGAAATTCTATTGTCCCTTACATGGAATACAGATTGTGTAATAAATAGAAACAATTGACTAAAATGTTTAAATCTTCACGAACTAAAAATATTGCAAGAAAATTTCACAATCCAATTTTAATTTTATTTGTAAACTTATTATAAGAAATATTTAATTACCAATGTAAAATTGAATTGCTTAGTTTTTATTTGACTTTTAGGTGTTGTTTCTTCAAAATCATCGTTTCGGCCAAACGCACTAATCGACAAAGCGTTCGTATGCCCAGACTGCGGCGCTAAGTACAAACATAAGCAAAGTTTGATACAGCACAAAAGAAACGAGTGCGGAAAGGAAGCCAGGTTCAAGTGCGACATCTGTTCCTATTGCTCAAAGAGACGTAGCAATCTAAAAGTTCATGTTTTTAAGAAACACTCTCAAGAAATTTTTCTTTAACGTGTAGTACATTTGACAAACATATTTACTGTAGTGTTTAATATGGCTTACACAAATGTTTAACTGTGTTTAAATGTAATATTTTTAACAATTAAATAATCCATCTGTGCTGTGTTCATAAATAAAATTAAACTTTGTCTGCAGCAAATTGTTTAGAATTCGCTTTATTTCTGTGGTTGGAGGGAAATTTTCTGTTCGCCTGATGCACATTTTGTTACACTATCTTGCTAAACTAAATGTTCAGACGTTTTGGCAATTTACACTGACTTTTGCGAGTACTGAGTACCACCGGGGATAACCTTTATGGGCATTCCCATAGCAAGCGGCTCGGAGGGGTGGCAGACTCTTGGCCAGAGCACAACTCAGGAAAATTACGCGGCTTATTACCGGGCATTGTGGTCTGAGGATGCACATTAACAAGATAGGTTTACGCAGTAAAGGAGGAAACTGTAGTGAGGCTGTCGCAGCAGGAGGCGAAGGGATTTTGGTTTCCAGGACCCTAGGGATCTCCAGCAGGATGACCTAGTCAGTGGAACTTACTAGGAACTCTGCTGAAGTACTTAAGAGGTTTAGTTTCACAATAGGTCCGACGGCCGTAGTGCCTGGGGTTTTATAATCCTTCTAGTATATAATCTAACCTAATCAGTACTTAAAGTCGTCTGGTGTGTCTGCTTGTCTCGTGCTATCAATTTTCAATGTTACTGTGGTCGATTTGGTAAGACACAGTCTTTCAGTAAGAGACACAGTCTGTCAGTAAGAGACAGTCTGAAGCGCCTCTGAACTGCGCACCTCAAGGTCGTGGTATCGGGACGCAGTTATTGCTTTTCTGAACGCGATCCGTCGTCTTCATTAGTCCAACTGGTATGGCGTGCGAACGTTAAAGAAGAGGGAAAATTCCATCTATATATAGTACTGCAAACAAATCGTTGCTCTTTTCTGTTCCTCTTCACTTAGCTACTGAATACGTGTTCGTTAAGCAGTCGCGTAGAAGCTTGTTGGCCTACTATTAAATAATGTTCTTTCAAAACGAAACAAGATCTAAATTAGTGACCTATTTGAAAATGATCAATTAATCGTAGAACATAGATCACGATAAGATCCAGAACCGGAACGATGAAACAGATCCTGACAGAGGTTGTATATAACGTATTGTTTATGTACGTAAGGTATAAACTTCGGCGAGAGAGCTGCGTGTGGCGTTTACCGTAAAACACATTTTATTTGTCCATTCTTTGAAGAACGCTGTCATTTATGACTCGATCAGTCCAAGTCGGACAAAACCATCCAATCTTCTACTTGTCGCTTCTGCTGTAGTCGACAATTATTTCGAGTCTAAAATGCACGTAGTACCAAAACCCGACACCAGAGCGCTCTGAACTCTACTAATTGAGTCTATAAATTGCTGCAGTGACGTTAATTTATCTTACGATTAAAATGTCCAAGTAATATCAGCGATTCATACATTAACAAATAACCTGATTGTAGTTTTAAAAGCTAACGTAAATGTACATGGTTCATTTACCTGCTGATAGATAGCGTTCTCTACTTTCATTCACATAATTCGCAATGCAGTGAGATCTCTGTGTATTATAAATTCAATGATTATAGCTAAGTTGTGGCTTATAAATATTATTATTTAAACGCTTAAAACTTGTAAACTGTAAATAATATTTCAAGAGTATATTATTTAGAGGACATTTTATTAATTTATTTAATGTTTTACTTCCAGTAGACAAAATGGAATTAACTAAGCCCGGAACGATGGCAGGTTACGCTTGCGATAAGTGCGGCAGAAATTACAAATACAAGCATGGCAGAGCGTCGCATCAGAAATACGAATGTGGTAGGTCCGCCATGTTCGAGTGCCACCTGTGCCCTTACAAGGCCAAACAGAAGAGCAATTTGAAGAGCCACTTGCTGAGCAGACATTTCGATCAATTTCAAGCTCTGTAGTTTAAATATTTTTTAATACAATTATTTTACTCGTTGAAAGCATGTTTAATTTCTGTTCCTTGTAATACAGTAACAGTGAACAGTGTATACTCTGTTCATCCTTAATGTGGGCCCGATGTAAACAAACGGAAGTGGCGACGCAGAGATACGTGTACTCTCTGAACTTATTAAAAGTAGAACAGTAATATAAAGTAGTGTAGGCCTAATCACTTATCTCTTGTTAAGTTTTAATTATCTGATGTATGTTTTTAATTAATTTATTTTAGTTATTAATTTAATCTAGTTATTTTAACTATTAAAATATTTAAATTATTGTAATAAACGTAACAAACTGAACACACAAGCAGTTAAGAGTGCTAATTTTGAATAGAAGAAACTGGTGGTATTTAATCAGTTAGCGACCAATGGCCGCCTCGGTGTTCTAGTTGGTAGCGTACTAGGCTTTCACCCCGAGGACCCGGGTTTGATTCCCGGCCAGGGTTTGGCATTTTTATAGGCTATAAATCATCCCATCGTCTGTATTAGCCCAAGTGTGCACAATAGTCGGACATTAAAAAAAAAAAAAAATTAGCGACTAATGGACTACCTTATTACAGAGTAGTGCATGACGGGTAACCTTATAAACCAATCAATTTGGAGCGGAGACACGTGCGTTTGTTCACATCGGGCCCAGACTACGGAAGAACATTTATTCGGCGAATTTTCATTGGAAATGAGCTTCGAAGCGCCATCATGGTAAGGCCCAGACCCGGGACCGTGAAATGAACGCCGTTCTTGAACTCTACATCGCTTTTTTGAAGGGGTCGTTGAATTTTTTTCACTCATTACGTAAATGTGTGTGTTAGCACGCGTACGTTCGTAATTTTGGTCCAGGTTAATTAAAAATGTTCGTAATTGATTTCAGTAAGCTTGGACAAGTTTGTTACACAAGAAAATCCGTTAAAAATGGCGGCCAATTCATAACTCATAACTTAACTTATTTGTTTTTGAAAATCCGATTCCCTCGTGATAATCAGCGTTACCGTGTTGTGCGATTGTGTAACTGACGTTCTAAAATGATTGTGAGTTACAGATAGACGTTTGCTTCTATCACGTCAGCGAGACAGCTGTGTTGCGCTATTATCGAGATTAGTTGGTTACTTTGTTTAGGGAAATGTTACATTTGTAAAGCTATCGTTTTGGATATTTCGAGATATTTTATTTGTCAGTTTTATGAGGAGAGAAAAAAATGTAACCTTTTTTTTTAAAAAAAACTTTTATTCTCTCATGAATAAAATCAATTGATTTTTTTTTATTTTTAAATCAAATACTAGACATTTTGGTGCTTACGTATTAACGCCAGCGAAGCAGAAGTTGCGCTAATGAGGCAATAAATAACGGTGTTGTAGATCGGTAAAACGATAAAAATACGTTTACAACGGGTTTTGCGTCATAAAAACCTTTATTTAAAAAACCCTTAACCTAACTAATGCTTGAAGAAACCCTTTTTTTAAAAAAAAAGTCGTTACTTACGTATTAACGCCACCGCAGCTACAGATTTGGCGGTTTTTAAGTTTTATAAGAAGAAAACTTTTATTTCTTTAAAAAATAATACTGCAAAACCTAACTGACACGGTTGCTAGGCCTAACACGGTGATGCGTGAATATAAGTGACTGTTGGAAGACTTACCATCTCACGGTGGTTAATAACTACTTTAATTTAACAGGGTTTTTCCCATCGTCTGTATCAGTTAGGTTCACCACGCAATTATCGTGTCAGTTAGGTTATTGAGTATTCTTTGTTTTTTTTAAAAGAAAAGGTTTCTCCAAGCATCACCGTGTTAGGCCCAACAACCGTGTCATTTAGGTTTTGGTGTAAAGTTTCTTTAAAACTTAAAAACCGCCAAATCTGTAGCTGCGGTGACATTAATACGTAAATACCGACATTTTTATATTAATTTCGAGTGTAAGATGCACTTGAATTTTGGAGGCAATTTTTCGCAGAAAATAGTGCGTCTTATGGTCCATAAAATACGGTACAAGTTTTGCATATATATGGCGTTATACGTACGTATATGACAAACGTTAATCGGTAATATAGTGTTCATAAATTATATCGTGATGCGAACTTGGTGTGAAAATTGATTTTGAAACATATATAGCTTTCGTTTAGTAACAAACTTGTGCAGTCTCTTTGTTGTGATTCATCATTTGTCTCCCTATCTCCTGCAATTTGTCTCACGTTTTTAGTATTCGACGCTCAGATATTTCAACAACCTGTGCCTTCCATTCTTTTTTGTTTAAAAATACATGTTTTTAAATTTCCCAACCAACTCGACCTACATCAGTAAGTACTCACTTTTTAATATTATTCTTGTTATAAGTTCCCATCGTAAATTTTGACTGCAAGTTCCCACAAAAGAATTTTGTAAACAAGTAAGACCGACAGAACAAGGTGAAAGGAAGTGCGGAAAATCGTCCTCGAAGAAAATACAGGAAGGTTAATGTATGCAAAATGTGTCAAACCAATTTTGAAATTTGTGTTAACATGTGTGGTTTTTCCAGGTGGACACCAAAGATTGGCATATTTTGAACAGTCTGGGAGCAGTTTCAAATGCGACCGGTGTGGAAGGAAGTACAAGTATAAGAAAGGCTTAGCGCAACATTTGACGTACGAGTGCGGCATCGACCCGCAGTACCGCTGTTTGTTCTGCACGTACAAAGCGAGCAGACCCGATACGCTTAAAACGCACACCGTCCTAAAACACAACACGACCGCTGTGCACAAGTGAACCGACGAATGCGTTGTCGTTCATAAAAAAATGTTGATTGTTTTGTAATAAACTTGTTTTTCAGTCAATTTTGTGTTTTTTTACTGTAAAACATTATTCGTACAAACAGTATTTTAACCGAATTTCTATTACTACAAATAATTTTCAGAGTATTTTTTTAAATCTTCCCAGCTGTGATTGAAGCTCCGTTGTTTTTCCGACCTTGCGTACCTCAAGTTCTTAAATTCGATACTGGAATTATCGCAAAGCTTTCCCCTTTGTGCTAACTAGCGTAATGGATGTACGTTAGGGGAAAAACTACGAATTTCGTCCGTTTTAAATTAATTTTGAAAAGAAATTTTGAAAAGTAATTTTGAAATGAAGAAAAATGAAAGGTTAGGCCTACCGGTCACACCTGGTTTTACTGTTCATCAGCTGTTAGTGCTCACAATTAACAAAGTTAAATAACATGGATCTGTTTAAATTATTATTAAAAAAACTGCTTTAATCAAAGAGTAAACAAAAATACTCGAATTTTGAAAAAAAAAAAGAATAGTTTAATTAATCTAGATTAAAAATAACATTTTATTCCTTTTTTATTTTTCACTTTAAAGAAATTAAATATATCTGTATGTGTCCTTCAAATTTTTGAAGTGTGTATATTTTTTTCGTTTATACCTACTTTTGCTATGAGATTTTCTAAGGAAATATATTGATTTTTCTTTTTTTTTAACATCACCAGTTAAATACAGCTAATGAAAAATAAAGTATTTATTAATTGTTAACGCCATTGACAAAATGTTTGTCAAAAACTTTTGTATTACAGTCCCTTGTGGAAACTTCAAAATAAATTGTTAAAGCTAATTGGAGTAAGATATCAAGATAAAGATATACCGTTGGATATTAAGCAATTGTTTGACAAAGAAAGCTATTTTATATGAATATAACACATTGAAAACAATATAATGGGAAAGTAATTAATACTCGTGCGAAAAGTATTCAGCTTCCGTTTCCTGTTTATTATGCAATAAAGTGTTTTAATGGATTGTCAGATAGTGTTAAAAATTTGGAATAAGAAAGTGCAACAAAATAGTTGAAAAGTGACATTATGAATTTAGAGATTGAATAACTTTTTAGTGTAGTTTGTGGTAAATAAATTGTCAGAAAAAAAAAATACTATTCTAGTGGGGGGGGGGGTTAGGCCCACACTGGAGCACATTCAGTCAGTGAGGTCTCATCTTGGCGCGTTGTTCCTCCCAATATCTCTTCAGCCTTTGTGATCTCCTTTTCCTAAGTTTTGAGATTGTCATGCCCTTTCGGTCGCTTGCTTTTCTAAAGTTGTTTCATTTCCTTTTCCTTGAGTATGGCTTTCTCCTCTCCATTCCTCAACTGTTCCTCTGTTATCCCTAAGTCTTCTAGGTCTTGTTCTATCTCCTTGAGCCAATTATTTTTTATCTTTGTGCTCAACTGATAGTTCAGTAATTTCTTGGCGAGCCTTTCTTCTGGGAGTCTGATCAGGTGTTCGTAAAATGACAAGCGTCTCTTTCTGAATACGTCGGTAAGGTGTTTTATACTGTTGTAGTGTTTGTATAGCAACATATTGTATTTTTAATCACATTAATTGATCAAATATTTTATAATATATTTGTATGTGAGGTACGTCTCACAAATTATTTGAATCTAAAAAAAAATTAATATTTTGTAATCTTAATTTTTAGGACCGCCCTGTGACCAAGTATTAATACTCACTATACGGCCTTCTCGTGTAAAATTTTGTACCATGAAGAAATAAATAAATAAAAATAAAAAATTTATAAAAATAAATAAGAATTTAAAATAATGTTTTTGTAAAAGGAAAGATTAATATTGAAATATCGATAATTTAAAGTTTTTATAGTTGTAACATCGTGCCAGATCTTATTTACTTAACTAAAACAATTGCGTAAATAACAGTTATTTTAATTTTTTACTGTTTAGTAAATCGGTTGTGATCGTGTAAAGCCACCTCTGGAATTAAACTATATCAAGTAAGCTAATAATATTATGTGGTAACGTTACCGCGGGTAAATTTGGTTTTAGAAAATACTGTTTGTATTAAATGTGCCCACCTAACAGATTGTATGAGCGTTGTATTCATTTCAAGATGTATCAAAGTAGCTGTGCGTGCCCGAGCTCTTCGAAAAAAAGGCTTAAGAGAGAAACGATGTTTTCAGTAAGGATAGTAGAGCGTAGCGCGCGCACAACTGCCTTGCCTCATCTGTATTGTTTTAATGTCTTTTGCATGTCTATTACTGACTTCCTACTGTTGCTAGGTCTGTTTACGCTTCAGGATTGGCAAAACGACAGACGTTTTTCCTGCATCTCCTGCGGCAGGGGGTACAAGTATAAAAGCGGACTGTACCAGCATTTAAAGCACGAGTGCGGCAAAGAAGCGCAATTCAAATGCACCCATTGTGACTATAAGAGCTGTTACAAAAGCAATGTCAAAGCGCATGTAGCTTGTAAGCATGCGTTTATCAGTTAGAAATACACATGTTTACTGTATGTCTGTGTTTTATTGTATGTTGAGGCATTATGACAGCTTACAGTGCCCTCTTTGATCTGTTTGAATTACAGATCGATTTATTAGATTATCGATTTTATGTTCGGTTTAAAGTAACCTTATTATGTGTTGAAGTACGTAGTGAAATACTGTGTAGCAGATACTTCCTGCAACTAGGATCGCCTTGTAGCCTATTTTGGCTCAGGTCTCTGTAGTGCTTGTGTTACGTCGATCCCCTTATCTTCATTAGGAAAATTGGTAAAACAAACAAACAAACACACACACACACACACACACACACACACACACACACACACACACACACACACACACAAGAATAAAATACTTGGTTATCAAAATAAGAACAACTTCTAAGTTTCGTTTTTGTTTCTCTAATACTGTATTTGTTTATCATATGAGATAAGAAAATTTTATTAATATAATTACTACTTAGAGAAATGTAATTTCTCCTTTTCGAGAAATGAGTTAAATCAAAATTTTCATATGTGGAAGTTTTTTTATCATTTTAAATAATGATACTTTCCACATAATTCTACTTAAAATTATAATGTTGATTCACATTCTCAATAATGTTGATTCACATTCTCAATAATGTTGATTCACATTCTCAATAATGTTGATTCACATTCGCAATAATATTGATTCACATTCTCAATAATGTTGATTCACATTCTCAATAATGTTGATTCACATTGTCAATAATGTTGATATTCATGCTCATGATTGCTGCAGTGGTTAATAGATTATATATATTTTTCATTTTCAGGACGTTTTAAATATTCTGTTGGCACTTACGAAGAGAATTCGTTCGCTTGCAACGTTTGCGGACGTCGTTACAAACAGAAACGTAATTTAATGACGCACATCCGCTTAGAGTGCGGCAAAGAGGCGCAGTTTTCTTGTCCGTACTGTCCGTACAAAGGCAAAAGAAAAGCCCACCTAAAATACCACATGCTGTACAAGCATTCGATTACTTCCGGCTAGATGCTGATTCACAGGAGCTGGACTTAGGTTTGTGCAGAGGATTGGCTGTTGGGCTAGGCAAGTTGCGTGCTGGTGCGAGTGAGCGAGCTGCAGGCGTCAGTCATAGGATGTTGGATCTTCACTGGCGAACAGAGTGATTTTTCAGTGGTAGTTGACCCGTGTTTGGTTGTGTCAGTCGGTACCGTTCTCTGCCCATTTTCCAGGTCTTTTTCATATAACTGCAGCCGTTCCAGGATCTCCTTGTCGAATCCTTTGTTAAATGTTTTCCATTCGTTGTAATGGATGCGCCATGTTTTTTACCATCGGATTTTCACCTGTTTCCACGACAGATAATGACATTGAAGGTATATAGTTTTACTAATTCTTAAAAGATGATGGGACAGTACGACCAAGGCGGCTAAACGAAATTTCCAAAAATGGTTTTCAGGAGTGTTTCCAACAATTGTATAAATGGGAGAAGTGTATACGTGCAGGAGATAATTTTCAGAACTAACCAATCATCACATTCGGTTTTCTTATATCCTGCCGCTACTGAAGTAAAAGTGTAATATTAGATCGGAAAGGACCGTGGAAAGCAATATTGTAAAAGTCACCTTTTGTTGTATTTTCATGAATTGTACTTTTTTATTACAGAGAAACGTTTCAATAGTAGAGACAGGAAACATATAATAACGAAATAAAAAGGTTTACAAATACGAGGTAGGGTCAAAATGTTACCGGAATTTGTCAGTGAAAATTTATTCAAAGTACGTATAATATTTTCACTTTATTTTCCTTCAAAATACTCTCCTCCTGCACGTACACAATTCGTCCAACGTTCGTACAATGGTTGGAAACACTCCTGAAGGTCATTTCTGGAAATTTCGCTTAGCAGCTTCGTCGTATTTTTCATCATCTTGCGATTCAGCAAAACGATGTCCCTTCAATGTCATTGTCTGTCGTGGAAACAAGCAAAAAACCGGCGGTAAAACACACGGTGCTTGCTTTACAAACCGTGAATGCAAATCAAAAACATCTCCAAGCGAAAATGGTGTTACTCGAGATGTTTTTTATCACCAGTGTTTGATTCAGTACGAACTTATCCGTGTAGGGAAACAGTTACAAAGAACTGTTTAAGGAGATCCTGAAACGGCTACGGGATGCAATTAGGTGAAAAACTACGTGAAAAATGTTTAGGGAATGATTGGCTGCATGACAGTACCCCGTCACATCGATCACTGATGACGAAACAATACCTTGCCAGCACAATGTTACACTCTGGAACACCTTCCCTATTCACCTAACCTTACTCCTCCGGATTTTTACCTGTTTCCACGACCGAAAATGACATTAAAGGGACATCGGTTTGGTGATTCGCAAGAGGTGATTGAAAACGCGACGAAGCGGCACGAAATTCCCAAAAATAACTTTCAGTTGTGTTTCCAACAATTGTATGAACGGTGGAAGAAGTGTGTACATACAGGAGGAGAAAATTTTGAAGTAGAATAAGGTTAAAATATTGTACGTATTTTGAATAAATTTCCATTGACCGATTCCGGCTTTTTGACCCTAACAATGATTTGCGCTGGAACAAAGCAGCACCACTCATCAACTTTAGTACGGTTCAAGCGGACAGCGTTCTTTTAGTTTTAAGGAACTACTGCAAGAGTATCGTGGAGTGGTCGTTGTCATTTATTTGAAACAATGCCGTTTATTGAGAAGTAATTAATATGGCAAGACTTTAAGCGTATTGCGGGAAAAAACGCATCTTTTTGAAGTGTTTCGAGGTTGAAAATAATCGAGCTGTTCCAATATTCCGAAGTCTTAACACGTAAGACATTGAATTCCATTGTTCATTTAAGAAGTTATTATTGTGTACACTAATAGTTTTTACAAAAATATGGTACAGGAGAAAGCCTGCCGACGTGGTTGCAATTAATTCAGATTAAACTCGAATTTAAAAGGTATTTTTTAATGTTTGAATTTTAGGTCGCCCCTGTTGTTATATTCGGCCGGATATGGCACATTTTATTGTACCATCCAGCTCGTGAATAGTTCGTTATTCCATTCAAGGATTCCAGCAGTGAAAAAGAAGTTGAAGGGAACCAGGCGTTGAAGATGCAATTATTTATGAACTGTGCCTACATTTCTTAAATACGCAAGAGTTTTGAGAAGGCTTATTTTTCGCGAATGATGTTTCGAAATTGATATTCTAATAAAATATATCTACCATTGGTCTGTGTTCCAATAGCCCCCAATCGACATTTTCCTTTACAGATTATTAAGATCGGCCGTTATTTTCTTGCAGTAAACAGAAAAATTCCGGTAATAATTATTTGGAGAAGTGGTAATTATGAAGAGAATAGTATAAGATTTTAAAAATGTTTCTAAAACGGTATATTGGAATTATTGTGAATTTTAGTCAGCAATGAATTGTAAATTTTTCGTAAGACAGTTTAAGTTTACAGTGTTATTATTTTAATCTGACATTTGTTATTGTTTATGTATGTGGAAAATACAAGTCTTTTTTAACAGTGTGTATCAATTCTTGTTCTAACCTGAAACATAAACACTAGAGCATAAGCCTACATTTTTCTTTACCCCTATTGAAATACAATACATAAAACAGGAACGAGCGCAAAAATATGAAGTCATTAAAAACTAAAATACAGATGTGTTCAGCAAAACACATAAAGTCATAAAGGTCAGTTTTAAGATGTAAAGATATTATGAACCACAAAAAAAAAGTTAATGTACTTTCAGAGAGTTGTTTCTCTTTATATTTTCCCATAATCAAGCGAAATTTAGATTTAAAAAGAAATAATATAAATATAATGCATTTAATAATTTCAATAACATTATTTAAGTTTCTGTAAATCTGTATCAGAGATATTCCATCATTCTGTAATATTTTTTAAAACAGAATTTAAGTTTCTATAAATCTGTAACAAATATTCCAACATTCAGTAATAATTTTAAAACCGGAATTTAAGTTTCTATAAATCTGTAACAAATATTCCAACATTCAGTAATAATTTTAAAAACAGAATTTAAGTTTCTATAAATTCGTATCATAAATATTCTAACATTCAGTAATATTTTTAAAATCAGAATTTAAATTTCTATAAATCTGTAACGTAAATATTCCAACATTCAGTAATAATTTTAAAAACAGAATTTAAGTTTCTATAAATCTTTAATATAAATATTCAATCATTCAGTAACAATTTTAAAAACAGAATTTAAATTTCTATAAATCTGTAACATAAATATTCCATCATTCAGTAACAATTTTAAAAACAGAATTTAAATTTCTATAAATCTGTAACAAAAGTATTCTATCATTCATTAATTATTTTAAAAACAAAATCTATAAATCTTTACCTCTACATATCATTTAAAGCACAATAATCAGTTTATCGAAAATATGTAGTTTCGTCTTTCTATTTTATTTTACCAATTTCAATTTTGTATTTTAATAATTAATATATCGACATGTTTTTTTAAAAATATTAGATAACTCGAAACTGATAAGCGAAAATCAAATATATTTTTGTATTTACAACTGCTTCAATAAATTGGTGCCTTAAACCAAATTGCACCAAACCCTTCCGTTAAATCATCTGCGGCAAAAATGTAAAACATCTTTACATATTAATTATAAATTGCTTATATTTCTGCAGCTTTGTTTTGTTTTGGTTGTTATTTTCTATTTACTTGTATTTTTATTTAATTTGTTAAGCATTCTTCAAGTTCTTTTTTTACGAACAATCTGTATTAACCAAAAACTAACAAGTTTTTTTTACAAATAGTAACAATGTTATAAACTCCTAAACTGCTTATATTTGACCTGTATTGCAAGTTTTCCCGAATCAGCTTGCTAATCAGTTTTCAGTTAGCGCTTGAGTTCAACTATTTCGAGTAAATAATTTTAAAATTAACCTATCTGGAATTTATTTACAGCTGGCACGCCCGCTGCCGCAGGCCCACCTGAAGCTCACGTCTGTCAAAAATGCGGTCGACGTTACAAACAGAAACAGAATTTAACGACACACATCCGTTTGGACTGCGGCAAAGAAGGACAGTTTCCGTGCTCGCTGTGTCCTTACAGAGCCAAGAGAAATAACATTCTTAAGTTTCATTTAATTACAAAACATAAGATATTGTAATTTAAATTGCTAACCGCTAGGGATTAGTTGTGAAAGTAGCCTAAGCATAAAAAACAAATGTGAAGTAATTTTTATTTAATGACAGTTCTTCAAAACGTGGTTATAAAACCGCTTTGTTTGTTTTCTACAGTATTCTGTTTTTTGTTTTGTTTGTATTTCGTTTGATATTTCATGCATGTATAAATTCGATTTTTCTTCGTAGTGTAGGCACTACAGTAGTATTATTTATTTTCCTACTATTTTAAGTATATCCTACATTTACATCCTACATTTACATCCTACTTTTACGTCCTACATTCACGTCCTACATTTACGTCCTACATTCATGTCCTACATTTACGTCCTACATTCACATCCTACATTTACGTCCTACATTTAGGTCCTACATTTACATCCTACATTTACATCCTACATTTACATCCTACATTTACGTCCTACATTCACGTCATACATTTACGTCCTACATTCACGTCCTACATTCACGTCCTACATTTACGTCCTACATTTACGTCCTACATTTACGTCCTACATTTACGTCCTACATTCACATCCTACATTTACGTCCTACATTCACGTCCTACATTCACGTCCTACATTTACATCCTACATTCACATCCTACATTTACGTCCTACATTTACATCCTACATTTACATCCTACATTCACATCCTACATTTACGTCCTACATTCACGTCCTACATTTACATCCTACATTTACATCCTACATTTGCATCCTACATTTACATCCTACATTCACATCCTACATTTACATCCTACATTCATATCCTACATTCACATCCTACATTTACATCCTACATTCACATCTTACATTCACATCCTACATTTACATCCTACATTCACATCCTACATTCACATCCTACATTTACATCCTACATTCGCATCCTACATTTGCATCCTACATTTACATCCTACATTTACGTCCTACATTTACGTCCTACATTCACGTCATACATTCACGTCCTACATTTACGTCCTACATGTACGTCCTACATTTACGTCCTACATTTAAGTCCTACATTCACGTCCTACATTTACGTCCTACATTCACGTCCTACATTTACATCCTACATTTACATCCTACATTTGCATCCTACATTTACATCCTACATTCACATCCTACATTTACATCCTACATTTACATCCTACATTCAAATCCTACATTTACATCCTACATTCACATCCTACATTTACATCCTACATTTACATCCTACATTCACATCCTACATTTACATCCTACATTTGCATCCTACATTTTTACTTGTCAGTGTAATATCTAGTAGCAGTACAAAATTAGTAGTCAGTGTCAGTAAAACTCATACTGTACTTACAATGTATTTGTATTAAGTAGTTAATATATTCTGTTAAATGTATTGTAATTGTGGAAAATATCGTTGTATTGTATTTGTAGAATAAAAAGTTTTTTGTTTGTTTGTTTTTTAAATCTTCTGTAATTTCACATATGGGCGTATTGCTTGCCTCCGTCAACGGATCGTATAAAGTATACACAACAAACCGGACTAAACTTTCTCACAAATGTAAAAAATGTATGCGTGCGTATTTCGATGAAATTTGCACCGCGTAGATTGCTCATACCAGACACGTTTTTCTTATTACAGTATTCTAAATTGTTACTTTTAAAGGACTTTGCCACTCCTAAAACAATCAAGTATTTTTGTTTAATCCAAATTGTTAAGAAATATCTCGTACGCAGCCATTTCACTAGTAAACTGTGTGTAGGTCCTTTAATTCTCCAAACAGATATAATTTAACACTTATCAATATTAAACGAAACCCAATCATTCCAGGCATAGCCCAGTAAGGTTACCCACTCATTCCAGGCATAGCAATAGCCGCCTCGGTGGCCTAGTGGATAGCGTACTGGGCTTTCACCCCGAGGACCCGGGTTCGATTCCCGGCCAGGGTTTGGCATTTTCATACGCTATAAATCATCCCATCGTCTGCATTAGCCCAAGTGTGCACAATAGTCGAACGTTAAACACAAAAAAAAATATTAAACGAAACATCAGCAATAGAATTGGTCTGTCAGAATTTACTGAAGATCTGATTTGAAGATTTTATAGCTCAAGAACAGAAGAAATTTATGGTTCGAGAGTAAATCGTTTTTCCCCCCGGCGTAAAACCGTAACGGTAAAACCGTAATGACCGTAACGGTCATCAGAGCCGAGGCGCGATATTGAAATTAAAAAAAAAACTGAATCAAAACAAATAAAATAATTATTGTTATAACAATAATGATATCAAAATATAATAACAACTGTATTTCCCTAAAACTAGTTAACAATAATGTATAACTAAAAAACAACAGAATCTACACAATTAATTGTATGGCTGTAAATTGGCCTTACAATAAAAAAATAGTAATAAATTAATAAAACTAAAATAAAATATATACAACTTGTTGCAGCACTGTAAAGAGGTCCTGCAGCATTATTTTAATTAAGTTTTGTTAAATCGAGACGATGAAGGTATTTCAGAGTCCGGTCAATAGCTGAGACACTCCCAACATCGTCTGCACACAATTTGCCCGAGAGTAAATCGTTTGGTGTGATAAATAAGTACTGTGGTCAATAGTTTTTGGCTTCTTTCTCGAATTTTACGCGTTCTTTTCCAAATAACTGGCTTCAGTTCCAGATTTTGATGACTTTTGAACCTGAATACAGTGTGTGGTTAGCGAATTGTAACTTCCAAGGAGTACATGTCTAACCACGTTTAGTGTACATTGTACTAGAGAAAGTTTATGCACAGTCCGAACGCCGTTGATTACTAATTATAATCTTACTGAAATAGATGTAAAGCCATAATTAACTTGTTTATCTTCCGTAGGACGTGTTGACAAAGCGGGACGTTCAACGATGCTGTACACCTGTGACCAGTGCGGCCGTTCCTATAAGCAAAGAAGAAACTTGAACTCTCATATCCGTTTGGACTGCGGCAAGGAGGCGCAGTTTCCTTGCACCATCTGCCCGCACAGAGCCAAGAGGAACAATTTGTTAAAACTTCACATGGCGACAAAACATAACATATTTCCGTGAATGTAGACTGTAAAATTATCTTAAAGGAAGTTTTAAGGTTACCGTAGATCAGATTTCCTTGTATTGCCGTCGTCTTGTGATCGTGGACATTGTGCTGTAAAGAAAATATCGACTTTTGTTTATTTACGTCAATTGAATTTAGAAATTAAGTCTGTAACCACAATAATAAAGTACAATGTGTTATTTCTGTGTGTTTTTTTATCTGCTACTGTCATCGCACGTGCAAAATTACGTGTACTTTTCAATATTTACGTGCATTTATTAGCGAATTGCATTGATTATGTAAGAGGTCATTAAGGTGATACCTAAACCCAAGAACAAAAACTGTGAATCGATATAATACTCTTATTAAAAAGGAACACGGGGATAAGTGAATTTCATTGATTGTATACTTCGATTCGCTGATAGTGTTTCTAGAAAGTTTTGTAGAAGGTTCTGATAGAACGGATACACAAAGCTTTTCAGTGTAATGCATGCATTAAGTAAATATTTCCGTTAAAGATAATGTATATGTAATGTAACACGTATATAACTCGCATGTTTCTATAAGAAACATTATTTTGTAGGAAACATTCTATTTCAGTTTTGGAGTAAAAACTACTTCGAAAATAAAATATCACTGCCAGATACGATTTTGCTAAACGTCGTCACTGTGTTCTTCTGGAGTCAGTTTTATCGAACGGATGATTTTTTTTGCTCACCGTCTATACTTTATGCCAGTTAGACTAATGAGGACGAAGGGATTAGCAGGTAAGGGAAAAGCAACGGGAGTAATTGCGGCTAGAACTAAGAGCCTTAACGTGCGCAGTTCAGTGACGCAGTAGACTGACCGGTACTTGGCCACATCAACCACCGAGTCCACCAGTTTAATTGAAATCCACCCTACTAACATGCTTTACGTGGCATACGAGAATATACTGTTTTCAACACTAGTTTGAAATAAAAGAGGCTAACCATACAGGAGTGCGAATTAAATATGTGATTTACTGAAACATGAATTCAATAGTAACTACAATATTTTTTAATTTCCTCAATTTATTTGCCTTTTTTAACTTTAACATTTCTTTTTTTTTTAGGAATATATTGCGTGAACAACAAAGATGTGAACAGTGCCAGTTTTCCGTGCGACTGTGGGCGTGTATATAAGTACAAGTCCAGCTGGTATCAGCACAAGAAGTACGAGTGCGGGAAAGTGGCACAGTTTTCGTGCCAGTATTGCGATTACAAAGCCAAACAGAAGCGCACTCTTATCGTCCACGTGTTTTCGCAACACAATTCTGTCTTTGGTAAAGACAAAAAGCAGCAGAAAAATTGTAAAAAAGACTTGTCCAGTCACAAAGTTTTTTTTTAGAACATTGTGTGTAAATAAACTATTAAATTTATAAATTATAAAGTGGTTTTATTATATTTACATTTTGTAGCAGTGAGATAACCTTACTTTTTTGTGTTGACTGATGTTTGTAACTATTTTATTTTGATAGGCAGTTCAACATATACCATATTGCACTGAGGAGTTTAGCGCATCAGATTTGAAGGGAGAGAGGGAGACAGAGAGTGCGAAAAATATACTTTATTCTTTTTTTTATGCACATATTTACTGTCTTTCTAAATCTGACTGCGCGTGGAAGTTCATTGTTGATTTTGTCAAGCTGTAGATATAAACACCTTTGCACGGTTACTGTTTGCAATACAGAGATGTCCGTCAGTACCAAGAAGTACATTTCCGTGAGTCAAGCATCGCGTGGCGTATGTTTTCCCGCCAAGTTCGATTTGCGCATTCGATGTCTGTAGGCCGAAAGGCATAATGGTACAGTTATTTATTAAAGAATATGGTCGTGTGGTATGGTGACGATTTCTACATTGACAGCGTCAAATAAATTTCGAAATCTGCGAGTTATTATCGGGTTGTTCAGAAATCGACATTGTTAACGAACCATTTGCTGAATTTTAGACGTCACCTGCTACAAACGTAGGGAGAGAATTTCCCGCGCATTTAGGAGAATTCCCCTCCACCCCCTTCAACAGTCCAGTGACATACGTCTGCCAGTCTGCGTTTACAAACTGTTACTACTCAGCGATAGTGAAGGATAAGGAGGGAATTATGAGAGAGTGGTTACTCGACTTTTCACTCGCACACTTTTTATCTGTTCTGCTGCTGTTCTGAGCAGGTTTACAAACTGTTACAATTCAGCGATAGTGAAGGAAAAGCAGGGAATTATGAGAGAGTGGTTACTCGACCTTTCACTCGCACACTTTTTATTTGTTTTACTGATGTTCCTAGCAGGTTGACATATAATCGAGAAATTTCTACATGTCCTTTAAAAATTGTATAACGTAACGGATGTCTTACTTGGCGGGAGAATCAATTGTAATCTACATGCTTATACACGCGCTCCTGGCGTATGGAAAGACGTTTAACAGTGCTACCAAAATAACCAAGTTGTCTTTCCAGTTTTGCAAAAAGAATCATGCGGAAGGTTTTGTCGTAGGTTTGACATAAAAATATCACCAGTATTTTGTATACATTGAGGATGACTATTATTATTATTATTACGTAAATAACTAACTTAACATTTATAAACAGCTGATAAATTGTATAACATATTTTTAAATCATAGTAATGGTTTATAAATTGTGTGTCGTTTTCCTTCAGGATGCCTTGCCTATTTGCTTGGTTAAATATTAAAAAATTCAAATTATAAAGAATATTTTTTTAATTTTTACAATTATTAAATATGATGTTTTCCTAAACATTTATGTATTGTATGGTTATTTCAGATATTGTTATGTTTTAGTCAGTCGAAGTAAAAAACAGTATGGACATATATGTGTTATTATTTCAGTAACATATTTCTTTCTTTGTTCATTTCAAATTTTAAAAAATGCTGTTTTATTGTCTTCCGTCAACGTTTTTCAGTTGCATGAATTATTTGTTGAATATTTTTTTGTTGTGTGTAAAATTCTTGTTTCGCAGATAGATTCACTTTCACTAACACAAATAATATTGTTTTTTCTCAGGCACAATCGTCGTAGACATAACTGAAGACGACAAGAAGACTGAGAAAGAAACAGTAGTTAGCTTAAGTAGCGGAGGAACGGAAACAATCGATCTTTGTCAAGACAAAGACGTGGACGAAATGATTGTGGAACGGCTTGTGTCCATGAACGGTGCGCAGGCGGAAGATATTGACGATGATTCAGATATTGACGTTCAACAATTAGAATCAGATACAAACAGTGAACACGATGAGGAACAAATCCGAAATGGTAATAGAGATAACACGAAGTTCACTCAAAATAAACATCGCGGTAAAGGTATTCCGATCGTTCCAGAAGCAAATCAGTTGCATCTGATTGGTGATTTGGAAACGGAAATAGAAAATTACGAGATCAAACGAATTAAACAACACGGTACTGATAACAAGATCGTGGTGGAAGTTAACAAAGAGAAACGTGTTTCTCGTAATGGTGGAGTTGTTGAAAGTTATAAGATTCAAACGGAAAACTCAGCCGTACAAGGACGTCAAGAATTGGAAAAAAATAACGTCGAACCAGATGTTCTGAAATCAGATAGAAAGAATAGCGCAAAAGGAGCTCAAGATAAACGAATGGGGCACGTTATAAAAAAACAAAAACGACGATATCGTACGGCAAAGCGTTATCCAACTTACAGGCCGAAAAAGAAG